>CM050166.1:41290903-41601343 GCA_027410445.1 Discoglossus pictus | reverse complement strand
ACACTAATCATTTTATGGTTAGTTTAATATTATTTATATTTGTATTTTTTCATGCCAAAAAAATGCTGATTCTCCTCTATATCAGATGCATTCATAATCCAGGAGACTTAAATATGCCTTTTTTTTTTTAACCATTCATTTTTATTGGTCATAACTGACAGGAATAAAGAAAAAGAATCAACATTATATCAGTATGCCCTGATTCGCAGATCGGGCTGTTTCCATCTATTTCACAATTTGCAATATGAAGTAGATTCTAAATCAGTGATTAAAAGATTGTCATAAAAGCCTAACATACAGTAGTCATATTCCATTTATTTTTCATGTAGAGTTGTGACCTTCACACCTCTTTTCCTTTTCTGTTCCCTTTTTCCTTACTTGTCCCCGCTAGCTAGATTAGTTTTTGGAGCCTTCATGATCCTCTTTTTTTTTATTCCTATTCCTGTTGCTCCTTGAATGTCAGGACCTCCCCGTCCCCCTCCACTCTTTTCGCTTTTAAGAACAAGTAAAACTTGAATTAAAATCTTCAACCGTAACTAAACTACTGGCAGCCTTCAGTTATCCTGAGAAATCCGACTTCCACCCTTCTATGTCGGTTTCCCCACTATTATCTTACCTCTTTGGTGCAAGAAATTCTTGGGTGTTCCCCATCCAGCTTCCGGTTCTCACCCTCCCCTCACTCCCCTTCTCTCCCCGGGACATCAGACCCCTCCAAGTTATGATTGTTGTCCCTGAAAAGTGACCCGGGGCTCCCAAATTGGCTAAATATTTATCCATAGTGTCTGCTAGTGCATGAGATATTCTTTCGTATATCATGATTTGATTTAATTTACTGGTTATCTCTAAAGGTTCTATATGTTCTGCTTTCCATCTTTTAGCTATGCAGTTTTTAGTTGCCAAACATATAAACTGCATCATTTTGTTTTGTGTAGGCGTTAGGGCTTCCAATCCTAGTCCCAGCAGACAAACCTCCATCTGAGTTTCTAGATCCCTTTGAAAGATAATGGATGCTAAACGTGTACATTCTTGCCACATCCTTTGGACTTTAGAGCAATTCCACCACATGTGTATGAAAGTGCCTCTTAGACTGCATCCTCTATAGCAATTAGGGTTTTGCCCCCCCTTCCATTAGCAATCCGGTCCGGGGTTATATAAGCTCTATGTAAAATCTTTATGGATGTCTCTAGTAAGCTGTAATTTAGCGAGCCCCTAGTCAATTCCCTCCAGGATCTTTTCCATTGTGTTATTTCCCAGGTATGTCCTAAATCTTTCTCCCATTCCTTCATGAATTTATCTTTGGGGTCCTATTTTTGGTTTATTAAATTCTGAGTAAAGCATGCCTAGTATTCCTTTTGTTAAAGGCGCTGTGCTACATAATTTTGAGAACCAAGTATGTTTCGGGATACCCCATTGTTTAACTAGGGAGCTCGCCAAATGACTCATCCTACAGAAGTTATAATGCTCCTCCAGTGGAAGATTATATTTATCCCTTAGACTTTCATAGGAGAGAGAGCCCCCCTCTGTTACCCAGTTTCCAATTTTAACTAGGTCTCTTTGATGCCCACCATTCCTTTGAATGGTTAGATAGGGGGATCCGGAATTCCCGGGTGCGGTATTAGGGGAGCCAGGGGAGAAAGCCTCCCCAGGATCCCATAGTTTGTTTGAGCCCATCTGCAGCACTGTAATGACAACCTGATTTTCGGGTTCTGTAGCCGTCTCAGTGCCCTTAAGTGGATCTTTTAACCAGATTACTTGTTCCCAGGTATAAGGTCGCAATTCCTGATCCTCTATATAGACCCATGCTTGGTTTATGATCCCGAGAGTGAATCCTGGGGGATAACTGCCAATTGAGCTGCGCGGTAATATTGGGTGAGATTAGGGGCACGATAGGCCCCCCCATTTTTGTGTCTAGTCCATTATTTGTTTCGCTATTCTATGCGGTTTGTATTGCCAAATTTATTGAAAAATTACTTTTTGGAATTGTCTTAGTTCTTTTTCCGGGCATCTAACTGGCAGGATCGAAACAAATAGAGAATTTTCGTAACAGATTCATTTTTATGGAATGTATACGTCCTAGCCAAGATAATTGAGTTTCGACCATGAGTTCATGTCGTTTTTTAATTGTTTGATAAGAGGATCATAGTTGAATTTATAGAGATCTCCTAGTTTCTTGTAAGATTGATCCCTAGGTATCTAATATGGGTTTTGGGCCAGGTGAACCTATAATTTTTTCTCAAGAAGAAGTCTCTCTCCCTGGTTAAGTTCAAAGCCAGCACCTCTGTCTTGGACGTGTTTAATTTAAGGCCTGAGATTGAACCAAAGCTATTAAGTATTTCAAATAAAGCCGGGGATTGAGGATATAGGGTTGGTGAAGAGTACAGAGGACATCATCCGCGAACCAGCTACTTTAAACTGAGTTGAGCCTGCCTGTATTCCTTCTACTTCGGGCAGAAGCCCTGATCCTCTGGGCCAGAGGTTCCACAACCAGGGCTAACAGTAGCGGAGAGAGCGGTGCAGCCCTTGTCTTGTTCCTCTCTGTATATCTATCATTTCATTGTTCTCTGGCCTGGCATTTTAATTTCCGCCTATTGATTGATTTTATAAATTGTTCGAAGCAGGTTCACAAATGTGTTTTGAGAAGCCAAACTTAGCTAGAACTTCCATAAATAGGACCACTCCACAGTGTCAAAGGCCTTTTCTATATCCAGGGCTAATAAGCATAATGCAGTGCGCTGTTGTTGGGCTATATGGATTAGGTTAGTTACTTTGCGAATATTAACTCCCGCCTGCCTATGGGAAATGAATCCTACCTGATCTGGATTGGATCAGCTTTGGGAGGAATCTTGCTATCCTGTTGGCCATAATCTTTGTTAATAATTTAAATCAATATTGAGTAGAGATATAGGCCTAAAATTTTTCACTTCTAACCTATCTTTACCCTCTTTTGGGAAAAAACCAAATTGGCTTGGTTAAATTCCGCTGGTATTGATTTACCTTCCAAAATATAATTAAAGAAGGTGGTTAGAGTGCGGGGCTAGGATATGTGAGAAGGTCTTGTAATATTGTGCTGTGAATCCGTCCGGACCCGGGGGACTTGCCTGTCTCGCTTCTTGTATAGCCTGATTCACTTCTTCTAAAGATATCTTGGAATCAATTATCCATTTTCCTCTTTATTAAACTGGGGAGTTCGCATGAATTTAGGAAGTCCCTTATGGGAATTTTCTGTTGCCAATCCTTGGGAGGTATATAGTTTACTATAAAAAAAATTTGAATACTTCCTGAATTTCTTAGGACTGGATGTTATTTGTCCTAGTGTATCTTTTATTTGGGTAAATTTTGATTGTGCTATTTTATTTTTCAATTTGTTTGGCCGAGCATGGTGTCTGGTTTATTCGCTCTGGCATAGAACCTCTGGCCCGTAAAACGTAAGGCTCTTTCAGTCTTAGCTGACAAAATTTGGTCTAACTCAACTCTCACCAACTCTATTTGTTGTCTTAATGTTTTCGTTGGGTTTTGTTGGTTCATCTTTTCCAACTCTCCAAGTTTTCCCTATGCCTAGCCTCTCTTTTTGATTTTGTGTTTTTATGCTGGCTGCGATTGTATACAAGTCCCTCTAATTGCAGGCTTTATGAGCCAGCCATACCCAATCTGGAGATATTCTCCCAGTAACATTTTCTGTAAAGTATGAGTCTATAGCCAACGCTATTCGGTTCTCTCAGGGTGGGGTTGGGTTAAGAGCATTTCAATTATTCTCCAGCTTCTGGCTCCCCCACAGGGTCTCCCCTAGTTGAATTTTGAGGGCAAACATAAGAGTGATCAGACCAAGAGCACCGGGTATATCTCTACGTCCATCAGTTTGGTCAATTAAATTTGTTCCTATCAGAATGTGTCTATTCTTGAATAAGTTTGGTGCACTGTGGAGAAAAATGTATATTCCCTATCTAGAGGGTGGCTCTCTCTCTCCATATGTCCGTCATTTGTAATCTCCTTAGCTGGCTTGTATTAGGTCTATTTTCTTGAAAATTTGTCTCCCATTGAGGCCCCTGTGCGATCTAGGGTTGGCCTAAGCACTAAAATTTAAGTCTCCCCCTACGATAATGTGTCCTAAATCTTTGGATTCCAAGTAACGAAGCAGCCGTAAGAGACAGTTGTTGAGGGGGATGCGTTTGAAGAATATAAAAGAAATAAGTGTGGTTTACTATCGTGTATCATGCCTGTCAAAATAATAAAGTTCCCTTCCGAATCAATAGTCTTGTTCCAAGAGTAAATGGAAAGTCCTTGTGTAGTAGGATAGCTGTTCCTGCCTTTCTTGAGGTCTGTGTGGGTAGCGAATATATGAGGATAGTTTCCGTGCATATATTTTGGGATATCATTTAATTTGAAGTGAGTTTCCTGAAGGAAGATAACTGACGGGTTATGAGTTTTATATGTTAGGAAGGCTTTCCTTCTCTTAAAGGGTGAGTTGGAACCCTCTAACGTTGTGAGTTATAAAAGTGTATCCTACTGTAGCCATCTGTCCCAAGGAGAGAAAAGAGCATAGAGATAGTACTTACTTTTGAAGCCAATAATCCTTGATTTTTGAGAAAGCTGGACCGAACAAGACCCTCCTTCCCGCACCTCTGAGTTGTGAGTTTCGATTCTGTGTCACTGCCAAAAAAAATATTAACCTAAAAGTGTTAACAATATTTTCAACTGAACTAAAACTTTCAACAATTCTGATATCTTTGTGCTCGTTCCCCAGCATCGTTGTAGATGCCTCTTAGTAATTCTGGTCTGAGGAGAGAAAACCTTCCCTGTCTCCGTCATGCCAGTATGAGGAATGCACAGTGTGTAGAGTTACTTAGGGCAATTAAAATGCCCCCCTTTAAAACGTCTTTCGCTTAATCTCCATAGGGTCCCACCTTCTAGCTTTTTTTTATCCTTTTATTTTTTTTTCCCTTCCTCTCCCCTCAGATAATTTCCTCTTATCTTTAATAATTGTTCATATTCCCAGTTATCTGCTGTTCATTTCAAACCCTCCTTTCATTAATAGTGTTGTGTATATGGTATCTCTTTTGAATGTCTAAGAGATTAAAAGTTACTCAACCTCTTTAACCTTAATCTCAATGGTCTATTCTTCTAAGTAATTGACCCCATGGTTCTAATGGTCTAAATCTCGGGCTTAAGAGATAAAGGGTCCTTTAACCTTCTCTACCTCGTTCATATTCCCTGAGAAGGTCTTTCTTCATAGCATTGCGTACATGGTATACCCATATAATTATTTTAAGATCCAGTGATACTTTAATTTTAGCCTGGTTATTCAGGTCCTTTATAAAAAAGTCTCTATAAGTTTGGTAGTCTAAGCCTTGGTATTATGAGGTATCCCAGATTTCTCTGGACAGTCCATATTCCCTAAACCAGGCTTTGATCAAGTCAATGTTTCCCTACTTTATTTTCTGAGGGAGTTCCTCTGTTGTAAGTCCTGCTTTAACGCCTTTGTGGAAGCGGGGTGTCTTGCCACTGTCTCTTTGGGCTCCTTCTAGGGGAGTCTTGCTGTTGTGAGCCTCCTTCCGTTGTCGTAATTAGCCCCAATTTTTGTAGTATTCGCATACATTCTTCTAAGTTTTTAATAGAGTAAGAAGTTCCTTTCACTTGAAACAGGAGTACAAAGGGAAATCCCCATCTGTATGCAATCTTGTGTTGTTGTAAAACTGTCAGCGCCGGTCTCATCTGTCTTCTTCTCTAGAGGGTATTGGGGGCCAAATCTGCATATATCTGTAAACAGAGCCATCTGGGCCCTTGATTTCTCTGCATTTTTCTTGCTGCCCCCTAGTATAGCGTCTCTAGCCCTCTGACGAAGAAGCCTTATAATTACATCTTGGGAATATTAGGAGCTGAGGAAGCCCCAGGGCCCTATGTGCCCTTTCAATTTCCCATTCTGTCTCTGTAGGTGTTGGGGTCAAAGAGTTAAACGTGGCTTGAATGTAGGGTAAGAGGTCTGTTACTGTTCGGGGTATCCCCCTTAATCTCAAGTTAATGTCTCCGACTCCGGTTGTCCATGTCTTCTAATTTTTCGGCCATTTCTGCTATTTGCAAGGAGTGATCAGTCACCGCCGACCCCATCTGATGTTGAGTTTCTCCCAAGTCATCCACCAAAGTTTCTAAGAGATGGGTCCTTTGGCCCAGATCGTGGATCCTCTTTCTGTGAGTTCTTTTTTGATGCTGTCTAGTTTGTTTTGCATGAGTTTCCGCTATCTGTGCCATTGATTTTGCAGAATGTCCATTGAGGCATTACTACTTTGTTCCATCTCTGATTCAGAAGGCCCTGAATCTGCTGGGTCGTTATCTGGAGTTTGTTTTTGATTGGCGATAGTTGCTTGAAAATGTCTTTGATGTTTTTGGATTGCTCTGACCGTTTGGGCTTAACCATGATTCCAGTACGGGAGTGAATCTGTTTTATCAGTGTCGCCGCTCTTTATCACTATTTATATCTGAGAGCAGTGTTTTAGCCCACAGCGACAGTCCTTGATATTGGAGCCCCCTGAGCTTTGAATTTCTTATGATTTACTATTTCCACATTATGCAGAAGACCTGGAATACTGTGTGGGGGCTTGAGGCAGTGGAGCATTTACAAATTTAGTCGGTGGGACCCAGGTTTGCGGCTATTTGTTAAGCCAGTTTATATTCTTTTCTGTCAGATTCTTTTCCCCTCTGTCACCCTCCATTGGGGTTAAATTTTTGATTAGTTGTTATTGACCCCTATAGATTATTCCGTGGGAATTTACGTCTCTGGTTATAAGTGAAGATTCTATTTTTATCCTTTTGTACTGGGTATTTGTACAGGAAGTGTCTTTGGCGGTTCTGGTACCACCGGTTTTCTGTGCCCAGGTTTCTAGGGTAATGTGTCAGGAGCCCTCTCCACTTTTTTTCCCCCTTTGTGGTGCCCTCTGTTGTTCAGCGCCCCGTGAGGGTGGTTGTAGGAATTATGGGGATGTGCCTCCTCTCCTGCCGCCAGAGTGAGTCAGGCCTCTCGTTATGTGCACTCCTCCTCCACTAGCCCTTTTCCAAGATGGCCGCCCTGGCTTCAGCCTTTCCACAGATCCTATCTTGGCACTGGTGTTCTGAGGGGGGGGGGGGGGGGGGGGGGGGGGGGTAAGCGTTTTGAGATGTTTTCTGTCTTGTCCCCCCTTATGTGTTATGGGGTTCACTTCTCTTTATTTCCCCTCTTTGTAGCCCCCACTATATTTTCTTTAATACTGAGTCCCTGTTCAGTTGCGCCACAAGATGGCGGCCGCGTTTTCGCGGGCTTTCCGCTTACCAAGATGGCGGTTCTTCCACAAGTTTTCAGGCCTTCTTCTCAGAGGGCTGCAATCACTGGAGGATCGGTAGCTCCTTCACCCTCTGTCCGTTGCACTCTGTGCTGCCTTGTTGCAGCCTCCGCCAGGGGATCCGTCAGGCTGCGTAGGTTGTCCTATGCAAGATGAAGCTTGCTCCTGAGCGCGTCTCTCTCTCCCCCGCTCGGCTGTGCCGGATCAGCTGTGGGGGCCCCAGGAGGCCTCCCCCTTGCCTCGGGAGGGAAGGGACGCACCTCCGTCCTCCGTGGATGGTGTTGTCCTGCCTGAGTGAGGTCCGGGGTGGGGTAGTGAAGAGTAGGAGGCTATGAGGCTATGGCCCCGTGAAGGCTTCTTCCGTCGGGGTCCCACTTATCCTAGCTTTCTGGGTATTGGGGTGATCCCTATGAGGAGGGGGATTCTCTGGTGTGGTCTAGATCTCCCTAGGGGCTTTTCTGTCAGCCACCAGCTGCCCCTAAAGCCACAAGAGCTGCGGAGCTCTAGCTCTGCACGTCTGTCTTAAATATGCCTTTTAAAGACTACATCTTTATAAATACAAACACATTTTTATCCTTGACACGTTTTCTGGATGTTTCTCAATTGACACCATGCTGATTAAGTTTAAAGTAAGAAAGAGATTTCTATTTTTCTTCAGCTCACAGATAAATACATCAGGGATTGTAATTCCTTGGATACCTCAGATGTAAATCTTTTTTTCTTTGTGGTTTGCTTTATAATTCATGGTAAGTGAATTAACTGTATAGGTCTTAAATTTAAATCCCCTTCTCCGAGCAATCCAGAGCTCGATGGAAATAGTTTACCTTGAATCAAAGGCCAAGAAGGTTTTAATCATGTAAGTAATTTAAACTGAAAATAGAATTCATATATCAGTTACCTTGTTTCTTGTTGTCCAAAAGGTTGTGTTTTGGAAGTGTAAATTTATTATAGTTAATAAAAAATCAATATTGGAGTCCATTCAACAGCCAGGATTTTTCTTCAAAGTAACTTGTAAATTAAAACCCGGTAGACCAGAAAAATAAAAAGCTAAATCGCATCATATTGTATTGGGCTGTGATAAGGTTCTTCAGCCAAGTGATCTCTTCATTTTTAGAAGAGCACATTTGAAAATGTCTTAAAGTGATACAGCAATGGTTATTCCAGAAAAGAATAGCACATATGAAAAGAAATATAATTAACTAGTAAATGACCCATCAAAAATGACGGTATCATTTTAAATTTTTCCCTCCCTCCCCTCTCTCACTCCCTTGTCTCCCCCTCCCCTGTGTCTCTTCCTGCCCCCTTCCCTCCCCTGTGTCTCTTCCACCCCCCCCTTTCCTTCCCTGGGTCTCTTCCACCCCCCCCCCCCCTTTCCTTCCCTGGGTCTCTTCCACCCCCCCTTTCCTTCCCTGGGTCTCTTCCACCCCCCCCTTTCCTTCCCTGGGTCTCTTCCACCCCCCCCCTTTCCTTCCCTGGGTCTCTTCCACCCCCCCCCCTTTCTTCCCTGGGTCTCTTTCCACCCCCCCCTTTCCTTCCCTGGGTCTCTTCCACCCCCCCCCCTTTCCTTCCCTGGGTCTCTTTCCACCCCCCCCCCTTTCCTTCCCTGGGTCTCTTCCACCCCCCCCCCCCCTTTCCTTCCCTGGGTCTCTTCCCCCCCCCCCCCTTTCCTTCCCTGGGTCTCTTCCACCCCCCCCCCCCTTTCCTTCCCTGGGTCTCTTCCACCCCCCCCCCTTTCCTTCCCTGGGTCTCTTCCACCCCCCCCCCTTTCCTTCCCTGGGTCTCTTCCACCCCCCCCCCCTTTCCTTCCCTGGGTCTCTTCCACCCCCCCCTTATCCTTCCCTGGGTCTCTTCCACCCCCCCCCCCCTCTTTCCTTCCCTGGGTCTCTTCCACACACCCCCGCTTTCCTTCCCTGGGTCTCTTCCACCCCCCCCCCCCCCTTTCCTTCCCTGGGTCTCTTCCACCCCCCCCCCCCCTTTCCTTCCCTGGGTCTCTTCCCCTCGCCTGTGTCCTTACCCCCCCTTTATCCCTCCCCTCTCCCCTGTGTCTTCCTTCTCCCCTCCCCCCCCCTCTCCCCTGTGTCTTCCTTCTCCCCTCCCTCTCCCCTGTGTCTTCCTTCTTCCCTCCCCCCCCCCCCTCTCCCCTGTGTCTTCCTTCTTCCCTCCCCCCCCCCCCTCTCCCCTGTGTCTTCCTTCTTCCCTCCCTCCCCCCCCCCCCCTCTCCCCTGTGTCTTCCTTCTTCCCTCCCTCCCCCCCCCCTCTCCCCTGTGTCTTCCTTCTCCTCATGCCCTGTTGGTATAGATTGGAATGGAATAATTCTACAAATTTATTAAAGGGTAATTTACCTCACTGTAAATGCGCTTCATGATTGGAAGAGTACGAGATTGTTTGTTTGTTAAAATGATCTATTCTTTTTTTCATTACACTAATAATGGCTAAAAATCTAAAGTTTTATGTCTGTTTATATACAATGTGTATCCTGCCTACTGACTGTTGTATGAGTAATAACAGATAGCCAAGTCCAGCAATAGATAACAGTTTTTCCCTGGACTCAGGACTGCACTGACCAGCTAGCTGGGGGCAGGCAATGACACGTGTAAACACACCTTTTGAAATCAAATACAATCTATTTCAATATGCTTTTAGGAGATCTTTACTGTGATGCGGTCCACATTGTGCTGAATTAAGTGTCTGTTTATGTATTACATGCATATATGCTGCAGTGGGAGCAACCATTTATTTTTGCTGACCTGTTTGTGTAGGTCCGAGAAGAGATTGAATGCAGAGGTAGCTTTCAACTATACAGCAGAAATGTGTCTATTCACAATAGCAGCACTTTCCGTGGGACTAAGGGAAATCACATTGGTTTACAAGCGCACACACTAGTTGTAAAGCAGCGGTTACAGAGCGATTCAATTGAACAAGCCCGCAACTACCTGCCCGAAAGCCTAAACTGTAAACCATGCCATCCGAAATAGTATTTCATAGAATGACCATGATCAATCAAGCATGGCTGTAACTACCGATTTTCTAAACGGCGAATAGAAAATGATACCGTCATCATGACGTCATTTAAGACATGGAGGTTAAACATCAATCCGTTCGTGGTTAGAAGTCCGATGTGCGATCAGACTCGCAATCCTCTAATGTACAAAATAATAAAAATGAATGAAGAAAATGTTCTAGTTCATGTGAGTGGCCTGATATGTATTAATTCCTTGATTCCCAAGATTGATACAACACAGAGATGAAACGTGAACATTTTGTTTTTTATTTGCAAGCTTGAGACTGTTGTGCAATCAATTTTAGTGTCTTTCATCACTTTCCCCGTCTTTAAAAGTGCAGTATTGATTTTTATTTGCATTTACAGTGCTAAGATCAGGTTTAACCCCCTTGCGAGTCCTATCTGGTACCCGTAGGATTTTCTTCTACATTTGTAATTTACAGGTGTGAAAACATTTACGGGCTTGAAAGATTCAGTATAAGTTGTATCGCTGCTCCATGCCTAATTAAATCATCTTGCTCTTTTTGTGATGGTGTTGTTCATTCGTGTCTGACTCTCTATGACCATATGGACCGCAGCACGCCAGGCATATGGTCATCTTGGCAAAGATACTGGAGTGGGTTGCCAGTTCCTTCCCGATTTGACCGCAATTTGTCCGACTTGGTGACCCAACATGGTTTAGCTCACAGCTTCATTGAGGTACACAAGCCCCTTCACCATGACAAGGTAGAGATCCAGAAGGGGTTATGGCATTATATTTAATATCTTGTTAGTGATAATTGTAATAATTATAATAATTTTTAAATAATAATTATAGTGCTATTTATGCTGGCATAATAATGTTCAGTTACTCACATTCACTTGAATTCTTGCTGTATAAGTCAGTGCTGCAGTCAGATGTTATAACGATGCTAATCCCTGCGCCGGATCACATTTTCCCTGTGTTTCAAGCTGATGTGAATTCCTTGAAAAACAACAACAATAATTAATGTATTAAAAACAAATGCAATTAGTTAAAATGTATTTAACTTCTAAAACTTTTTTTTTTTTCCCCCATCTTGGCAGGATCAAGATTTGGCAACAAAAATAAAGAAGAGAGCAGGAGTCCCTCTGATGTTTATAATTCAGAACACTATAGTGCTGGACAAACCGTCTCCCAAATCTGTGGCGCACGTCCAAGCAGCGCAGTCCGGCCAACTTGTACCGGAGCACCAGAAACAGAACATAGAGGCTCTGAAAGATGAACAGGGGGTGACGAAGGACACGGACCAGAAAGGCAAGAAACGGAAACGGATCAGCGGCCCTAACCCGCTCAGCTGCAAGAAGAAAAAGAAAACCCCCACACAACCTACAGCTTCTGTAACTGAGCAACTAAAAAAGAAGAGGAAAAGAAAGAGAGGGAAGTCAGTAGGGAAAGAGACGCTGCAGACTGCATAAAAGACTGTTATTTTTATATTTATAAACAAAGTGACCCAATATCTTTGTCTTACATTTATTTTTACAGTTTGCTATATTGCACAGCTGTCTTAGGTAGAATATTTATATTCTATAAGCTAGGAACCGGTCCCACGCTGAAAGGCAGTAATCTTGAAACTGCTGTATGTGGGTGGGATGCCAGGCCTGTATATAATCCATCCATAGCTTTGCTCAAAGCTGTGTAATACAGCGGGCATATGCGGGTTAGCTGTTAACTGATCCAGAGGAAGGAAAACAGACCCCCCCAGTGAAACATTGGCAATTGTCTCTAAGAGAAAAAAAATCCTTCCTGACCCAAGATACTGGCGATCGGATTCCTCCCTAGATCAATACTCCCTCTCTAACCAGGATAACCCTGGATGCCCACCCCTTTTTAAAGCTATCTTTCAAATACAATGTCATCACCACCTCGGTAGAGAATGCCACAGATTAATGACCCTTACTGTGAAGAACCTTTTACTTTAAGGTGGAATCTTTTTACTTCTAAACTGAAAAGATGTCCAGTTGAAAATGTAAAAAAAAATGCTTGCTTTTTTAGCAATAAATGAGCATAATATAGCTTAAAGAAATGCTGCGCTATAAACAAAGAATTGTAGTTAAGGACCAGAGACAAAGATTATATGTAGTACACTTGAAAATAGGCATGTTTTAGAATATAAAAAGCAAACGGATTATATATTTTATATGCAGTAAGTTGGATGTGGAATCATCTTAGTTTTCAGCGATCTACTTCCTGTGATTGAAGGATACATTGAATGCAGAGCAAGTTTGTATCTGCTCCATAGGAAGTTGGCATATATAGCTGTAGGTCTAATGGAAAGCTATTAGTTTGCAATGACATACCATATTGAGACGAGATGCAAGACAGAAAATGAAAGCCTGTAATAAAGAATGATCGCATATAAAAGTGAAAAAAATATAAAGGCTGTTTTTAACTTTTATTTTTGTTACATTCCTAAATCATTTTGCCCTTATCAAGGGTTATTCTACAAAATACCATATATATATATATATATATATATATATATATATATATATATCTATATCTATATATATATATATCTATATATATCACAGTTGTCCTTTTTAAAGTGACAAAAGCAATGATCAAGATCCAGGTCTTGTTGGCAATACAAAACTTATCTTCTCATAATGTGAACTTTCCCAGTTCATCCTCCTTTGTTCTATATGTGTTGGTATACAGTGCAAGCAGGATCTGCTAGGCTAGCCTCTCCCCTTGTAAACATTCTTCCCCTTTACACAACCCATACAGGATGGAGAAACCAACACCCTGCCTAAGATGGCTGTCACCTAATGCTGAATATGACCCCCCTTAAGCTAATTTCAGGTACATATTTGGGATCTATCCCGTTGTGTATGCGCAAGAAATCGCCAGCACTGACAGCTGCAAGTTTTCACAGAGTCCTATAATTATTCCCCCCTCCGATGTGGCACAACATAACGGTGAGGCCATCGCTGTGTTTGGCACAGACACTAGGGCCTTGGGCACGCCTCTCCTAGCACAAGCCCTTATCTGTTGGCACGCCTTATATGCAATGTGCAGCCGTATTCCCGAAAAGCGGCAGTGCCATCTAGTGGTTGGCAGCAGCACTGCCTAGGGGAAGTGGGAAAGGAATACATATCAAAATGTGGTGTTATATATTTATGTAAAGATATTGGTATTTCAGTCTGAAGAATCTGGGATTCATGGCAAAACTACTAAATTAAACTGTTTATCTTGATAATAGAATACTGGTATCTTGATAACAATGTGTTTTTATGTATTTTTTAGTTTTATTTATGTTCTGACCTCTTAATCTTGATGAGTACAATTTCCATATTCATTGACTATTATTGGTAAGTCGTTACTATTTCAGTAATCCCAACAAGAGGTCTGTGAGTTTTTCCTACATGATACAGTAGTGCATGATGCCAAGCTCCACCCTTGAGCTTTTTTTTTTTTTCTTCACCAGTCTAATTACAACTCACCCATTCTAGTAGAAGCAACACTGTTGTGCTTTAATTATGTTTTTTTGAAGGGCTACTCTTGATAATGGTGAGAGAACTTATATTAGTCAGCTGTTCTATGAAAATATACTTTTGGTGGGAGTCATAATTTTGTTTTCTATGCAACAAGTGGGAGGTGATCTTGAAAGCAGTAATGTGTTTAAGTGTTATCTTTAGTTAATAAGCTATAGAACCACTGGAGGGGGAGCTAGGAGTGACCGTTTCTTCCATGGTATTGTGCTCTTGTTCAAAGGAAGAAGAGCTTGTTTCACGACTTGGTGGAAAAGAGAGCAGTGCCAGCTTGTGGGCAAGTGCTAGAACAATGATGGTGTTGGTCCGTTTCGCTACATATATCAGACCATGTAAGTCAACCATGTATGTAGTTAGGGATCCCGTTAAGCTGTGTTCATTGCAGAGCTTGGCAAGCCCCAGGAATTATGTAGAGCTATTTGTAGGTACTATTCAATAGCTCCTAAAAAAACACTGTCTCCTTGCACTCCCCCTGGCTTTTAATATTTATATAAATTTGGGAAACTGTGGATCAAAACACATATGTAATATGAAGGGATCTGACTGCATTGTCTTATATTTTGAGAAACATTACAGAAATGTGTTTATATGGGTACACTGGCCTTTGGAGGAGTATGTTGGAGCTGAATTTTTAGAATTGATAACACCAAGAGGAGTGCAGCGTATTTTTTGAGTGTCTTGTTGCAGGGTGTGAAATGTTCTTGCTCTCTGGTGTGGACCGATAGCTACCAGACACAAATTTTGGAAAATGTGATTATAGCATTTTTTCATGTTTAGCTGTGGTTCCAAAACCAGTATTTGAGAATTATGGAGTATTTCCTATAATTGTAATTCAGAGATGTCATCAAAACCCCTTAACGGCAATACTAAATCATATTTATCTATTTTCCATATAATGTAAAATAATGTCCATATTGCCATCTCACGGATTTCAACCTTGTTCATAAATTAATATATGTGCGTGTATATGAATCTAATTAGTGGCACTGAGTATCAGGGATGCAGGCTATGAAAAGAACGGATATATTCCTATTTATTTTTATTCAATTTATTTCATTCTTTTTTTTTTTTTTTTATTAATACGATAGCCTTTTTTTTAATTTCTTTTAAATTATGCCATAAGTGACAACTCACATATAATTAAATTTCATAGGTACTGAACAATGTATTTTGTGTGTACTATATTTTTAAGCTACGGTTCTATAACAAAATAATATTTAATTATAGCGTTTTGAGCGCATAAAAATTCTAAGAGGTACTAAATACTTACGGCTCAATTACGAGACTCCCATTGCATTTATATAGTCAGGGGGTTTGATACATTAAGGAGATTAGATTACGAGCACTAGCAACTGTCCTCACATCTATGGGTATGAACTCGCCAACCAGAGCCAATAAACATGGAAGTCTTCATGGCAACCTCCTCCAAGTTAAGAATATCATAAAAAAATTGATTCTTTAAAGTTTAAGTGTGCCATGCTTTTTAAGCTACACAGTCTACACATCTCCATAATACATTTCATATGCCTTACCTGATCCCTAATGAATTTACCCTATACTCAACACATATCCCCACCCTTACCCCATTGCTACATACTCACAACCACATACAATGCACATAATCCTATTACATACTACATACCCACCGCACATACCCCATCCAATTAACCCATTATAATTGCACCTTACACTAGTAGTATACAATTAAAAAACACCTAGCACATAAATATTTTTCACAAATTGTTTTTTATTTGTGAGTGGGTCTGGGCATGCAACTGTGACTGCTTTTGTGTTTGTATGTTCGAGATGGAGGGATGAATGAGGAGCGTGGTGGAGACATTTGGGGACATCTGATTCCCAGGCAGTAGAGGTCTAAATAGGTCCTCAAATTACTCCCAGGAGGAATTTATTGTACTCCTAAATGCCATCTATGACCTGTCGCAAATTCTCTATGGGGCAGATATGTTAGAGCTGATCAGAGGGCTAGGTTGTGGAGAGGTCAGTGCTGTGGAATTAACATTAGGGATGTGAAGAGTGTGAAACACCACTATGATGATTAGTGGGCCATAGTCAAGAGGAAGATGCAGATAAATCTGTATGAGCCACAGGTGGTGGTCCCACTACAGTGGTGGAACTCGTGAGAGTCCGGTCATCTACAATCACTTTTGCCTTCTGGATACAGACTGGAGACCCTGCAATTTGTGTACATGCAACACCAATCACAAAACAAAGTCAACAATCATGATTACCAAACATACACTGCTACTCGCTGATATTGCCTACATCATATAGCAATGGCTCTATAATTCAACTGCAATATAAATAACTACAATCTACCTGATGCCCATGCATTACTAATCATGGTGCCTTAAAATGCACACAACACTGTGTGTTAGGATTTTGATAATAATATGGAATAAATGGGGTATGTCTTCAATGTGAAAGAAATCCATGGCTGAAAATAACTCTAAGGCCAAAGAATGGGAATTCCAGTAAGATGTCAAAATAAATTATGCCCTATACCAGGGGTGTCCAAAGTCGAATTACGAAAACACTGAATTACGTTATAATGATTTGAAACTATGGTAAATTTTTGTTATTCTTATTCTATAGCCCAACTAGCACCACAGCCACCCTATCCTACATCAGAAGTGGATGAAGAACTGGATAGGCAGATCCAGCAGCATGAACAGGGTAGGAGAGGACATTACCTGGAATTGTTGTGACCAGCAAGGGTTTACAGAGCAATGGCTGAAACAAGCAGGAGAGGGCTGAGCCCGTATGTGACCAGCACAAAAGGTTCAGCTGCAGCTCCCGAGGTCTGCAAATATTACTGTGACTTCAGAGAGATGGAAGCATGACACATGATGTCCTGCTATAGAAACTGACAAGTAAAGATGATGTGGAAACATACCTCCTCAACTTTGAAAACCATGCAACTAGGGAAGCTTGGCTGCTTGGAACCACAATCCTTGCCCCTTACTTTCATGATGACGCTCAGAAAGCCTTTGTTGTTTTATATGAAGACAAGGCAATGGTTTATGTTGATCTGAAAGAAGAGATTATTTTACCAGAGGTAACCGTGTACAGAGATTCCACTTATGGAAGTTTTTGGAAAGGAAGAACCTACATTGTTATTGCCTAGACTGCGACCTTCCTGTCTGCTGGATATATATGACTGTGATGGTGTATGGGATACTGAGACACATGCGTCTCTACCCAAGTTCAGGGCGCAGATTCCGTTTCAAGGGGTTATCGAAGAAACCTGATGCAGAAAGATGCGTTGCAAACAAGCAAAGGGTGTTACTCACTGGGTGCAAAATAAGTCTCTGAAGGATGTTAGGAAGTTTGAACCCAAACCAATGCAGAAACCTTATGGGTAAGAGCAATGAAGAGGCGTCCATAATAAACCAAGACAGACCTAGCTAGTGGTCCCGGTGAATGCTCCCAAGTTGGAGGAAGTTTCTATAGAAAGGAAATGCTTTACAAAGATCTCTGACCCAGAGAAAGGGGAGAGTAAACAGATTATTGCAGCCAATGTTCATTCAAAGGAAGAACATACTGATTTTGATGAGGAAACTGTAATCCTTCCTAAAGTGGATGATGATGAAGATTAGATTTTGGAGATTGTGTTGGTAGAAGAGGAACCACTGTCCCATATAAACCAGAGCATGTAAATATGTCCCATTAAAATTGTGAAGTATACCGATAGCCCTCTTGTATCTCTTCCCCCCATCCCTCCCCTGTGTCTTTTTCTCCCTCTCTCTCCCGTGTCTTTCTCCCCTCCCTCCCTCCCTCCCTCCCCTGTGTCTCATTCCGCCCCTCTCCAACCCCTGTCTCTTTGCCTCCCATTCCGTTCTGTACCCATTGCAGCATGCGCAAACTTGAAACTTTTCGGAACTCTCCCTTCTCCTTCCCCCTCTCCCTTCTGCGGCCATTCCGGGCCTTGCAATGAGCACCTTCAGCGCTCATCACAGGCCTCTGAATGCGATATGGGCATGCGCAAACCCGTAACTATGCGAGCTTTACACACAAACTCGCAGTACGACAACTACATACAGGATATGTTAGTCAATTGCACGTCAAAAATTACGGTGTGTTCTGTCTCTTTGTGCGCCCTCATTATGTGTACCCTGTGTGTCTCTCTCTCTCTCGCTACTTCTCTCTCTCTCGCTTCTTCTCTCTCCCTCTGTCCGTCTCCCCCTCCTTCCTTCTCTCTCCTTCCATCCTTCTCTCTCTCTCGCTTCTTCTCTCTCCCTCTGTCCCTCTCCCCCTCCTTCCTTCTCTCTCCTTCCGTCGTCCTCACTCTCTCTCTCCTTCTCTCTCCCCCTCCTTCCTTCTCTCTCCCCCTCCTTCCTTCTCTCTCCCCCTCCTTCCTTCTCTCTCCCCCTCCTTCCTTCTCTCTCCCCCTCCTTCCTTCTCTCTCCCCTTCTTCCTTCTCTCTCCCCTCCTTCCTTCTCTCTCCCCCTCCTTCCTTCTCTCTCCTTCCCTCTTCTCTCTCCCCCTCCTTCCTTCTCTCTCCTTCCCTCTTCTCTCTCCCTCTACTTCCCTCCTCTCTCCTTCCCTCTTCTCTCTCCCCCTCCTTCCTTCTCTCTCCTTCCCTCCTCTCTCTCACTCTCTCTCTTTTTCAGCATCTCCTCACATTTCTGGTTTGGCTCTGTTTAAGCAGCAAGTTGCAGATCTTGCTTTCTTGATCATGATCACCCTGAAATGCTACATATAGAAACATGATTTACGATGTTAGCTTTCTGCCATGTACTTGCTTTTTATCACTCTGCAACTGTTGCAATTGCTATTTTCAAAGGCGTAATTTTTGTGAGCGTTACACACAAACTCGCAATTACCTGAACTATACAGTGGATATAAAAAGTCTACACACCCCTGATAAAATGTCAGGTTTCTGTGCTGTAAAAAAATAAGACAAAGATAAATCATTTCAGAACTTTTTCCACCTTTAATGTGACCTATAAACTGTACAACTCAATTGAAAAACAAACTGAAATCTTTTAGGTAGAGGGAAAAAAAAAATATAAAAAAATAATAATATGGTTGCATAAGTATGCACACCCTTAAACTAATACTTTGTTGAAGCACCTTTTGATTTTATTACAGCACTCAGTCTTTTTGGGTATGAGTCTATCAGCATGGCACATTTTGACTTGGCAAGATTTGCCCACTCTTCTTTGCAAAAACACTCCAAATCTGTCAGATTGCGAGGGCATCTCCTGTGCACAGCCCTCTTCAGATCACCCCACAGATTTTCATTTGAATTCAGGTCTGGGCTCTGGCTGGGCCATTCCAAAACTTTAATCTTCTTCTGGTGGAGCCAGTCCTTTGTTGATTTGGATGTATGCTTTGGGGTGTTGTCATGCTGATAGATGAAGTTCCTCTTCATGTTCAGCTTTCTAGCAAAAGCCTGAAGGTTTTGTGCCAATATTGACTGGTATTTGGAACTGTTCATAACTCCCTCTATCTTAACTAAGGCTTAGTTCCAGCTGAAGAAAAACAGCCCCAAAGCATGATGCTGCCACCACAATGCTTCACTGTGGGTATGGTGTTCTTTTGGTGATGTGCAGTGTTGTTTTTGCGGCAAACATATCTTTTGGAATTATGGCCAAAAAGTTCAACCTTGGCTTCATCAGACCATAACACCCTTTCCCACATGCTTTTGGGAGACTTCAGATGTGTTTTTGCAAAATGTAGCCTGGCTTGGATGTTTTTCTTCGTAAGAAAAGGCTTTCATCTTGCCACTCTACCCCTTAGCCCAGACATATGAAGAATACGGGAGATTGTTGTCACATGTACCACACAGCCAGTACTTGCCAGATATTCCTGCAGCTCCTTTAATGTTGCTGTAGGCCTCTTGGTAGCCTCCCAGACCAGTTTTATTCTCGTCTTTTCATCAATTTTGGAGGGAGCTCCAGTTCTTAGTAATGTCACTGTTGTTCCATATTTTCTCCACTTGATGATGACTGTCTTCACTGTGTTCCATGGATTATCTAATGCCTTGGAAATTCTTTTGTACCCTTCTCCTGACTGATACATTTTAACAATGAGATCCCTCTGATGCTTTGGAAGCTCTCTGTGGACCATGGCTTTTGCTGTGGGATGCGACTAAGAAAATTTCAGGAAAGACCAACTAGAGCAGCTGAACTTCATTTGGGGTTAATCAGAGGAACTTTAAATGATGGCAGGTGTATGCTGACTCCTATTTAACACGATTTGGAATGTGATTGCTTAATTCTGAACACAGCACATCCCCAGTTATAAGAGGGTGTGCAGACTTATGCAACATAATTTTTCTTTTCTTTTTTTCTTCCCTCCACCTAAAAGATTTCAGTTTGTTTTTCAATTGAGTTATACAGTTTATAGGTCACATTAAAGGTGGAAAAAGTTCTGAAACAATTTATCTTTGTCTCGTGTTTTTACAGCACAGAAAACTTACATTTTAACAGGGGTGTGTAGACTTTTTATATCCACTGTATATGTGACTAGCGACTTGCCCGTCAAAAAAATGCTGTTTGCCACACAATGTATACTTTACGGGCCTCAACGCTTATTGCAGGCCTCTGCGACCTGGCACTTTCATGCTTGACAATGAGCAGCCTTCGGCATTCATCGTAATCCTCGCCTCACTCTCTGACCCCTGTGTCTGTTTCCCACTCTCCCTTCCATGTGTCCGTTTTCCCTTCTCTCCCTCCCCCTCCTCTCCCTGCCCTATGTCTTTTATTTTTCCTTATTTCCCTCCCCTGTGTCTCTTTTCCAACGTCTCTCAGCCCTGTGTTTCTTTGAACCCTCTCCCCCCTCTCCCTCCTCTGTGTCTCTGGTCAAGTTTTGCGTGGCTCGCGATGAGAGCCGTTGCTTTTGTTTTCAAAGTCCTGCGTGCAGTGCGTTATTCCTCTAAATGTTATTACCTTCGGCCTTGTTTTATCCTGTTTGTAAAAATTTTCATTTTTTCGGCTGCCATTCAGGCGATTTTCGATCTCCGAAAAACGGCAATTAAGCCTAAAATGAGCTTGCAACCTCATTCACAGGCTCCCTGGGTATCCTCCGGTGCTGTGTGTGAATTTTTAAGTTAATTTGTTTAATTAATTAGTGGGGGGTTTTCAGAGTTACGTGCATGCAATTTTGACGGCCGTTAAAGTCGTAAAGTTTTCAAGTCTTGCTTGCCTCGCAATGCGCGCCAAAGTGCTACGTGCTTCGCCGTTGTTTGCGAGCCTTGCCATGTGCACCCTCAATCCGTGTCTATCCTCCATCGATGTAGCGTCCTCATCAAAATAACAACCCTGCCTAGCCAGATGACCCTTAGAGGGACCTGTAGGGCGCTCATTGCAGCAAAGTGGTGCTAGCCTATCGATGAGTGCCTGTGGCGTACGTATGAGATTTTCTGTTTCAGGGTAGAATTGCCTAGTATTTCGGGGCTGGATCACTCTTCTGAGTGAGACCATACTGATATACTACAGGATATTTCTCCCTGTGAAGGCCACAAGAGGTTGCTCTCTGACCTATAGAACCAACCTACTTAGTTGGAGCACCTCTGACTCTTTCTGTTTACCATGGAATCAATGTCACAGTTATAGCCATAACCTTATTATGCAGATTCAAGCGAGACAACTACATTTAAAAAAATGTGATCAACAACTTTTCCACATGATTTTACAACCCCTGTCTGATTGCATAGAATAAATGTGGTGACTTCAGTTCCATTTAAGTTTTACTTTTCCGTTTAAGATCTCATATCAAGATGAGTTATGTCTACACTACATAAGAGCAGTTCATACAAGCATTTAGTGAAAGGTATATTTTGCCGAGTTTTCTCTCACAAAGAAATGGTGACTGTAATTCTTTACTGAACATGCAGTTAGACAATCAGACAAATCAGCAGGAAGATATGGCAGCACTCTGTAGAGACTGTAGTTGGGTTTTAGTATCTTGTGTAGAGAGAAAAAAAGCAGACAAATGAATAGCAGGCAGAGCTGCGTAAAATAATGCAGAGACTTGATAAACAGTAATATCAATCTAGTTATTTGCTGTATGGTTCCAGATTCCATTGGCACCTGCACGCTGAGATCTGTTCAGTATCTTGGCGGTTATTATTATGTGCTTATGTTGTAGATGGTTCACTTCAGCTGGAGTCCGCTATCCTGCAATGCCCATCTCATTGTGTATAGGGCTAAGGATCAGGAATCAGAGCATAGGGGTAGATAAGGATACTCGCCTGCATTAGTCTTGCTCTCTGATTGTATCAAAACCAATATTAAGCTGCAATTGATTCACAAAAGAAAATGATCAACAGTATGAGGCAATTTTAATAGTGCACTGAAAAAGTTGCAGAATTTTATTTATCTACCCTGATGTGGTAAGTTACTGGACTGTGGAAGTCAGGGGCTATGCGACTCTTAGACTTTCAATGAGGCCCTAGACCATTCTTTCCATTATATCTCTTTACAAACAACAAATAACGTCCAGTTGTAAATACTTCTCATTATCTAATTATTTATTTTACTACAGTGATAAAAACAATTTAGCTCTGGGTTAAATAAAAAGATTTAAAGCACTGTGAGGCCTTTTTAAGGACGCAATTGAAATAGTCTTCAATTGAAATAGTTTGCCCGACAAATGCCTTTCTGTCTGCCTAGATTTGCTCCATTATGATTATAAATTGCATGCTTATTTTTCCTTCCTAAAATAGATAACTTCACATTTATTCATATTAAATATCATCTGCCATTTAGCTGCCCATTCTTCTAATTTATCTAAGCCTCTTAGGAGGGAAAGTACATCATTTTGGGATTTTATATCTTGCTTTCAGTGCCATCATGAAATATGGAGAAAATATTTTCCATTTCTAGTTCTAATTCATTAAAAAATATATTCCATTTACAACAACCTTTTGCTTCATGTCTTTTCGCCAGTTCTCTACCTATGTCCATATATGTACTGTATCCCTTAGTTTGTACAATAGTTTTCCATGTGGCACTGTATCAAAAGCCTTTGCAAAATACAACAGGACTATATCTACTGAGTTGCCTTAGTCTACGTTCTTACTTTCCTTTTCACAGAAACTAATTAGAATTGTCTGACATGACTTATCTTTCATAAATCCTTGTTGACACCTACTTATCTTTTGGATTTATTCCTGTATACTATCCTTTATCAATCCTTCAAAAAAATACAGAGGAGAGGCTTCCTGTCAAGATCTGCCTTTTCAGTGGGCTTAAATAGGACTAGTCATTCCTAATAAAACCTGCAGCTCTTGTTGGTTCTTCCAGTTCCCTTCTTGTCAGGACAAGTTGCACAAATTTAGGAAAGTTTCAGAATTTCTCTGTAAAATAAAAATAATAAAACCTTCACTCTAAGTGAAACACACCATTTTTATGTGTTCCAGAAAGAGCATAATCTTTATTTCTTGGGTAAATTTTTATAAATTTTTTCACTTTCAATGAAACAATCACATATTTAC
The DNA here is from genome assembly GCA_027410445.1 of Discoglossus pictus. Taxonomy (NCBI): domain Eukaryota; kingdom Metazoa; phylum Chordata; class Amphibia; order Anura; family Alytidae; genus Discoglossus; species Discoglossus pictus. The sequence continues at coordinate 41,578,059 of CM050166.1, read as the reverse complement.
TTAGGCAGACATAACATGAGCGACTTTGTGGACAATCAAATCATTCCCTAACTATGATGGACCAATCAGGTCTTGGCCTCCGTAGGTGCTTATGGGATTAATCAGCGTCCCTTGCTCAGTCGTTAGTAGGAGTAGTGCTCATTGGTTAAAATTTCAAGTATAGGACCGAGTAAGGGACTACGTTAGGATGACTATCTTATACTTATGTCTATCTTCACTAATATTTGGGGGGTTATAGGATGCCCCTGCCATTTTTCTTTTTAGGATGTTTTGTTCCACTGTTCTACCCACAAGGCTTCAACATTAACACTAGTTCCATTATAAAATTCTTCTCTGATTATAGGCTTTAACTCAGGTTTAATATAAAGAAATACTCATCTTCTACTATTACCCTACCTCTCCTGAGTACAATATAACACTCATAATAATAATGTAATGATGAAAAAATAATAACAATGCGTAACAAACAGTACAGAAGTACCAAAATACTAGGTTTATAATTTATAAGTACACAGACTATATTCCATATGCTACTTCAATGAAGCTGTGAGCTATACCATGAAGGATCACCCAAGATGGGCTTGTCCTAGCAGAGAGGTCCACTGCAGAAGGAACTGGCAGCCCATTCCAGTATCTTTACCAAGAAAGCCTTATGGATAAGTACAACCAGAAACACAGACAGATGTGCCTGGCGTGCCACATCCATATGGTCACTGAAAGTTGGACATAACTGAAAGAATGAACAACAACAACACATTTTGAAGAACTAGTCTTAAAAATTAGTAAATGTATTTAGTATGGAAAATAAAATAATACAGGCTCAAATGTATCAACCTTTATATATAATTATGCTGCAGTGACATCTACCATTTTATTTTTGCTGATTAATTTTTATTGCACAGGATGTTTCTATCTGCACAATATGAATGTGGCATCTACAAGTGCCAGCTCTTTCAGTAGCACTAATAGAATGTATTAGTATTATACAGACAGATTCAGCTGACAAAAGAAACAGAAGCCTGCTGGAAAGTACAGTGGACCTTTGGTACTCAGTACTAAAACCAATTTACATTACTCCTTATGGAAATTTGGTACTCATCATCTCGCCACTCATCATCTCGCCTTCTGGAACCAACTAACCTTGAGAACCAAGGTACCACTGTATAATTTTGTAGAAAACCTAAAAAAATCAAAGGCTGTGTTTATTTTTTCCACTTTCAAAAACATTTGCCCATTATCAAGTTCAGTTATTGAAAAGTTTATACAGAAATCCCGAGTTGTCCTTTAATATAACCTTGATTATGATATACTTTGAGCCGTGTTACAGTTGAATCATTACTCTAAACTTAGTGAATGTCCTTTGCCATTCTATATAGGATCAGACCGAGCCTTATCAAGCAGGCACAGTGCATTAGATTTTCCATCAACATGAGTTAAAACATTTATAAATCATATTTGCATTCCTCTTATCCATTTACAGAATGACATTACTAAAAATGCAGCGAGTAAGATATGTATATAGATCTGAGCGAAAAAAAAAAAAAAAAGAAAGAAAGGCAATGTGGTAGGTGTTGTTGTATGATATATTTCAGCTGGGCTGTGGGTAGCCTGTAATAGATTTACTGCCACTGGCTGCGTAGATTGAGTTTACTGGAGGGATCAATCGTACACAGGATGACAATTCTTTTAATTCTATGTGCTTTATTAATCCATGTTGGTCATGCCTTTTCGCTTGCAAGGTCTTAGCAATACACTGTGCACAGTTAAATAGAACTAGATTTTCGTTCTGCATGGTCTGACAAGATGACTTTTTCATGTATGTGTATTTAATGCTTTATGTGCTCGGTTGCCTGCTGGATAATGCTCTGGGCACAATAAAAGTATACATCTTCCCGAGAGCGTTAAATAAGAGACAGTATGGCTTGCAGTCAGTATAATAAACTAAGCCCTGGTCTTCAGGGTAATTTACACAGTGTTCCTTGCATTGATTCAAACTAATTGAGTTATATTTTTCATGCTAAGCAGATATATAAATTTTAAGATATCTGTTTGGAAGTCTCTGAAACCCAAACGGAAGCGGCAAGTGTTCGGCATGAATGCCATCACAGTATATTAGCAATTCTCTTAAGGATATAGATATAAATCACATCGTTCTTTACAGCCTGGTGCTTTGTTCTGTAAAACTGTATGTCTTGTCACTACTAGAGATGTCCGGATCTTAAAGGACCACTGTACAGGATGTCAACGGGTTACAAATGACCCAACTTACAGACGAACCATACTTAAGAATGGGCTCCCAAGGCTTTTTTTATGTTCTGTTTGTTTGAATTAAAAAAGAGAGCACAATAGTTGTTATTATTACACTGTGTTAGTATAACCACATATGAGACATTATAGTATTATTATTATTCATCAGGTATCCACAGGGCTGGATCTACCTCTTCTGAGCCCCTAGGCAGTGAAGTGGGGGAGCCCCTGTCAGAGAGCATGCAAGATATGCATGGAACCATTTTTGCCTTTTCTGTGAATGTAAGTTCCTTTTCATGATGTAACTCTGTGTTATAGGTGGTTACCCCCTAATAACCAGGATTTTTTTTTTTTTTTAAGCCAGGAGAGATTCTTTTAAAAAAGTGTCGCCCGCACAGGGAAGCGCCCCTAGGCGTTGTCTAGTTGGCATAATGGGTAATCCGGCCATGGGGATCAGACTTACATGCAAATCCAACTTAAGTACCTTCTCACGAACATATATCTGTAACCCTGGGACCACCTGTATAATAAAAATAATATATATTTGAAATCTTTGAGTCTGACTAATTAGGCAAGGAAAAACTGATAAAGTTAATTATTAATTTGAAGAAGAAAAAAAAACAGTGCTGCTGCTTGGCCACAGCGGCATCCATGAAACCTTAGTGAAGGTTGTTTATGTGTGAGAGTGGCGATTTATATTGCTGTTTATATTTGTTAAGTACTGACTGATTCTGAGCATGTGCAGGGAATTGGAAAATTCAATTATCTACCAAATTCCTCTCAAATCTCCCACATTTCTCTGATAGATAAGCATAAGCACACCCTGTATTGAAAAAAATACTAAATGCCCCATATTGGCCCGAACATAAGCCGTACTTTTTTCCGTTTTCCGAGCTTGGAAATTACGGGTGCGGCTTATATTCGCGACCCCGTAAAAGAAATATTGCCAATTTGCGGGCTTGAGACTGTTGCGCAATTAATTCTGTCATTCATCACTTTCTCTGTATTTTACAGTGCTGTATTGTTTTTTATTTTGCATTTACGGTGCTACATTTAACCCACTTGCGGGTCCTATTTGGAACCTGTAGTATTTTCTTTTACATTTGCCATTTACGGGTGTGAGTGCCTGCGGAATTGTAGCAATTGATTAGCAATTTGCGATTTTAGCTATCATAATCATAATAATTTTGCGAGCTAAAATTTTTGGCCTGTCTCCTGCAAAAGAAGTTACCATAGATATTGATTAGAAAACCTGTTTCTCTCCAAGTTTAAGGGTGCGTCTTATATAAGATATTATCTTTTTTATTTTTCCCCCTTCAATTTCATTGTTACAACCCAGAGTGGGTGGGCCACGTGCACCTCAATTTTCTCCCTCTAAGACTTGCCTTTTGTGTTCAATATCTCAGTGCCCAGCAAACAATTCAGGACATCATTCCTGAAGAGGCAGGAGCAATCAGATCTCTTTGGTTAGAATTCTTTGGTTATAAGAAGAACACATGCACCTTTCCTTAGTGCCAGACTGACGTTTATTCTCTCTCTTCCATAGATATTTTCAAACACAAAAACAAATCTCACCTACACCCACACATTTTCCCATCTCATCTCTATATTTGATTTGGTTTGTTTCTCCTGTCCATACTTTGGGGGGGGGGGGGGAGGATAAATGTCTCTTGGTCCCCAAACCTGATTTGCTTTACAATCCCAGAAAGCAATAAACTAACTTCAACTTTTGTGACTATCTTTGATAACACAGGAGATACTATAATGTAACGTAACATCTGTGGCCATATCAATTCTTGCAGAGTTAACTCTTCTTAGTTGACTCTTCTTAGACTCTTCCACTTGTGATAACCTATAATTATTCTAACATGAAAACAATGCTCATAGAATAACATAAAAATATATCTCTTATTAGTGAATGCAGGCCTTATTATTTCTTTCTAAAATCAACAAATATTTCAGTTTTATGCTTTCATTGCTTACTAAACCAATATACTCTCAGATTTAAAAGGATGATATCGCTCACTAAGCTCTTAAAGATTTGATTAGTTAACAGTATAAATGGAAGAAAGTTAAAATCAAATAAGTAATTTGCATAAGCTGCTTGATGTCTTGATAAGTCTGAGGAAGGAGCTGTAGCTTTCTCTTGTGCTGGATCTCCTAACTCAGCCCTACTTTATATTCCTATCTGCTTTCAGACTTGCTTACACACAACACACCAACAAACAGAATAAAGAAAACCTCAGGTCTGGCTCCTGTTTCTCAATGTTCACTGCACAATTGTCTCTCCTTTTAAATGATCACTGAAAATAGTATTGAGAAATCCACAAATATTAAAGAACACTTAAAAAATAAAGAAAGTATTTGCTAAAAGTTAAAATAATTAAGAGTATGAAAAATATAATTCCCCAGACTCCCCTTGCTTGATTAGATTACAACATTGTTAATTATATTGTCAAAGTCTGCCATGGGTTCCCTGGTGGTCCAGTGGTTAGGATTAAGTGCTTTCACCACTGTGACCTGGGTTTCATTTCATTCAGGGAAGCAAGAAGTCAAACTACCCTGAAGCCAAGCCGGGTTGGACCTGGTCAGTAGTTGGATGGGACACCACCTAGGAATACCAGGTGGCCCCCTGGAGAAGGAAATGGCAACCTACTCCAGTATCTCTGCAATGAAAACCAAATGGATCTGCATGACATGGACATAAAGGTGTGCCTGGTGTGTTACAGTCCATGAGATCATGGAGAGTCGAACATGACTGAATGACAAAACAACTTCAGCCAAGCATCAAAGATGGTAGAATGTAATTGTTCTCATACGGGCTCAAAGGACCAATCAGAGAAATGTTATGCTCTGTACTTTGAGATCATGAAGTATAGTTACATAGTAATTATGGTTGAAAAACATTTTTAGTCCATCAAGTTCAAACTTTTTAGATCTCCTCCGATTCTTTTAATATGTGGATTAATTGTTAATTGATCCAGAGGAAGGCAAAAAAAAAAAAATCCAATTGAAACATTGCCCATTGTCTCATTAGGGGAGAAAAAAATCCTTCCTGATCCCAGATACTGGAATCAGATACCTCCCTGGATCAGTACTCCTCATTCTCCAGTTATCCAGGACAACCCTGAATGCTCTTTTTATTACAAAAATCCAATCTTTTTTAAAAGTCGTCTGATGAATCTTCTACCACAACCTCCATTTGTAGAGAATTCCACAGTTTAACTGCCTAACTGTGAAGAACCCTTTTCTTTATTTAAGGTGGAGACTTTTTTTTTCTTCTAGCCTCAATTGATGTTCTCTTGTCAGCTGAAAACCTCTTGGTACAACAAAGACAAAGCCTTATATTGACCCTAGATTTATAATAGGTAATCATATCCCCTCTTAGATGCCTTTTTTTTTCTAGAGAAAATAAGTTTCACTTGGTTAGTCTTTCTTTGGTTAGCCTATTAAATTCTTGACATTTTGTTAGAGAAATTAAATACGGTTACAGTAGCTTGCCCCGGTGGCCTATTGCTAGGTAGTGGGGGTGATGTTACCTTAAGAGGTAAGTATATTGCATCAGAATAATAAAATTTTTAGACTGGATTAGCAATCTGGGCCTATATGTAATTGCATATCCAATATCCATACCAATAACATCTTCACATGTTCTGGATAAGTTATATCCAGTGTCTATATGGTTTTACTGTACAGATGATTTATCCAATGTCGTGAACAGATCACAGGACATTTAAAATCACAATTGTGTGACTGCTTATATAAATATGATTATATTCTTACAATGCATGTAAATCATATGTTAACCAAATATCAGTACTAAGGTTATGAAGAGTGAAGACTCACGTAATCCATGAAGATATCAATAAACTGTTTACAAATCCATTATGAGGCCACAATATTCATCTCATATTCCATTTCCATATGGCCATATTCCATATCCATCAATATATGTTGTCCCTTTTCTCTACAGTAAGTTAGTGTTGATATTTGGTTACCATATTGCTTGTCCTTACCTTTAACCACACTGGGCTAAAGAGAACGTACACCCTTTATGCATGTACACAATTGTCTGAATTCAGTACATGGGTTTGGACTGTGAACACACACTGGCCTTGCCCATGGTCTACTGTGCATTTTTATGGAGACTGTGAGGATAAGTGGTTGCACAGTCTTGTCTTGATGAAGGATGTGGAGCTCTACACCACCCCTGCAGCTATTAGAAGATTTACATGAAAAATGAGCTGGGACATTTCTAATGACATATATTATGTGGGGACTGTACTGTGTCAGCCTATGTTTACAAAATGGCTTGTCTTAATGTACCAGCATTTGCAGAATCGACAACCTACCATCGTAAAAGACGCGACTGACTAAACAAAATGAAATCAGTTAAGGGATAGGGAATGTTTCTGGATTTCACTAGGAATATAATATGCCTGTATATCTATTTACTTTTACTTAATATCACATGAATAGTATCTGCATGCATCTGCAGCTCATGAAGATACGGAATCTAAAGTGCAGTGGCAAATAAGCCAATCAGTGACCATCCCCTCAGCAGCATGTTGCTGAATGCTGCTGAGAGATTGTCACTGATTAGCTACTAAGAGGCACTGCACCACCAGTACAACCGTGCTGTGTCTTCATGAGCTACATAGGGCAGACTCAAGCAGCCAGTGGCGTAGCTAAGGGGGGGCGAGGGGGGCGGACCGCCCTGGGTGACAGCATATGGAGGGTGACACTATGTCACCTCCAAAAAAATTTTTCAGCCAGGCTAAGGTGCGAAAATAGTCTGAAAATAGAATTGTGATAAAAACCCAACCAACACAGGAAATCAGGAATAGGTATGCTTTCCCCCCTCTAAATCCCTTTTGTCTCCGTTCCCACCTCCTCTCCCTCCCTTGTGTCTCCGTTCCCCTTCCTCTGCCTCCCTTGTCTGCTTTCCCCCCTCCTCTCCCTCCCCTGTGTCTTGTACCTGGATGCAACCCTGCCAGCAGTGCCGCACTCACCCTCTCTGTGGCTCCCGTCCTCCGGCCGGAACTACTTTCTGGATCAAGCCTTGCCTTGCGCATGCGCATCCCGCCTGCGCGATTCGCGGCTTGATCCAGGAAGTAGTTCTGGCTGGAGAACGGTCGGCGCAGAGGAGAAGACGGTGAGTGCGGCGCTGCTGGCAGGATTGGAACCAGGTATGGGCAGGGTTTGCACCAACCAGGTACATGTGTGTACTGCGGGCCTCGCAATGACCATCAGTGGGCAAGAGGAGCATCAGTGGGGCAGGGGGAGCACCAGTGGGGCAGGGGGAGCAGTGTGGGCCTCTGAAAGGAGGAGGAAGGGGACAGACATGGGAGGCATTGAAGCCTCTCCCATAAGCCTTGCGATGAGCGCCTGCGGCGCACATTGCAGTCTAAGTGCCGCTAGCCTCGCAGTCGCATGTCTGAACTGCTCGCCTCACAAGAAGACATACCTTCTAGGGTCGTGTGGGGTCACTGGGGTGACATTTGAACGGACCGCCCCGGGTGATGTTTACTCCAGTATCTCTGCAATGAAAACCAAATGCAAGCAGGTACTATTTGTATGATCTTAGGCAAAAAAAATAAACAAAGTTTTTCAGCATGTCTTAATAAAATATAGTTTACAAAAGTAAATAGATACACAGGTATGTTATATTCCTAGTAAAATCTAGAAACTTTATATGTCCCTTTTAATCAAGATTTAGAGATGCTGAAGCTGCTGGCTATAAAGTATAAAAAAAAATATCAGATTTAAGATCACTTTTGAAATGTCTAACACATTTTTTTTAGTTGCTTGATATTGAGTATGGCCTATAACTGGGTTCCACATTATGTATTTTGAAACACACGTTAAAAAACACAACAAATAGATTGAAAAACAACATGAAACTTAAAGAAAGCCATTTTCCAATCTAACATTTGTGAGTGAAAGTATTCAGTAGCGCTTGGCTGGTTGAAGTTCGGCCTACGCTTACATGATGAAGCATTATTGACGTGATTCAGGTACAGTAAACACAATTTTATTGGTAACACACGCCATCTCATCATGGTTAGCAGGAGATTGCAATGCAAAATGGCTCCTGAGGGAGACCTTTAGGATTTAACATGATGCCATTAGGGACCCAGATTTCAATGACTATTGATCATTCTTCTTTTGCAAAAAAACGTGTGTAATGAAAGGTTTATCCTTGTTATCATCGTCTGTTCTTTAGCGTGCCATTCTTTTGTGCAAATTAGTAAATAATGAGGTAATATAATTGTCTAATATGTCATTTAGTACACTTGTGAGGTTTAGTTTGTCCTGTATTGTGATTTAAAGGCAATTGTGAGGTGAGGTAATATATTTGCCTATGATGCAATTTAAGTGAAATACCAATGTGAGGTAAATAGTTGTCTAATATAACCTTATGTATTTGCTTAAAATGTGATTTAAGTACAATATTAAGGTAATATATTCATTTATTATGAGATTTAAGCTTATTCATTTGCTTAAAATGTGATTTAAGTACAATTTTGAGGTAATATATTAATCCGTTATGTGATTTAAGCTTATTTATTTGCTTAAAATGTGATTTAAGTACGATTTTGAGGTAATATATTAATCCATTATGTGATTTAAGCTTATTTATTTGCTTAAAATGTGATTTAAGTACGATTTTGAGGTAATATATTAATCTATTATGAAATTTAAGCTTATTTATTTGCTTAAATGTGATTGAAGTACAATTTTGAGGTAATATATTAATCCATTATGTGATTTAAGCTTATTTATTTGCTTAAATGTGATTTAAGTACAATTTTGAGGTAATATATTAATCCGTTATGTGATTTAAGCTTATTTATTTGCTTAAAATGTCATTTAAGTACAATTTTGGGGTAATATATTAATCCGTTATGTGATTTAAGCTTATTTATTTGCTTAAATGTGATTTAAGTACAATTTTCAAGTAATATATTAATCCATTATGTGATTTAAGCTTATTTATTTGCTTAAAATGTGATTTAAGTATGATTTTGAGGTAATATATTAATCCATTATGAAATGTAAGCTTATTTATTTGCTTAAATGTGATTTAAGTACAATATGAAGGTAATATATTCATTTATTATGAGATTGAAGCTTATTAATTTGCTTAAAATGTGATTTAAGTACAATTTTGAGGTAATATATTAATCTATTATGAAATTTAAGCTTATTTATTTGCTTAAAATGGGATTTAAGTACAATTTTGAGATTGATCTATTTTGCTATTTAAGTCAAATTCTGCTGCAATATACTTGTTTATCATGTATTTTTATTCAATTGTGATGTAATATATTTGACTAGCATTTGATTTAAGTGAAATAGTGTGGGAATGCATTTTACCTGCTATTTATTACTAATCTGACAGGTCCATTATGATTCAATTAGTATACATTTTCTCCAGTTTCCATACATTGCATGTAAATAGCATGTTCTTATTAATCTCTATGACATTCACATAAATGTATGGCTGCGTGAGGCTTGAGCAATAAATGTGCATTTGAATATCTAGTCTTAAGTGTTTATAAGCACATTATTAAGCTTCCTACTTGTAGACCAGTAAATCACGCAAAAGATATTGTCCTGGGACCGTGCAAAGTAATCTGCTATCTATGGTCTGTTTCCAGTGAACACATTATATGGATGGATTACTGAATATTTTCTTCTTATTACATTTGAATAAATACACTGTGTACTGCTTGTGGCTTTTACAGTGTTTTTTTCTAAGCATCCATTGTCTGCACGGAAATCTAGCGTGGAAACGTACTGACCCCTGTGGGCAAATTCAGGGTATCTCAGTTTGTTTATTTATTTGTAATTTCTTAGATTAGAACATTTTTTGAATTTTAGATAACATTTATAAGAATTTTGTTATATTTTTATATGATCTTTTTATGTATTTTTGTCTTTTCTTTATTATTTTGTTAATATCAATATAATTTGGATTATTAGTTGCTCCCTCTTAAATTACTCCTTCACATACACATGTAACATAAGCAACTCTAAGAATATTAATACATAACTCAGTACATACATAAGAAACTACCATCTAATTATCAGACATCCAGGGGACTAAGCACCTTGAGCCTCATTCAATTGCGAGTTGGCCAATTGAATAGGGCTCTATATAAGCACATAACATATTTTTTATACAGAACTTTTTAGTTACTGAACTTCTATCCAAAATCAAGGTCTTCACTAACTAAAAACTTCGGTCAAAAAATATGTTATGTGCTTATATAGAGCCCTCTTCAATTGGCAAAATTGCAATTGAATGAGGACCCTTGTATCTAAACCAGACATGAAAGCTCTTACAGAAAGTAACAAACAGATTTGGATGGAAAGTTCAGTTTATTTGCTTTTTTCTTATTCTCCATACTCAGTTGATGGGTTTGGACTTACAGGGATATGTAAGTGAGCTGGGTTTTAAATGTTTCCTAATAAACCGCTACTGATTAGTAGAAAAAGATATATTATATTGAAAATATGTATACTTACATATTTGTATGCTAGACACTGATATGTGGATGTGCACACCCCTAGGAAGCTTACACAGAGTGTACCCTGCAGGGTACAGTGTGTGACATCTAAAGGAAATGATGGTTGCTGGGGTCACAGCTGAAATTGCACCTAAGGAGAGAGGCAGAGAAAAAAAAACACAGACAGCAACTGCCAGATTGTGATACAAATGTTTCAGTCTTTACTTCCTCTTGATTGGCCAAAACAAAATTTAAAATTGTATACCAGTTTAGCCTGGGTTTGGAGGGTGTTAACCCTAAGTTTCAACTAACAGAAATTTAAATATATTTTGCTAACTTCAAGTGTTTAAATACTTATTTTGGTATTTTGTCATGCAAATTTTGTTTTGTACACTACTAATTCTCCTCTATCAGATGCACTCATAATCCAACGACTTACATATCCCTTTGAAGAGAAACTATAATTTCTCTAAGATCTATGCAACGTCATTAATATATTTTATTATAATATTATTGTATCATCATTATATTTTTAGGCCCTATTATTCTTTGTTTTTTTTGCATTAGGTTTAAGTAGTATGGTATGGTATGGTTGGACTGGGCATCTCTCATCAGTTATCATTATTTATGTTATACTAGCGACTTGCCCGTAAAAAATGACGGCAAGAACATTTTAAGGCTGGCTTTGCTGTTTTCCACACAATGCAAGGCTCTGCCCCCTCTGGGCGTCGGTTTTGTAAGTGTTGCGTTCTTCGCTTTGAATTTTGTATGTGTTACTGGCCTCGCTCCTTCTGCTCATGTGTTACATGCTTCAGCCTCGTTTTGAGCCTGTTTGTAGAACTTCACTCATAGGCTACCTGCCTCTACCCCTGTGCTGTGTGTGAGGTTTTAATTTATTTTTTGAAGGAATTGGCGTGTTTGTTACCGATTTCGACAGCTTCCGATATGCAAACCTCGCCATCCTCTGCAAAGTCCTACTGCCTTCGGCGCAGCCCCCGTTCAAAGCCCTACACAGCTTGTGTTTAATCCAACCTTGGCTTTGCATTAAATCTGTGTAATACAGCATGCATAAGCATAAAGGAAGCCATGTTTGATAATGGCTATGGATTGAAGAGCAAGGCATTTGTGGGCACATTTGCATGTCCTAGCTCAGCTTCCCAGAATGCAGTGTAATAACTGTTTTTTTTTATTCTGAGCTGGAAGCAGGTTTTTTAACTGGTTTTAGACATTCAAATGTGAACACAGATGTATATATTTTTAAAACATTTTATATATATATATATATATATATATATATATATATATATATATATATATATATATAATTGTTATTAGCCCCTAACACATGTGTATACTCTTCAAATCTATAATTGGCGAACCCTACTTGTAAAGCTTGCTGAAGAAATACCTCACAGGAGCTTTCACTATATAACCCTGAGCAAGAACATATTAGCTCGCCAATGGTTGTACAATTTTTTACAGAACATCATAAAAGTGATCCAGATAAACTCAATTTTATGGGCTCTGCACATGCCATTTCATCAGATGAGTAGGAGATTGGAATGCTAAATTACTCCAGAAGGAGTCATTTTAGATTTATCAGCTTGGTGCCTTTAGGGACCGAGGTTTCAGTAACTTTAGATTACATCCCTTCTCTTTTAAGGCATGTGCTGTGTATTTGAAACTAGTTTATGTCTATTTTTTTTGAGACTCCTTATAATATGCTAATAACAGATATTGTGTGTTTGTTACATTAACATATACTTTATGCTGCAGGTACAGTATATATGTATTTTCTTCTTTCTCTAGTGAGCGTGGTTATCCATAGTCTTTATTATTTCTATTTATCGCTTTATTTATAGTTTCTTAGGGATCTAGCTTTAGGTCTGTTATTGGTTTCCAATCTTTCTATCATAAGAGATATCTTGAGGGTTGTTTATGGACATATTAATTTTGTGAGAGTGAGATGTGCTTTGACTGTTCTCTGATCCTCTAAAGTCCAGTTACCTTGTATTTGTAGTGCCTCCTGGGTTTATATGTAACTACTTTTGCAATCTAGTTTAGGAGCGGAGATATGTGATTGAAATGTAATATTCATACTTTTTCCCTTTCAATTCCTGTGTTGTACAGCAGCATGCATTTACTGACAAGTAGTGTCTGTAAATTATTCAACTTTGAAAATCAAAGTAGTAGCTATATATCATAATTTAGAAATGATACTTTGATACAAGGGAACAATTTCTATTCAACACCTTATAAACAAGTAATTATAGTTATGTTGTGTATGATAACAAATAAATATAAACTAAAACTACTCCATAAGGAAGCAGGATCAAATGCTTCCTCCACCCCTTGCCAGTTCTCCTTTACAGTAAAAAATATATATTTTACCAGTTCCTAGCCAATCTCTGAAGTTTATGGAGAATGGGATTTTCTCACAATGGGGCATTTAATGTGATGAGCCCCAATCTGTTATGATTTATTGAATCTACAGCAGTTGCAATATTTACTACCAGTCCTATGATGTGTTGCAATATCCTAGCAGGTCTCCACCTACAAATGCTCCCATTTTCTGATGTAGTTGACCCCAATGAGCATTCACTGCCTCAAGTTGCCAGCGTGCATATCTGCAGAAATGTATACATATTTTTCAGGGGCGTGTTTACTTTTTATGCTGTACTAGGCCCACCCAGATTTGCCCCATTTACTACTAATACTTCCCCCTTGTAATGCCTGTATACTAAGATTAAACATATAAAAATACACATGTATGTATTCCAATCCAATGCTTTCACAAGCAAGTTGCGCCATAATTTAGTAACCTATCAATCTCAATCAATCTTATTTTGCGCAAACCCACCACAAAGTAGTCTGAAACGACAAGTATTATCAAGTTACAGTCTGCGGTTCCATTGATTTTGGCTCAAAGCCCATTCCAATCTAATGTTAAGGTCCTCTCGCAAGTTATTGAGCTGCATAAGGCCTACAGTAGCTGATTTAAAAAAAAAATGATGTGTACTGAATATTACCAATAAGTGCAATAAAAAGCCTAACTGAGGCCTGTTAAAAGCGGTAATAAAAAATCATGAAAAACCACGTAAGCAATTCATAAATGAATGTTTTTTTAAGTATTAAGTGTGAGTCTGTATACACATGTGAACATCGACTATTGGCAAATAATACATCTCCACATAACATATATCAGACTCTAGTACTCAAGAGGTTAATACAAACCAGGAAACCCACATGGCCTACAACAGGTGCTGAAATATTATTATACAGCACAGGCCATGCACAGGATTGTGTTAGGGAGCAGGTAAGGGACATCGTGTTATAGGCACAGGAACATGGGGATATATGGGAAAATATGATCTCATTGATGTGAATTTTAGCTGTTCAGGAAGGCTAGCAAGATCACAAGGAGGTTGTGGAGAGGCAGAAGGAGCCACAGGAAACTTTCCTCCATCAATATGCCAAGAGTACTATCACTATCTCTATAATATATGATAACTGGGTATGTTATGATATCATGTTATATAGACATGATTATTGCCGACAAAGGTCATCAGCTTTAAAGCCTATATGGTTTTATATTATTAAGAAGTACAATATGCATGGCCGGATTACCCATTAGACAAACTAGGCAGCCGCCTAGGGGTGCTTCCCTGTGAAGGTCGCCCTTTTTTTAGCTTAGAAAAATATAAATAATATTGTTCAGTTTCAATTGCACTTGATAAACAAGTAATAGCTCGATGTGTGTGTGTGAGTAGCTATGTTGTAAAAATGGTGGATATGTCTGTGATTTGCTCACAGAGCAAGAGAGCTATATACACGCACAGAAAAGAGAAAAATGGGTACGTGCACACCTTGTGCACACATTCGCGAGGGCTCCTCCACTTCACTGCCCAGGGGCTCCAAAAAGGTAAAACCTGCACTGATAATATGCTGAGTTCTCACATGTATAACTGCTGGGTTTTATTAACATGGTATTGAAGGACTATGCAATTCCACAGCCATATGTGCATTGGTTCATATTAAAAAGAACACCAATCGTGGGGCTTAAAAATTATATATGTGTTTATTTATGGAGTATGAGCTCAATTTGAGAGATGTCATCAATAGAACGGCTATATGAAAGTAAGTGTATGTAAAAAAAATTGCCTTTATAGACTTGAGATTTACCTAAAAAATAAAATAGGTTTAGTATAAAAAATGAACATCCTAAGTTGGTACTACATCATCCCTTCTCATGTGCATTCATCAGTGACCATTAGTTGTCCACAGTGAAGTTTATTATGGGCTATATGAGAGACGTAGACATGGAAGTAGATGGGGACTGGCCAGGCTGTTGGTGACACTGGGACTGCTCTGTTGTTGAGGAGGCAGAGCTGTTGTTGGTGATCCATGTTCAGTTGTATTAAGGCACTTTGTTCAATGCTTGCAACTCATCACCTCCCTATATATTATCCTCTGTGCTCATGCCACAGTAGTTTGCTGTGATGACACGCTTTGGAGGAGGCTAACCATCATGCTGGTAGAAAGACAGTTCCTTTATGGTGGCCTCCAAAGATAGCACTGGGGGTGAGGGAGTAGAGGCTGCTGGTGGGTGCTGCAGAGGTGGAGCTGAAGCTGGATGTTGCGGTGGTGGCATGGTGGGGAGGTGCTGCATCTGCATGCTCAATAGTGGGCACACCCATACAGGGACTATTTATTTGATGTTTATTCACTTTATTTATATGTTTTTATTGATTCTCATTGTAAACTGGTATCTCTAAGTAATTAGGCACACATGGATATTAAATATCAAAGTCATATCCAGGAACCTAACATACCCTTCTAATTGAAGGGCAGCAATTGCGTTGGATGTGTGTTATCTATGTGATTGGTGTACATGTTTAAATATGTGACGGTATCATAGTGTTTATGATATTCACCTGACATGGTGCCTTCCTGCTGAGTGTCCACCAGGCCCGGGAGTCTGACCTCCGTTGCTGGGGCGATCCCTCAGCATCCTCTCCCACTTGTTGAAATTAATAGTTGCTGGAGGGCCACCACTTGTTGGTCTTGCAGCCTCTTTAGACATGTTCCTCACCTTGCGCTGGCAGTGCCTTATCAACTTCACATCCAAAACAAACACTCCAAGGGCACTGGCTGCCCAAACTACATTCTTGCACAACTTAGATCTCTGGCTAGGGCTTACATTCCTGCCCCCATGAAGAATATGGGCAAGGACACAGATAGAACAAAGAAGAATTATAAATTCTTCATGGATGTAATTGGGGGTCCTTTGTTTTAGAACAGCCTCTTGTCCTCCTGACTGCACCTAAGGTGGATCACTTCCCGGGTCTGTCCCTTAGGTCTGCCCCTCCCACCACTTCCCCACCACTGGGATCAAGCAACTCCCCCTCTGTCCCTGCTATATATGTACCTGCAGCTGGGTTATCCCTCCTTCCACCTCTACTCCACTGCTATGCCTCTTTCCGTACTCTCCCTCTCACACTTTTCCCTTTCTCCCCTCCTCTCCCTCTCTCCACTCCTCTGTAAGCCCCATCTTCAGGGCACCATCTCTTATCTCCTCTACATAGGTTTATGTATAGCGAGCACACACAGTAAAACATGGTTAGTAGAGACTGTGATAGGTATGTAATCTACATTAAGGATTGTAATGAGTTCCTGTACGGGCATTTTGAGGCAGGCTACTCTCCATTGAAAATGTGCTGCTCTAGGCCTGGGCCTTTTAGGCCTAGCCCAAAACACCCTACTGATTTTTGAGATAGTATTGAATAGGGACATAATAAGGTGAAAGGAGGAGTGAGGAGAAACTGGAGTATTCAGTGCTTTAAATGAGGCATTAGTAAATGCTTAGCTAAACCCCTACCAACTTGAGTTTATCTGCAGGTAAATCTACGTCTCTATGACAATTTTTTTGGTAAACCTGTTGATAAATGTAATCAGGTTACTGTGATCTCGCCCTAAGAAAGCAACCTTGTTAGGCTCATGTTACAAACACGTGGGGGTGGGGGGGGTTCTTCTCTAACAGATCAGTCTGATCGGTCCAGCCCTAAAAATACCAGGTGTTTTATTACTCATAACAGAGTAACATTTACCACCCTGAAGCCCATGGTGAGCATTGTGAAAGCAATCAAGCTCAGTGCTCTATGTCATCCTTGTAAGAGCCGACTAAGGTCTCCAACCCCCTCATTCCAGTGTATTGATCCCTCTACTTTGCCTAGGGCTTTAGCCAAATGTTCCATGGATCTCTCAATGACCAATTTGACCCCCACTTCAAGAGAGCGCGCTTAAACTATTTAGTTTTCAGCCCAAAGGCTTGAATAAATCCTTTCACTAGAAGTTCAGCTATTTTCAGGATCTCCTGACTCTTGGTCTGGTCTCCCTCTGCCACCAATCTCATGAAGGTTCCAGTAGGATCCCAGCCAGAAAGCCATGGCTATGCTATATAGCCAAGCATATATCCCTCTAGTTTTCACAAATAGAGCAAGTGTAAAAGTGCATAAAATCCAAAGAAAAAACAACTACCAAAAACATATCTGTGTAAAAAGTGTCTATTACCAATGCAACATGCTTCAGTCATCATAGCTTCATCTTTTGCTGGGGTGCAGCTACCATTCTCAATATTAGAACAAAAACATACTTTGCTGACTTGCAGATTTTAAGGTGCTCATGAACGGATGCCAGTTGGACTCATCCAGTAGAGTGGAAACTTAAACAAATGGGGCACTCTCCAAAACAAATGGTCCTGTCCAGAGGGTTCATAGAGTGCTTATATTTTACTTGATTTTAGCTAAATGGTCTTTGGCCTATCTGACCTTGTCTGGAAGCAACAGCTGATCTTTCTATGCACATTGAGTAAAGTGTCTATGTCTTGATTCTGCTTATACACCTTGTGACGTATAATCAATAGGCTATGCAAATCATATGTCCAAAATGCTTAGTGTAAGTACAGACAACTCCAACTGAAAATCAGAGTATCAGACAATACATCTGTTTCAAATCCACTGTGTTGTTTTATTATAAAACACAAGAAAACTTGGGACTGTGTCACTATCAAACATTACTGTTTCTCGCTGCTGTATTTTTTTTGCAAAGCATGATGAAATAAAGTGGATATTTATCAAAATCAGGTTCCGTTTGACAATCCTGGATATATTTTCCCCTCCAACGCAAAGGAAAACCATGATTAATATGGCTTCCATTCACTTCTACTGAGATAAAGTTTGCAGTTTTCATGAAAATAAATTAAGCGAGGACATAACATGGGAAACTAAATCAATGCTATCAGTACAAATTAAATGGAAATGAGAAATGTACTATTCATATTATGGACACAACTTTTCACTGTCTTGTGTGGTAAAATTATGATCCATTATTTATTATTATAAATGCAATAAGTATTCTGTACTTTACAGAGTGCAAAACTATTATGGCAAACATTTACTTATATAGTTTAATAAAATCTGACCACTGAGAAATTAATTGAATCTGTTTTCTATATTCCGGCTCAATTTATACAGTAATCCAATTTAAAATGGATAAACCTGTTCCAGGGAAATCTGTATCGTCTAACTTTATGTGACTCCTAGGTTACAGTCTGCTGCCTGGCCAAGCTTAATATAAATTAATTTGCAATTCATAGCGAGGAACTCTGGGCAGAATTTTAAGCAATGATGGTAAGAAAATGTGACCCGTTGCAGGAGAAATGGAAAACGGTAAAGTAGAAACATCAATCTAATATCAAATACAATCAAGTGCAAAATGATGTTAACTCTATCATGTAAGGAAGGATTTAATGAGTTAAAGGGGCTTAAAGTAAAATTTGGAAAATCAGAGTGTCATGCACTGGGCTGGGCATGGGCATGGGCTCGGCTGGAAGAGGCCTCCAGTGGCAACCTGTGAAGCTCTGGTGAACTCCATGCCCATGAGGGTTAAGGCAGTGCTGGGAAATAATGGTGGCCACACAAAATATTGACACTTTGGGCCCAATTTGGACATTTCTACTTAGGGTTATACTCACTTTTGTTGCCAATGGTTTAGACATTAATGGCTTCGTGTTGAGTTATTTTGAGGGGACAGCAAATTTACACTGTTATACAAGCGGTACACTTATTACTTTACATTGTAGCGTCATTTCTTCAGGGTTGTCACATGAAAAGATATAATAAAATATTTACAAAAATTTAAGGGTTGTACTAACATTTGTGAGATACTGTATGTTATTCTATCATATCTATCTATATATATATATTATTTGTATATATATATATATATATATATATATATATGTATGCACATCATTTCTGTTCATAGTGACACATTTTTCTGATGCTACCTGCACCCCCCGAAAATGTCCGACCCTCTTCCCGAGCGTAGAAATAAAGGACTCCTATGATTGTATTTTTCAAAATTATACGTTTTTAGACTAAATAAAATAGCACTGTCCCTAGTATATTACATGCTATTATGTTTCTGTAGAATCTACCATTTTGTTAGCAGCATTTCACCTTCCTTGAATGCACAGCAAGTTTATATCTGCAAAATGGGAATGTGGCAGTGACAACTTTCACTCCTCTCTGCAGGACTAAATGAAAGCTCCATTTACAGGGGCCTTTCCAGAAAGTAACAAACACCATAACAACTAAATGAAGCCCTGCACTAAAGATAATTACATATAAAAGTCACAAAATGTAAAGGTTATTTGTATTGATTGATTTTGATATCTAAACATTTTTGTTTAGTAAATCATGTATATAACACTTTTCTCACAAAGTGGACTCAAAGCACCTAAGCCATGAGAGAGTTAATGTTTGCACATTCCAGATGTGCCAGTTGGCCAAACAGTATCTCCAAGAGAAGTTCAGAGTACCCATGTGCCACAAGGCAATCCACTGGGTCCAACTGGATCCAAATGTCCAGTGACTGAAGAGAAACCAGATCCACAAATATCTTTGATAAAACTAGAAAATCAGCTAAATCAAGATGTTCCACAAAGAGACCGGAAGTTGCCATCTTGGGCTCATCGTTGGAAATGTTACCAGAAGTGTCCTAAAGGTATTAAATGTCAGATGCCGGGGCCATTATAATTATTTTACTTTGCTTTATTGTAGTTTACAGGTCAGAGGGTGGTAGTTTATTCGTGTTGCAATGTAGATCTTAGGCCAAAATAAACCTCCATCTACAAAAGCAAACTGTTACTTTTTGACATGGAGCAGTTAAAGGTCCACTGTAGTTATCAGATTTCAACTGGCATTGATTAAACTGTCTTGGTAAGGCTTGTATAATGTTATGACAGTTGAAAACGTTCACTTCCTTTCAGTAGAGCACCGTATAATGAGAGAGGTCTGGAGGGGTACAGCAGGTAAAACTTGTTTTAAATTATATTATTTAGCTCTAGCCTTGATATGCTGTTGTTTTCAAGTGTAATGGTGAATTAACAAACATATAAAGTGCTTCATTCACTCTTTAAAGAGCATTAAAATGTGTGTACATTGTACTAGCTAATTTTCTTTACAGTAAGTCCTGAGATATTCAGTCTTGACTATCTGGCTCCTTTATGTTAATCTGTGTTAATATGCCAATTTGCAGATCAGAGTGCTTGATAATGATGGAGTGGATCTTCTAACTACATGATAACCCTTGTTTTCGGTTTAGTCATGTCTGACTCTCCGTGACCCTTTGGTCAGCTGCACTCCAGGCACATGTTGTTATGTCTCTGGTTGTGCTTATACATAAGGTGTTCTGGGCAAAGATATTGGAGTGGGTTGCAAGTTCCTTCTCTAGTGGACTGCAATTTGTCTGAACTCTCTGCTATGACCTGCCCATCTTGGGTGTCCCTACATGGTACAGCTCACAGCTTCAATGAAGTACACCCAGCACCACAACAAGGTAGAGATCCAGAAGGGTCATGATAACCTTAGGGGGGCATGATTTATATCACCACAGAGCACACTGTAATTGTAATTGGCAAATCAAAACAGCTACTAAGGTTTGTGAGCCACTAATTTGCATAAGTATACAGCAGAAACAATACTTATTATCTTGGGAATTATTCTTTATGAAAAGATAGCAATATGTAGTACTAGCCATTTTATTCTACTCTTTAAGAATATCTTTAAAATAAAATTTGATTTTCATGTGACAGAGTCTTTTTAAGGCAAGTCTCTAAGTAGATTGAATGAGCCTCATATATGGGTCTTATTGTTTCCTGTCTTTCGTTTCTGTTGGAGCGAGGGTTTTGTATAGACAGGGAACAGTGAAAATTAATAAAAGTCCGGCAAAGTGTAAAGCCTTTTCTTTGATCCTAGAGAAATATCTCATAACTGATTTATCCGATCTTTGAGGATTTTATTCCAGGGCTTCTCATATTTGTTCAAATAAAACAAGAGTTCCTAAGGAAAAAAAACCTGTACAGCCATCAATTTTGAGTAACATGTTTGTGAGATTTAAAAGCTTAAGCTCGACAACAACATCTTTATAGACATTATATGTTTGTTCAATAAAATGTATCACAGAGAGATTGGTTATAGCTTCAGTCTTGTGATGACTTATATTGCTTTTTAGGCTACAAGAATGGAACAAAACCATCTATAGGATGAGTCTTAACTTGATAAGTTGTACGCTGACTCATCTGAAGTGGGAAAAAGTATCAAGAATCAAACTGGGCTGAAAATGCAACTTGGAGTTTATGACTCAAAATACTGATACCATGCATCTTAGAACTTTGGGCCCTATTCTATTGGCCAGATCGTAATGTTACGCGTACTTATTCATATTATTAAATATTATATATTATAAATATTATATAAATATTAAATATTCTATTAGCTACTTGCATCCTGATTGCGACTTCAAAAAATATCAAATTTCTGACAAAAATAACAGGACTTGCAAAGTGTTTTTGTGCCAGTTTGGATAACTGTAGCAGTAATTAAACACACACTACTGTACTCTAAAAGAATGAGAAGGCATGGAACTACACTAGTATTTACAACAGTCTCAAACTCACAAATATGTATTTGAAAAATATTATTTGTAAATGTTATTTCTGTGTAATATTGATCCCAGGACTCGAGGGGTTAACACCTATCATGAAACCCACATGGACAAGAACCGATGATCTAATGCATTCTATGGAGTGCTAGATTGCGAGCCACATCTGCAAAT
This sequence comes from Discoglossus pictus, assembly GCA_027410445.1. Taxonomy (NCBI): domain Eukaryota; kingdom Metazoa; phylum Chordata; class Amphibia; order Anura; family Alytidae; genus Discoglossus; species Discoglossus pictus. The sequence goes on along the minus strand of CM050166.1, from coordinate 41,556,118 downwards.
ATTACTTACTAGTCGTTTGCTCGCCATAAATGACAGGATATTATTATTCCCCCCCACCCCCCTTCCCCTGTATCTCTTCCCCACTCTCCCTCCCCTGTGTCTCTTTCCTCCCCCTCTCCCTCCCCTGTGTCTCTCTCCCCCTCTCCTGTGTCTCTTACCCCCCTTCTCGACCCCTGTGTCATCCCCCTTATCCCCTCCCTCTTCATACCCCTCTTCCTTCCCCTCCCTCTTCCTCCCCCTCTCCCCTCCCTCTTCCTCCACTTCACATTTTCCAATCCAGCTCGTGGCTATCGATGCCAGCTGCAAATGCAGGGGTTTGCTGCGCAATGCACGCGCACACTGTGTGCGCGCTCGCAGACGCTGCTCTGTGCGGACTTAGGAAGTAAGTGTGTACGCTCCCATGGAACGGTACACCTACGACAATTATATTATTGATTGGCTCTCATTAATTTGTAGCCTCGAATTGCAGATTACGTCTAACTTCCATGATTTACTGATGTCATGATGATAATCTCATTTTCAATTGGCTGTAAGAAGAAAATTGCAGACTTGCTTAAATATTGCAACCTCATATGATTATAGCCCCTGAAATCTTACTTACGGGGGTATGGTTTAAGTGTGGAAGCTGGGAGGCTTCAGTTGTGAGTTAGAGACAATAGAATCATTTTAGATGTTTAGAAAAAAAAGTAACTAGCAGCCAAAATTATGAGTCAGGGTGACTATTAATGCTAATAGAATGGGGCCCTTTGTTTGCAGCCAAATCTAACAAAATATAAATATGAGTAGAAATTAATTCACTAGAAACAGTGATGTAACATAGCATAAAGAGAGTATATAGGACCACTTTAAAAGAACAGTGTATTTTAGGGAAAAAAACTCATATTTCAAACTACCAATAGCAGCTGTGTAAGCCATATGCATGAAGCCAGTTTTAGAGAAAACATCTTTGCTGACTTAAATACTTTCTGACAGTTTGGAGTTGGAGGGCAAATCTGATCTACTGTACAGTGGAAGGAGGCCTGATGGAGAGGGGTGGGGGATTTGTTAAATCATTGGATCTTCTGGAATTAGATCAAGGTCAGATTTATATCTGAGGTGCCCCCTCGATAAAACTGCACATGTATGTATTTCATTGTTTTTTTTTATTAACCCAGAGATGTTAGTGCTCCCCTCATGTATGCAACCTTCATCAAAGTATGAGGCATCACAATTTGTTTTCTACTTAAGAACCTTCTTTATGAAATTTTACTGCTAAATTATGGTCTTAGTCATATATATATATATATATATATATATATATATATATATACTAGGAACTTGCTATACTAGGAATATATATACTAGGAACTTGCCCGTCTAAAATGACGGGAATAAAATTGTAAGGCTGGCAATGCTATTTACACAATGTGAGGCTTTTGTTCCTCTGAGCACCTTCGGTGCTCATCGCGAGCCTCTCCCCCCTGTACTTCAATTTTCCTGCTTTGCAATGATCACCTCCAGCGCTAATTGCAAGCTCAACAATGAGCTCGCTTGGCACTCATCATGGGGCTTGCAATGAGCACATTCGGCGCTCATTGCAAGCCTCTCCCCCTTGCAGTGCTCATTGGTGCACATTGAGAACCTTTCCTCCTGGCTACTGTACGGGCTGCTCATTGCAGGTTTCGTTAACCTGCAAGTTTTGTGCTTGGGAATGGCATGTGTCTCTTTGCACCATCTCCCTCCTGTTCCTTTCCTGTGTCTTTCTCCTCTGTGTGTCTGCTGAATGTTTGCGTGTTACGCGCGGACTGCCGTTTGTTTTATTTTCAAAGTCCTGCATGCCTGTTGGTGTAAGTGTTACTGTCTTTGCCGTCATGTTTTTTCTAAGTCCTGCGTGCCTGGCTTTGCTCAGCCTCGTTTTCATCCTGTTTCAGATTTTTTACGTTTTTCTTCCGCCATTTTTTTCCTCGCTTAGCTGTTGCTTCCCTTATTTTTTTATCTGCTCCACCAACCAATTAGATATTTTTACATTTGTCAGCTCACTGACTTTATAATTTCCACGTCTCCCTTCATATTTGATTTGCCTATAAGTAAAATAAAGGTTAGCCAGAGTTGAAAAATAGACCCAAATAATAACATAGGAAGGTCTCATCCTACTAGGTAAAACATGCTCACTTTACTAAATGTAGTCGTTTTCATCTGAACAAAACATCTACATGAACTCGAAAAAATAAATGTATATATGAAAATGCAATGATTATGAATATTCTTTAAATCGGTGTTGTTAAATAGACACTGAAGTCCCCATGTGGACTCCATATTGATATATAGAAGCTTGAAAAGCATTAGAAAAAAGTGTTTTCACTTTTAAAACTGCTGCTAAATTTATTGAATTATAAAATTTTAATGGTTTGTAGCTGCCTCTAATCTGCCCCTCCATTGTCAGAATACAAAATGAGACTGAATAAGAATCAGATATGCAGATTGTGGAAGGAACTGCAACATTTCCAATATATCAGATATATTGTCGTTTTGATTGTTCTGTCCATTGCAAAGACATAACCTAGTGATTAAGCGACTGTGTGACTGGACCATGTGACTGGTTTGTGAAATGCTAAAACAAAAAATTTATATAAATTGTAAACTGTAAAAATTACAATATTATTAAGTAAATTATTGAGCCTTTAAAAAAAAAAAAAAATAGATCATATTTTCTACATGGTTTACAAACCCTCTTTCTGATGGTGCACATATGTTGATTTCAGTGTCCTTTTAAAGTACATTTGAAAACTCTTTTTGATGTTTCATTTTATATTTGATTCAGTATTGCAAATTAATTTATAAAATTGATAACTTTGGATTTTAACCTTTGAATTGAAAATATCAGTAGCAAACTCTCCTCTCAACATAGCCCTAATCTACCCTTTCCCTCAACAAACCGATAGCACCATGACCTTACCCTTCCTCAATCCCATATTCATTAGGAACTCCTTTGACCCTGTAACTGAAGATGAAGTCTCTTGTCTTCTAGCAACCTCTCATCTTACGACTCGATCCTATTCCATCACAACTGATCCCTCCCCTCTCTACCACACTTATCTCAGCTCTCACACATCTATTCAACCTTTCCCTAAACATTGGCAAGTTTCCATTATCTTTAAAACATGCCATAATTACACCCAATCTTAAGAAACTTTCATCTGATTCAGCTTCTGCATCTTTCACCCTATCTTTCTACTTCCCTTGGTTTCTAAACTACTTGAGCGTATAATTTAAAATAACCTTACCAAATTTATTTTTTCTAACTACCTCCTTGAAATCTGCCAATCTGGCTTCCAGCACCAACACTCTACAAAGACCACCCTCCTAATGTCACTAATGACTTTTGTGTGTTTGCATCGTTCAGTTGAGTCCGACTCTCAGTGATCTCATGGATCGCAACATAACATGCTGATCCACTTGGTATTCATGGCAGAAATACTGGAGTGAGTTGCCAGTTCATTCTCCAGTGGGCTATAGCATGCAGGTCCTGGTATTCTTAAGTGGTCTCCCATCCAAATACTGATCAGGCTCAACCCTGCATGGTTTCAGGGTGGTGTGACCTCTTGGTTCCCTGACCGGAATCGAAAACCAGGTCGCAGTGGTGAAAGCACTGAATCCTAACCACTGGACCACCAGGGACCCCCACTTCTTACCATCAAGTGAAAGGGTCACTTCTCTATTGTAATTCTCCTGGACCTCTCAGCTGCCGTTGACACGGTTGACCACCCTCTTCTTATCCAAATTATTCCCTCTCCTGTACAGCGCCACACAATAAAGGAAAATAATACTAATAATTCAAGAGACCTTTTTCACATTCATAATTCTTTTTTTCTGGCCATTAGCTTCAGGTGAGTCATGTTACATTCTTACAATTATTATAGATATATTTTATATTAAAAGTTTGTACTAAAAACCTTTAAATCATTAAAAGATCAATGTATTTCTAGTAGTATTGAGTGCTATCAAATATGTTGTACATTTTTACTGAGTTTTATTTTCCTTTAATAACATATTGAAGCAGACAGCGACATTACAAACGGTTAATGAGCAAACTGAGTATATTAAACATAAAAACATAATGGCACGAGTGAGTACACAATTATAATAGAGAGATGTACATTAAACAGCTCACTGGTCTTGTTGCTCATTAGCAGAAGTATTACATGCGGATCGATTGATAAAACACTAAATTAGGGATTTAAGATTGGACATGGTTTCAATGTCCAAAACTAATCAAGCAATTGTTATTAGTATTGAGTTAACCTTCAAAGCTACAAATATGATAACAAGGTCAATGGTACAGTTCAGCATTTGTGCTCTAATAAATAAAATAAATGGCTTGCGGAAAGAAAATAACACAGACTCTCTGAGAGGCCAATTGGGCTCTTGTTTGGTCAAAGTAATGGTCTAAAATAGTTTTATAAAGGATGAATATGATATATTATTATATGTATATATATATATATATATATATATATATATATATATATATATATATATAGGCAAACATTTAACCTGACCAAGAGCATAAGGCAAGAACATTTCTTAAAAACAGTTTTTAATTAGAATAATGGAGGCATCCATTATACTGTTGTGTAGGTTGCATGCATGAGAGTTGCATTTACAATTCTGTAGCAGCAGGGCTTACATACCCCCTGCATTATGGTATTTATTATTTAACCCCTTCCCTGCCATGGGAAGGGTTTCATATAGATAGATAGGGATATGGTAGCTCTGCTATGGAGAATACTGAGATGCAGACTCAGATTCTCCTACTGGTATACTAGAACCGAACATGGAACAACAGAATGGTTCAAGATCAGAAATGGAGTGCGACAAGGTTGTATATTGTCATATTATTTATTCAACTTATATGCAGAATATATCATGCGTAAGGCCAGACTGGATTAATCTAAAGCCGGAATCAATATTGCTGGAAGGAATATCAACAACCTCAGATACGCCGATGATACCACTCTGATGGCTGAAAGTGAGGAGGAACTAAATGACCTGTTGATGAGGGTAAAGGAAGAGAATGCAAAAGTTGGCCTGCTGCTCAATGTTAAAAAGATGGAGATCATGGCAAACGGGAATCTCAGTTCCTGGCAAATAGACGGGGAAGAAGTGGAGGCAGTGTAAGAATTTATTTTCCGGGGATCCAAGATCTCTGCTGATGTTGATTGTAGTCATGAAATAAAATAAAAATGTTTGCTTCTGGGAGGAAAGCTGTGGCAAGCCTAAACAAGCTAGTAAAAAGTAGATATTAAACTTTTGACAATGGTCTGCATAGTTCGAACTATGGTATTCCCAGTAGTAACATACGGATGTGAGAGCTGGACCATAAAGAAGCCTGAGCGCCGTAGAATTGACACCGTAGAATTGTGGTGAAAACTACTCTGTCCCTTGGACAGCAAGAAGATCCAATAAATCAGTACTGAAGCTCAAATATTTTGGCCACATCATGAGAAGGCAGGATTCCCTAGAAAAGACTCTGGGATGCTGGTAAAGATTAAAGGCACAAGAAGAAGGGGATGACAGTGGTGGAAATGGATAGATGAGGTCACTGAAGCAATGAACATGAACTTGATGGAGCTCAGAGGGGCAGTGACTGAGAGATGTCACTGGCGTGCTGTGGTCAATAGAGTCACAGAGAGTTGGATACGACTGAACGACTAAACAACAACAACAAATACAGACTGCGAGCACACATTAGAGCCAGCGAGATACAGGCAAAGCCCCCTGCTGCAAATTAAAACATTTCATAGGATTATTTTTTGCAGAAGGCATTGAATAGTTCTAGAAAAAGTACTTTTAAGTAGCTATGAGTCAGCCTTCCAAGAGTTCTTACAGGAGACATGGAATAGAGTCCTTAATCTTTATAAAGTAATGAGCTTTCCATTAATCCTATTGACAGTTTTTATTATTCTACTTTTGTAAAAGGAAATGGAAATAAGACATTGCAAGATACACTATGAATTGCAATTATATCTTGACATCAAGATTTCACAGTGAAAAAAGCTGGATGTTTTGCACATTTCTATTTTAATTTGATTACATTATTTCTCCGATCAATAATGGGAATAGAGACATATTTCTGTCAACTCACCTTGAGCGCCTTTATTCTCGTACAATGCAGGTTTTATAGTTTTGGGATTTGGCAGATGTAAGAACAGACTCCTAACACATCTTAGGATTGTTGATCTTCAGACAGAATCAGAAAGTGAAGATATTAATACTTTCTCTGTCAGAGTCGACTGTCTTTCCAAGTCAAATGGTTAAATTGATATTTTTTCCTGAAGAAATAAATTCCTTTTGAAGCTCTCTCAACCTGATACTTAGAGTGTATAGCGCAATTTCAGCCACAGCCTATGGGATATATTTACTATACACAATAACTATTATCACGAGGCAGTGGTCATTTTGAGATATTGCCTTCAATGAACAAATGTAGCCTCGCATCTCTATTTCTTTTCATGTAGCCAATTTATAACTTACCCTCTTTCTCCTTGTCAGATGCAATCCTTTCGCTGCTTACTCTGTGTAACAGTATTTATCAGTCCATGTTACTGTATCTGACAATCTGAAGTATTGTAAGTATCCTTTGGCCTCTTGGTTTTGCTATAATTCAGACATCCTCAAAGCCTCTTGCCAGATGCTGTCAGAGACTCTTGTCAATTTCAATCACTGTGAGTTTCTCCTGATTTATTCCTCAGTCACTATATATCTGGCTTCCCTGTCCTATAAATTGATGAGTCATAAGGTCCCTGTCACAATACACATCACATCTATAGGCACGCTCACTCCTATAAACATGACATATTTTACAATCATTTGTACTACATATGCTTTACATAGACAGTGAGAAAGCGCCAAGGTATATTTATTGTACAGCGTAAAAGTGCGATTAAATATATGACTATTATTACAAAGTAAAAAATGTAAACTATTAATTGTTGGCTGAAGAGTCACATTTATAGAATGCTATTTTAACGTGTTGATGTGCTAAATGGTTTACAAAGTTTAAAATAAATTATGTCATTTTTTATTCAGTTTTGCTTTTATGTTGATGGACATTTTGTTTTTATTCCTGTAAATTAATAGTATATTTGTGTTTAATGTCTAAAAATAATATAATATAATAAATAATATTGTAAATAATGTAAAAATAATTACCTGCTCAGAATTCCAAGAAATAGAGGTATTGCACTGCATTCTGGGGAACTGGGCAGGGGCATGCAAATGAGCCCACAATGCATTAACACTATTTAATGCAAAACCAATTTATGCATGGCTCCTTTTAGGCATATGCTAACTGTATTACACAGCTTTAAAGCATAGCATAGGACAAGTTAAGGATAAGTTGACGGGCTAGTGAATAGAGGACATCCGTTGTCAAATAATTTGAGCCCCCCTTGCAACTTCTCTATACACCTAGTATAGTTGAATGAAAAAGCCAAAAATATATGCTGATGGTCCACAAGATTGATGATTATGTGCCCCCTCCCATAAAAAAATAATTAAGAGTCTCCCTTTACTCCAGGCTGCTGATCATGTCGGCGGGGTCCTACTCTATTGTGGTCTTTGCACCTGCTGCACCAGCAGTAGCTCCATCACTGGATCTGTATTAATTTCTGTTTAAACATCCTCTTAAAATATCACAACAGAATTCAATGGCACAGTAAGACCCCCATAGGATAACACCCCCCCCCCCCCAATATGCTACAGACAGACTAGCAGTCTAATATAAAATCACTGTAATACAATCAGAACATTTAAATATTCAATTTTCTTTACAAATTATTTTATTTTCCTATGTTGCATGCCAGCTAATGTTGTTATTTTGTTACATAGTTCACAAGCATGTGCTATTTTTACCAAACTAAAGTGGTCCTTGAGTAGACTTTGCTGAGTGTTATCTTACCTGGCCAGTGGAGTGGTACTTTGCATTCATTACAAGGTCCCTGGTAGTCATTAGTCAATAGGTTTTCATAGAATAGGTATGTGAATAAAAACATTTCAATAGTATTTAAAATGTACATTTGAACCTAATAGTGTTTCATTCCTTATGTTTGTCTCCACCTCTATTAGGTGTTAAGGGTTGGAACAGAATGTCATAAGGTCCCTGTCACAATACAAATCACATCTATAGGCACGCTCACTCCTATAAACATATGTTGGAACAGAATATGCCAAGGAGATTGTCCTGATAGGAGACTTTATCTATGATACTTGATCACTAAATCTCCATCTGCGTATCAGCAGTGATTCCAGTTGCTCATAAGCAGTGATTGGAGAGATATAGATACTGTATTTACAATGCATTGTCCCAACACAACCAATTGCAGCCATTACAATGGCATAGTGAATCTCCTTAATGCCTTTCATTCTAGGTTAATAGATCCCAATGTGGCTTATTCTCAAAGGCCTGGTTACCTACTAAGAGAGCAAGAGAGGCCTCTTTTAGTTCACTTGTGTCCTTTACAGGGAGAAATATCCTGTAGTATATCAGTCTGGTCTCGCTCAAAAGAGTGTCCTAGCCTCGAAATACCAGGCAAGTCTACCCTGAACCGGAGAAACAGCAAACCCCAGATGTATGTTTCGGCCTCTGTGGGCCTCCTCAGTGAGGTGTAGCTGATAACTCCCTTAGGCACAGTGAGAAAGGAGTCCATTTCTTTATGCAAATTATCCTTGGGGTTTAGTTTCCCTAAGGATCATAGGAGGCTCTAGAAGTGTACTCCTTGCTCAGGAGTTCAGCTACATCCTACTGACGAGGCCCAAGACTGGCCGAAACATATGTCTGGGGTATGCTGTTTCTCCTGCTCAAAGTAGAATTCCCAGGTATTTTGGGGCTAGATCTCTGTATTGAGTGAGACCAGACTGATATACTACAGGAAATGTCTCCCCTTGAAGGCCACACGTGAGCTAAGAGAGGCTGCTCTCAGAGCGGATTATCATATCCATAGATCTAGTCTACTTGGGTTAGTTTGTTATCAGATTGAGTGCCTCTGATTTTTTTTCTCCAAGGAATACAACCTCTCAGAAAAGTATATTGCAAAGTTGTTTATTTTAGTACAGCATTATTTTCAGTATTGTAGCGTAACAGTGGTGCCTTTAGTATCTAAGCAGTGAATACTATATTAGATACAAGAGCTTATTATGATTACATTCTTCTGTCTGACAGAAGTTACTGAGCTGCAAACGGCAAGGAAACACTGCACATTTGTATCCAGCTTTTGTTTTTGTGCGTATAAAACAGCTATTTGAAACTATATGCTTGAATAAAAGATTTAAATTGTAAAGTTCTAAAAAAGAAAAATATAGGACACTGACTCATATTTCTGAATAAGTAATTATTGCTATTATAAATACAATCTGTAAATACAGTATAATCACGCCGGCTTTAATAACTGTGCGCAATGCTGCATTGCTAATATTCATTTTATGGAAACTTCTTTTGTTTAATGGAAAGAATCACAGACAAAACAGCTGCAAATGGAGTTCACATACAGAGCCGAGCACCAGCAGATGGTTTTGTCACCTAATTTCCACAGCATTCAAATGAGATTTCTATAGTGGTATCAAATACTGTATGACGCTAAAAGAAAATATATCTTGTGTTGCATTTATAGCATTAAAGGGAAATTGAATTCACTCAATAAACATTACAATAGATTGAAAGATGAGTAACACAGAGCGCTGTAGAATTGATGCCTTTAAATTGTGGTGTTGGCGAAAACTGCTTAGAGTTTCTTGGACTACAAGAAAATCCACTAAATCAGTTCTTCAGGAAATCAAGACAAACTGTTCACTGGAAGGTTTGATCATGGGGCTTAAGCTCAAATATTTGGGCCATATCATGAGAAGGCAGGATTCCCTAGAGAAGACTCTCTCCTAACTGCTCTCTTTTCTCTGTTAATGTCCTTCTTCTCTCCTCCTATCTTATTACCTCCTCTCACTCCCTCCCTCAGGATTTTTCCACTAGACTATTCTCCTGCCTCAAATCCTTCAAAATTTTGCTTAAAAAATCATCTCTGTTGTCATGAGCAATATATTGTACCTCACCTTTGAATACCTCACCCATACTCTCTAGACTGTAAGATTGTGAGTTTTCAATCTTGCTAGGTGCTTTAGGGAAAGTGATTATAAACTCAATAACAGGGCCCTCCATTCCATATGTCACATTACAAATAAAGGTTAATAATAAAAAAGAATAAATGATTGAAAGCACATGAAGAAGGGGACGGCAGAGGGGGAGATGGATAGATGAGTTCATTGAAGTAATGAACATGAGCATGGTGGAGCTCAGAAGGGCAGTGTCTGACATATTTGCCTGGGGTGCTGTGGTCCATAATGTCAAAAAGAGTCGGACATGACTGAACAACTAAACAACAATAACAATACAGTGGAATTGCAGCTATGCACCACTGCCAGGATTTTCACCTGACAAATATTTTATTTGGGACTTTAAACCTCAGCCAATCTGGTATTCCAAGGAAATTATGTTAAAGGACAACTGTATTATAGGCAAACCCTCAGATGTTTCTGAAGTATCTAACAAACTAACAAAAATAGTGGCCATGCAAGCCATGAAAACCATTTGTAGACAAAATTTTAAATTTTGAAGAATCTGTAAGTATTATTATTATTATTATTATTAATAATATTCTTAATATTAATTTTTGAAAGCCTAAATAAAAATAAATATATTTAGTGTTTTTTTTTTTTTTTTAAACTGTCCCAAGTTAGGACCATCACTGATTGGGCATGAGTTCCAGGATTTTAGTGCATATATGAAGTTCAAGATCAAGAAATAATTGAATATATACTGTTTAGCAGACTTTTACATGCTGTGAGAGAAGGGGCGAAACTTAGCCAATCATCTCAAAAGGGAAAATAAATGTATTCCTTCCTGACCACAGATACTGGCGATCTGATTCCTCCCTGAATCAGTACTCCCTCTCTAATTATCCACCATAACCCTTAATGCCCCTTTTAAATAAAAATATATCCAGTCACCTTTTAAAGTTATCTATCGAATCAGTTGTCACCACCTCCTTTGGTAGATAATTCCACAGATTAACCACCCTTACTGTGAAGAATAATTTTCTTTCTTTAAGGTGGAACCTTTTTACTTCTAACCTAAAGGGATGTCCTCTTGTCAGTTGAAAACCTCTTGGCACAAAAAGCTCACTTGACAAAGCTTTATAATAACCCTGTATGTATTTATATAAGGTAATAATATCCCCTCTTAGACGCCTTTTTTTAGAGAAAATACGTATCATTTGGTTAGTCTTTCTTGATAACTTTGGCCCCCCATTCCCCTTATTAGTTTTGTTGCCCTCCTCTGTACCTTTTCCAGCTCTAAAATTTACTTTTTATGAAGTGGTGCCCAAAATTGATGGCGTTCTAGGGATTTGCATAGTGGCAAAATTATATTTGCTTCCCTTGCTTCTATACCCTTCTTAATACATGCTAATATTTTATTTGCCTTTGCAGCTGCTGTTTGGCATTGAGCACTGCTACCTAGGTGGTTGTCCACAAGTACTCCCAAATCACTTTCAATATCTGATACCACTATATTTGCTCCATTAGGATTATAAATTGCATGGCTTTTTTTCCTTCCCAGATGTTTAACTTTACATTTATTTGTATTAAATCTCATCTGAAATTTAGATGCCCATTTCTCTAATTTATGTGAATCCCTTTGGATGGAAAGTACATAATTATCTGATTTAATTAACTTGCACAACTTTGTGTCATCAGCAAAAATGGAGACAATACTTTCCAGTCCCACCTCTAAGTCATTAATAAATATATTGAAAAGAAGAGGACCTAATACTGAACCCTGAGGAACCCCACTTACCACATTAGTCCAATTGGATTATGTTTGCTTCCTCTCTTTTAGCCAGCTTTCTATCCATGAGCAGATATTTACTGCAATTCCTGTATTCCTTAGTTTGCACAATAGTCTTCCATGTGGCAAAGTATCAAAAGCCTTTTCAAAATCCCAAAAGACTACATGCACTGAGTTGTCTTGATCCAGGTTTATTATAACCTCCTCATAGAAACTAACCCTCATAAAGCCATGTTGGCTCCTACTTATAATCTTGTTTAAATACCGTATATACTCGAGTATAAGCCAAGTTTTTCAGCCCTTTTGTAAGGCTAAAAAGGGCCCCCTCGGCTTATACTCGGGTCACTCTCCCCCCGCCCCCGTGTGTCTCTAACCCGCCCCCTGTGTGTCTCTAACCCCCCGTGTGTCTCTAACCCCCCCCCCCCCCCCGTGTCTCTCTTCCTGCCCCCCATGTCTCTCTACCCCCGTGTCTCTTTCCCTCCCCTCTCCTCAACCTCAACCTCCCCCCTCCATCCCCCTCAACCCCAACCCCCCTCCTTAACCCCCCTCCTCAACCTAAACCCCCCTTAATACCTCCCCCTCTCCCCTCACTTACCTGCTTGTGCTCCGGCCTCCGCTCCTTGACCCGGCGCACATGTGACGTCACATGCACGCCGCGTCATTAGTATATACCGGGTGCCGGCTCCTGGTATATGCTAATGACGCGGCGCGCATGTGACGTCACATGCGCGCCGGGTCAAGGAGCGGAGGCCGGAGCACAAGCAGGTAAGTGAGGGGAGACGGGGAGGTATTTAGGGGTGTTTAGGTTGAGGAGGGGGGTTGTGGGGTGTTTAGGTTGAGGAGGGGGGTTGGGGTTGAGGGGGTTGAGGTTGAGAGGTGGGTTGGGGTTTAGGGGGTTGAGGTTGAGGAGGGGGGTTGAGGGATGTGGAGGTTGAGGAGAGGGGTTGAGGATGGGGTTGAGGATGGGGGGGTTTAGGAGGGAGGATGAGGAGGGAGGTTGAGGATGAAGAGGGAGGTTGAGGATGAGGAGGAGGGGTTGAGGATGGAGGGGTTGAGGATGGGGGGGTTGAGGATGGGGGGGTTGAGGAGGGAGGTTGAGGCTGTGGGGTTAAGGAGGGGGGTTGAGGATGGGGGTTGAGGAGAGAGGTTGAGGATGGGGGGGTTGAGGAGGGAGGTTGAGGATGGGGGGGTTGAGGAGGGAGGTTGAGGAGGGGGAAGTTGAGGAGGGGGGTTGAGGTTGAGGAGGGTTGAGGTTGAGGAGGGGGTTGAGGATGGGGTTGAGGGGGGAGGATGAGGATGGGGGGGTTAAGGAGGGGGTTGAGCATGGGGGGCTTTAGGAGGGAGGATGAGGAGGGAGGTTGAGGATGAGGAAGGAGGTTGAGGATGAGGAGGAGGGGTTGAGGATGAGGAGGAGGGGTTGAGGAGGGGGGTTGACGTGGAGGAGGGGGGTTGAGGTTGAGGGGGGTTGAGGATGGAGGGTTGAGGAGGGGGGGTTGAGGAGAGAGGATGAGGATGGGGGGTTGAGGAGGGAGGATGAGGATGAGGAGGGAGGTTGAGGATGAGGAGGGAGGTTGAGGATGAGGAGGGGGTTGAGGATGAGGAGGGAGGTTGAGGATGAGGAGGGAGGTTGAGGATGAGGAGGGAGGTTGAGGATGAGGAGGGAGGTTGAGGAGGGGGTTGAGGATGAGGAGGGAGGTTGAGGATGAGGAGGGAGGTTGAGGAGGGTGATAAGGGAGGGGGGAAAAGACACAGGGAAGGGAGAGGTTGGAAGAGACACAGGGAAGGAAGAGAGGAGAAGAGACACAGGGAAGGGAGAGGTTGGAAGAGACACGGAGAGAGAGGGGGACACAAGAGGGGGACACAGAGGGCACAAGAGGGACACGGGGCAGAACATTTCCCACCCTTGGCTTATACTCGAGTCACTCATTTTACCCAGTATTTTGTGGTAAAATGGGTGCCTCGGCTTATACTCGGGTTGGCTTATACTCGAGTATATAAGGTAGACATATTCTTGTATATTATCCCTTATTAATCCTTCTAAAAGCTTCCCCACTACAGAAGTGAGGCTCACTGGTCTATAAGTCCGGATTTGCTGCCTTCTTAAATATAGGTATCACCTCTGCTTTTCGCCAGTCATCTGGTAGCAGCCCTGTGTTGAGTGAATCTTGAAAAATTAAATATAATGGTTTGGCTAATACAGAACCCAGTTCTCTCAGTACCATTGGATTGAATTAGGACCTGGGGCATTATTAACATTTATTTTTTCCAACCACTTTTGGATTTGTTCCTTTGTTAACCAATTATTTGGTGAAGGTAGCCCCATTTTGTTGCAGTGTCCCCAACGCTGGTACCCCTCTTGTGTATACCGAAGAAAAGAACCTAATTAGCTCATCTGCCTTTTCCTGGTCACTAATTATCAGACAGCCTGTTTCACATTGTAATGTTCCTATAGCTTCCTTCCCGCCTTCTTCCTATTAATATATTTAAAAAATATTTAGGGTTAGTCTCTCTTTTGCAGCTAATTTTTCATTTTCTATTTTAGCCAGTCTAATAGCCCTTTTGCAAGCCTTGTTGATTTCCTCGTACTCCCGTAAAGCAGTCTCTGTCCCCTCTTGTTTTTTATAATTTAAATGCCTGTTTTTTACTCCATATCTTGATCTTTAAATCTTTGTTAAGCCAAATTGGATGTGCTATATGGTGATAAGTATGTTTATTTAGTAAGGATTTGAACGTTGTCCATTTATGTTCAGTATTTTTACCTGCCAGTTCTCTGTCCCAGTCTATACTTTGTATTGCTGCCCTTAGATCATTAAAATCTGCCCTTTTAGAATTAAGAGTTTTTGTTGGCCACTTACAGTTTTGTTTTTAATTCAATCTCAAATGAGACTGTGTTGTGATCACTGTTTCCCAAAGGTTGCCCTATTTCAATATTTGATACTATATCAATTTTAAATGTGATGACTAAATCCAACCTGGGCCAGATAATGATCCCTGAGTGTACTCAAGAACCTGCTCCCCTTATCCAGTTTATTTCAGGTTAGTTCAAATCTCCCATTATTAGAACTTGCCCATGCTTAGCTGCATTTCCAATCTGTAACAATAATTGTATTTCCTCACTTTCAGCTATATTTGGGGGTTTATAGCATACTCCTACTAAAATTATTTTAGAATTTGCTGCTCCGCTATTTAACTCTACCCACAAACATTCAACATTATCACTAGGTCCACCATAAATATCTTCTCTGACTATAGGCTTAATCTCAGGCTTAACATACAGACAAATCCCTCCTCCTCGTTTACCATTGCCTCTATCTTTCCT
Organism: Discoglossus pictus; assembly: GCA_027410445.1. Classification (NCBI taxonomy): domain Eukaryota; kingdom Metazoa; phylum Chordata; class Amphibia; order Anura; family Alytidae; genus Discoglossus; species Discoglossus pictus. The sequence continues at coordinate 41,540,927 of CM050166.1, read as the reverse complement.
AAATAGATTATAACCATCCAGATTAACAGTCCAGTCATGAGATTCATCCCACCACGTTTTTAGTAATACCTATGAAATCCCATTTCTCATTAACTGCTAATAATTCTAACTCTCCCATTTTTCCAGGCAAGCTTCTGTTATTAGCGAGCATACACCTTATGTTATGAGTCTGTAGTTTTGAAGTGCCTGCTACTGTACTTGAATTATTTAGTAATACCTCCCTATTGACTATACTAACCCTCCTCCCCCATGAGTAGTTAATTATCCCTTATCCCTCTACACTTTCTATCCCATTACAGTCATCTAGTCCCTCCCCCACCTACTTGTTTAAAAACTCCCCCAGCCATTCTAACATCCTATCCCCTAGCACACAAGCGCCCTCATCATTAAGGTGCAATCCATCCCTACTATAGAGATTGTACCCAAGTGAGAGTCAGCCCAGTGCTCTAAAAACCCAAACCCCACCTTAGTGCACCACATTTTTAGCCACGCATTAAGCTCTGTCTGTCTCCCCGGACTAGCACGTGGCACTGGTAGTATCTCAGAAAATACTACTTTGGAGGAAATTGCACTAGGCTTATTCCCTAGTTCTTTAAAATCATTATTTAGGACACTCCATCTTCCACTAACTTTGTCATTGGTACCAATATGTACCAAGACCGCCGGTTCATTTCCAGACCCTCCCAATAATTTATCTACACGATCCACAACATGTCGAACCCTAGTACCCGGGAGACAGCAAACTGTTCGCTTGCTGGGATATGGGTGACAAATCACCCTGTCTACCTTCCTAATAATAGAGTCCCCTACTACCAAAACCTGAATGTTGCTCTGCCTAATCTGCCCTCCCATTCCTCCAGTAAAACTGTTCTCCCGGCTGTTAGAGGGAACAGCTCTATCTGTCATTGTCATTTCTGAATGGACATCCTCAACAGTTTCACTCAATCTTGCAAATCTGTTGGTGTATGCCAACTCAGAACTGGTCTACCTACTCCTGCTTCTCTCTCCTCTCTACGAGCCTTGCAATGAGCGCCTTCAGCAACCAATGCAGGACTCGTAATGAGTGCCCTTGGCGCCCATTCCGGGCCTCCTGTCACAAATGATGATATATTTAATTTTTCTCCCTCTCCCTGTGTCTCTTTCCCCCCTCTCCCTCCCCTGTGTCTCTTTTCCCCTCTCTCCCTCCCCTGTGTCTCTTTCCCTCTCTCTCCCTCCCCTGTGTTTTTTTGCCCCCCCCTCTTCCTCCCGTGTGTCTCTTCGCCTCTCTCTCCCTTCCCTGTGTCTCTTTCCCCCATCTCCCTCCCCTGTGTATCTTTGGCCCCACTCTCCCTCCACTGTGCCTCTTTCGCCCCTCAATCACCCCTGTGTCTCTTTCCCCCTCCCTCCCCTGTGTCTCTTTTTCTCCCTCTCCCCCATTTTTCACCCACGTGTCTCTTCCCCCCTCTCCCTCTCATATCTCTTTGCCCCCTCTCTCTCTCCCCTGTCTCTCTTTACCCCCTCTCCCTCTGTCTCACTTGCTGTTTCCATGCTTGGGGAAATTGATTTCCGGGCCAGGCTGTTATTTACAGGTTTAACCGTTGCCATTTTTTTCAAGCCCATAACTCAGATGCCATACGGAGCCTGCAAAAAAACCCAGAATTGAATAGCTAATTACCTTGCAACCTCACTTACGGGCTCCCTGCCTTTTCCCCTGTGCCCATTGTGGCCCTCGCCTGTCCCCCCTCTACGTTGTGGGCCCGCAATAGGCCCAGGGGGACAGACGAGGGCTGTAATGGGTGCAGGGGGAGAGGCAGGGAGCCCGTAAATTGGTTGCAAGCTAATCTGCTATTCAACTGGTGTCTTTTTGCGCCTCTGAACTGCTTCTGAGTTGCGGTCTTGAAAAAAAAGTAACTCGAGGTTTAACCGTTGCCATTTTTTTTTCAAGCCTGTAACTCGGAAGCCATTCGGAGGCCGCAAAAAGCTGCCAATTGAACCGCAAATTAGCTTGCAACCTCATTTACGGGCTCCCTGCCTCTCCCCCTGCGCCCATTGCGTCCCTCGCCTGTCCCCCTCGGCCTATTGCTGGCTTCGCAACGAGCGCCTTTGGCGCTCATTGTGAGCCTCTCCCCCTTCTATATTGCGGATCTCGCAATGAGCAACTTTGGCTTCGCCACTCATTGCAGGCCATGGCATGCGCAAGCCTGTAACTTTGCGAGTGTTACACAAAAACTTGCAGTTTATATTTATATATATGATATATACAGTATACATAATATATATATATATATATATATATATATATAAATACATATTTTTCATATATTATATATGTATATTATATATATACTAGCGAATTGCTCGTCAAAAAATGACGGCAATAAAATTGTAAGTGAGCTAATGCTGTTTGGTGCATAATAATGAAATAAATAATACATTAATAAATGAATATACTTTACCTATTTTGAAGTAATATATGCAGGAGGCATTATGTTGAAGAGCTGGCAATCTGTTTTGATGTTGCTGCAGCATTAGTGGTGTGGAGCTGCTGTGTAAGCGTGATGAATGTGTGCAGTGTAATAATGTGCGTGCGCGAGGCAAATCCGTTAGCGTAGTTGTGTACTTCTGCATTGTTCTAAAATGGGGGGTAATGTGTGGTATGCGTCTTAGCGGAATATCCGTAGGTCTTTTGTGGTGTTTTGCAAGTTTCTTGTGGTATTTGGCGTGTTTAGAGTGCTGTAGCCTCGTTTTCATTTTTGTTCGGCGGCCATTTTTTCTCTCGCTAAGAGAATCTTTTTGTGTCTAAACTCTTTTATTTTGAGTTAAATGAAGGTATAACTTGCTTTTTTGAGGTCCTGGATGCCCCCTCTTGCTGTAGGTAAGCTTTTTATGTATGTGTTGTGTGTATTTATTGTATTTTTAATTCTTTCATGGTCGCGGGTTGCGGACGATTTTTGCGAGGTCATAATGTGTGGTAACGTGTCTCGTATGTTTTTTGCGTTACGACGTGAAGTTTGCGAGTGTCACAGTTGCTGGCAAGGAGCGCCTGCGGCGCTCCTTGCCAGCAACTGCGACCCTCGCTTTGCTAGGGCCGCGTTACGCCGTGAAGTTTGGAAGTGTCGCAGTTGCTGGCAAGGAGCGCCTTCGCTTCGCGAGGGCCGCGGGCGAGCCCGCAAGCGTTAGCAACAACTCGTATGCTCACAACTATATATGTGATATATATATATATATATATACACACAGAAATTTGTGCTATTTTGAAAATATGACTGATCACGCAAAACATTTTTTTATTATCACATAGTTGTTTGGCTTTTTTTTAAATCATAATGATAACAGAAACACACAAATAGCCCTGATCATAAGTTTATATACCCTTAAATGTTTGGGATTGTTACAGACACGCAAGATGACACACACAGTTTAAAATGCAATTAAAGGTTAATTTCCCACCCCTGTGGCTTTTTAAATTGCAATTAGTGTCTGTGTATAACTATTCAATGTGTTTATTAGCTCTCATGTGGATGCACTGCGCAGGCTAGATATTGAGCCATGGGGAGCTGAAAGAACTGTCAAAAGACCTGCGTAACAAGGTAATGGAACTTCATAAAGATGGAAAAGGATATAAAAGATATCCAAAGCCTTGAAAATGCCAGTCAGTACAGTTCAATCACTTATTAAGAAGTGGTAAATTCGGGAATCTTTTGATACCAAGCCAAGGTCAGGTAGACCAAGAAAGATTTCAGCCACAACTTCCAGAAGAATTTTCGGAATAAAAGGAAAACCCCACAGGTAACCTCAGGAGAAATACAGGCTGCTCTGGAAATAGACAGTGTGGTTGTTTAAAGGAGTACAATATGACGATACTTGAACAAAAATGAGCTGCATAGTCGAGATGCAAGAAAGAAGCCTTTACTGCACCAATGCCACAAACAAGCTCGGTTACAATATGCCCAACAACACCTTGACACTCCTCACAGCTTCTGGCACACTGTAATTTGGAGTGACAAGACCAAAATAGAGCTTTATGGTCACAACCATAAGGTCTATGTTTGGAGAGGGGTCAACAAAGCCAAAATGTGGAAGTTTATGGGGGTACTAGCTATTTTATATTTATTTCATACTACAAATGGAAAAAAAGAGCACTTTTCCTTTCCAATCACCAACATACTGTATTTGTTATGCATTCTATCTGTGGGTAGCTGCATTTCAGTCTAATCTGCCAGGTCAGGTTACTCAAGGGAAATCTAGGAAAACTGTTGTACAACCAACTTGCTTTTCTTCATTACCAACATGACAATCAAAGCTTATATACTGCATTTTAAATGTTTTGCAAATCTGACATGTAAAGTCTGCATGTGAGTAACAGGTCGTGCCTTAATCCGGCAATGCTTTCTTTTATACAACCTTGAAATATTTAGACATTAAATCATTAACCTAATGATCCAGGGTAACTAATTAAGACCTTATAATTGCTTAGTTGGAAATCTGTGACGTTTTATAGGTCAATCAGAATTAAGGTTAAAGGAACCTAAAAGTGCATTGGTTGCAATAAAAGGTAAAAGGAAGAAGTGCTGTAAAAAATGGACAGACTTGTTTAATTTCCAGATTTTTTTTTAAGTATAAATATTAAGTAGTAGGAAATAGAAGTGGTTTGGAGAATGCTTTTGTAGGCATAGTATTCAAGATCTTATGTAGTATGTGTGTATGTAACAAACTAATGAGATTAGGAGGTGGTCCATGGTGGTCCAGTGGCTAAGATTTGCAGCTTCAACCACTTTCAACCTGGGTTTGATTCCAAGTCAGGGAACCAAGAGGTCCCACCACCCTGAATCCGAGCAGGGTTGGGCCTGGTCAATACTGGGATGGGATATCTGCCATGAATACCAAGTGGATCAGCATGACCATGGACATAAAGATGTTACCGTCCATAAGGTCATGGAGAGTTGGAAATGACTGAACAACGCCAAAAAAAAACAAAATCCATGAGCATAAAAACATTTTGGAGTGAATTCAACAGACTGCACATATATGTTCCATAATGTTTGTCTAAAGCACTTCCTGATAGCTTGGATCCCGATGGAATGTGTATTTATTTTATTACGTTAAGGGAAGGATGAGGAGAAGGGAAAGGGATACTGATTTGAGCCATCATTGGAGTTTTAGTATTTGACAAACTCTACTCCACTCACATTCACACAGCCCTCACAGAAATATCATGGATGCCTCCAGGGATCAGTAAAATAATCAAAAGGAATTTTATGATTATAAATTAGCCTTGTGACCTTCTTTTCAATTATGTTTCCTGTCATTTTCTCATAATACAGTGGAAATATAAGATACTTTTAGATACTAAACAGAGAACATCACAAGAATATAGACTCATATAATACTTTACAGTAGCGGTGAACCAACTAATGGTTGAGCTATCTTTGCAATCCTTAAAAAGGAAGCGTGTAAGCCGTCCATTTAAATTGCTAATTTGGGGGAAAAAGAAAGAGTAAAATGGAACCAGAAAGAGAGGGCAGCAGGGGAGATAAGAAAGGGGCATGATAATAAAGCTTTTGGCTTTTGGAGTAGAGTCAGGGATGATACATGAATGGCAACGAAGAGAAATCTTTGATTTACAGAGCAGAGTCAGGACTACTACACCTTGACAAGTGATTCATGCAGAAACCATATGACACATTTTGTCCCGTGTGGTACCCATTCAGATAGGCAGGGAGGATGAAGGGAAGGATCATACTTTTCATTATATGCTGGATTCCTACCCAAATAAAGGGCTCGGTCACATTAGGCACTTTAAAACTCATGCTAAGCCTCAAGATTAACATGTCATAAGGTACAATGCATTCATATTAAATTCCAACCTTCTACACATCTTCTTAACTGGACAAACCCATGCTAAGGCAATATTATCACCGTAGAGTTCAAAAACCAAGTAACAGTTAAAAGTACTCCAAAAAATACCAGTACCAACGGCCTTAAACACAGTAAAATAAAGAAAAACACACTGGGCCCCCACTAAACACATGGAAAACGCTCAACAAAATTATCCCACCCCAATACAATTAAATCACTGTGTCAGTGCTATAATAAATACAGGCATAGTCTTTCCTACAAAACACTTGCCCCAGTGAGCTAGTGAATGGAGGACCCCAGTGCAAAAAAAAAAATGGGAGGAGTGACACATTGAAAAGATACAAAAGATAAAGCGGAGGGGAAAGAGACAGGTGTGGTGATGGAGAAGGGAAAGAGGAAAAGGTGGAAAGAGAGATGGGTGAGTGGGAAAAGGGGGTGAGAGAAGTGGGAGACAGAGAGAGGGATAAAATGGACGAAAAGGGGGAATGGGCGAAAGAATGGGTAGAGGGTAAAAAAAGGGGGATGTGAGGAGGGGTAGGAGACAGGAGAGGTGAGAAAATGAGCATGAAAAAGTCAGGTGAGAGAGAGAAGAGATGAGAGAAGTGAGGGGGTGCCCACCCCTGCTATGTATTTTGAGGCTGTAGAAACAGTGCATCTGTCTGCCATTAGTTTTATAAGTATTAGTTTGAGTCTGGATATTTGTTCCACAGGCAGTGAGAATAAGATGTTCCTTGATGTTTTCATGACCTTTGTTAACCTGTGTATGAATGTAAAGATAATCAACCAAAACGGTTGGCATGACTAGAAAATGTGACACATTGTCTAGAACAATTTGGGGAGACCTGTAAGTATATTACACTGAGGCCTGTGGGGTTAGAAACCATAATATCAGTATCTTATATTCATTGTACAAACAGAGGAAGTTGCTAGGACATCCCAGGTCCTCGGACATTCAGAAATACTAGTTTTACCTAATTCCTGTTTCCCAAGAGATAACATATGGTGGTTTCTCTAGTAATGTTTGGGATTGAGAAAAGTTTCGATCCACAAGGAAAGGAAAACATTCTACCAGAAGGCTGGGAATTTAAAGTGAATTGTGTCCTATTTAGGGAATGTTGTTTCCGATAAGAAGATCTCCTAAACACCCAATTCCCTGGTCCTTCCAAATTTCAGGGATTGGGAAGATGAGGGAGAAATAAAAGTTGTTGGAGATAGCAAGTCTTGAAGTCAGGGGGTTGGTTGTTAAGTCTTATTGTCTGCTGCATTGTTTCTATATAGAAATTGAGAAGATTGTCCACCAGTTGTTTTTTAGGGGGGGGTTTAATTGGGAAAATACCACAATAGTGAGTAAATGTGCTGGGTTGGTCATTGTATGGAACTCAATGGGAGAAATAATTTAGTGATCTGGTTTAAGTTAGTGGCTGAGTACTACCCAGGTATATCAGGTAAGGCTAGTCTCCTATTATCTCAGGATCTAATAAGTACCTTTCTAAAGACCCTAAGTTTTTGGCTACTCATACGTAACCGGTGAACAAGGACTGTAGTATTTTAAAGGTCTGTTTGGGGGTCAGTTTGGAACAGGAATAGGAACAGTTTGAAAGACAGAGAGGAGCAGCGGGGCAATCTTCATACTAAGGCCTAAGGTGACTCAGCATGGGTATAGGGTAGTCCTATTATTGTTGTAGGTCTTTTTTGAATGCTACTGATTATTTTAGAAATATTATAGTTGTAAAGAAAGTGGTAAGATTTACTCAGTGAGATAGTATCCATTTTTCAGCAGATTTTTAATATTATTTAAGCTTATCTCTGCAAAGGTTAAGAAAGAGTATTTCTAAAACTCTGTAGATGCAGCTTTGCAGCATTGGCAGGGCATTCTTCTGAAGAAATCTAATTAGGGTGTGCTACGACAATTACATATGGATGTGAGAGCTGGACCACAAAGAAGGCTGAGCACCGTAGAATTGACACCTTTGAATTGTGGTGTTGGAGAAGACTGCTTAGAGTCCCTTGGACTGCAAGGAGATCCAATAAATCCATACTGCTGGAAATCAAATCATACTGGTCACTAGAAGGTATGATCATCAAGGCTGAAGCTAAAATATTTTGGCCATATCATGAGACGCAGGATTCTCTAGAAAAGACTCTGATGCTGGGAAAGATTGAAGGCACAAGAAGAAGGGGAAGACAGAGGCAGAGATGGATAGATTAAGTCACTGAAGCAATGAACATGAACTTGATGGAGCTCAGAGGGGTAGTGAGTGATAGATGTATCCATAGAGTTACTGAACGCGTGTCGACCGCGGATAAACATCAACAAAGGGCAAAACACTAGTCAATTTAAGGAACCCCATGGAGAAATCCTTCACTCCATATACTGGCCATAATAGAAACAGACAAAAAAAATTCAGGAGGAATTCCTGTGCAGGGAAATTGAAATAATATAAGTCAACTCTTTCAGGACTCAATTGTTATACAAGGAAACTCTTTTAAATACACAATAGATACACTTTGAATTATATGAATTTATTATTAAACATATACACTGATAATTTACATGTCAAAAAAGATTCTATGTTTCTCTGTTTCCAGCCTCTGTAACAAACATCTCTTTTTCTGGAATATTTTATGCACAATTTGTTCAGTTTTTACATTTGTCTACTTTCTAAACATTGTTGATCATCCCTATTTGAAGCAATCTGACGGCAAATACATTTTCCTCACCATCAATTTACTGAAACAGTAAGAAAAGAAATGTGCAAATTTCAGACAGAGGGGAATATGATTCATCTTGTAAGTTATTCCAAAGTATATTCTCCGAGACTCGGCGGCAGTGGCAGGTGATAGCCCAGCTCTGCTTTTAAACTGAAATCACACAGGGGTAAAGTACACACATAAATAAACTGCAATATTGTACCCAAAACACCAGTCACAGATGTGGGACGAAGAACAAAACAGAAAACAATGATACCTCTGATAACAAACCACATAACAGAGGTTCCAACTGTTGAGTTTGTGCTTATATTGCAATCTGTAAAAACTTTAGCCACAAAGAAATAATTCCCCTGACCGATAAAACTACGCTCTGGTTGACTGAAAATGTTATTTATTATCTGAATAAAAGTTTGCATGATAGTTTTAAAGTTTTTACAAGATCACAATTTTAAATTGTTGTGTTACCTGACTGCTTTAATGATTGGCAGCTGCACATGACCTATAATATAGTACTGTTTGGCGTCAAATGATGGGCTAGTCCGCCAGGTCATGGTCTGCAAGCCTCCTAAGGTAAAACTTGCCAATCTGACCTTGGTGTCCATTACTGGTAAGCAGGACCCATTGTCAAATGGCAGTGTCCCATTAAACCACGTCTCATGTAGCTAAAATGCTCCTGAGACACATTCTGTGATTGGTTAGTACATCTAGTATTATAGAAACACTGTATGCATGAGCTACGAGGGGTGGACTTTTGCAGGAACTGTTGGGAATGTTTCAGTGAGTAAAAATAGCTTCTACATACTTGTTAATAAAATGGTTTAAATGTGCAAATAAACACTTTGGACGTTTACCCTTATATTCAAAACAGGGAGCCATCCATGTAATAGCTGTTCATTTGGCATCAGTAAGATAGGGATTTGAAGTAAAACATGTCAGCCCGGCTTTTAAAACTTACTTTTCAACTTTAGTGTTGCCAGGTCTAACTCCCCACCACATACTAGGTGCTCAGGGACTGGATCTACCTAGACGGGTGTCCTTTTTTTTTCTATTGTTTATCTGTAATCTCTATACCCAGATACTACTGAGGCAAGTATTGATCTTTTTTATTTTCCTTCGTATAAGTATATATATATATTTTTTAAACTAGTCCTATCATATGTTTACTTGAATCTAAGCATCATTTTTCCCATTTTCTTCTTTGGAAGATAAGTTATGTTTTTTTGATTTGTATAAAGGTGAGTATATTACTTCTGAAATTAAACACTCTCTTTAAACTTCGAAAGTCTCATATTCCCATCCTCATCTAGTAATTGCTGAAGTTTTGAAACACAGTATTATAAAGGCCCCTTGGTAATGAGTTATTAAAAATGGGAGAAAGAATGCATTTGTCATTCTCCATTTAAATTTCCTACAACATATATCCCATATTTGTAAATTATTATTATTATACTTTATTTGTAATGTGTCAATATATTCTGTGGCGCTATACAAGGGTGAAGGACAAGGGAAGAAACAATATTAACACATTGTAAGATAATGGACAGCCATGTCTTTTTAAGCTTAAAACCAAAAGTACAGTGGATATAAAAAGTCTACACACCCCTGTTAAAATGTCAGGTTTCTGTGCTGTAAAAAAATTAGACAAAGATAAATCATATCAGAACTTTTTCCACCTTTAGTGTGACCTATAAACTGTACAACTCAATAGAAAAACAAACTGAAATCTTTTAGGTAGAGGGAAGAAAAAATATAAAAATAAAATATGGTTGCATAAGTATGCACACCCTTAAACTAATACTTTATTGAAGCACCTTTTGATTTTATTACAGCACTCAGTCTTTTTGGATATGAGTCTATCAGCATGGCACATTTTGACTTGGCAAGATTTGCCCACTCTTCTTTGCAAAAACACTCCAAATCTGTCAGATTGCGAGGGCATCTCCTGTGCACAGCCCTCTTCAGATCACCCCACAGATTTTCTATCCGATTCAGGTCTGGGCTCTGGCTGGGCCATTCCAAAACTTTATTCTTCTCCTGGTAAAGCCATTTCTTTGTCGATTTGGATGTATGCTTTGGGTCGTTGACATGCTGAAAGCTGAAGATCCTCTTCATGTTCAGCTTTCTAGCAGAAGCCTGAAGGTTTGGTGCCAATATTGACTGGGATTTGGAACTGTTCATAATTCCCTCTACCTTAACTAAGGGTTCCAGCTGAAGAAAAACAGGCCCAAAGCATGATGCTGCCACCACCATGCTTCAATAAGGGTATGGTGTTCTTTTGGTGATGTGCAGTGTTTTTGCACCAAACATCTTTTGGAATTATGGCCAAAAAGTTCAACCTTGGTTTCATCAGACCATAACACCTTTTCCCACATGCTTTTGGGAGACTTCAGATGTGTTTTGCAAAATGTAGCCTGGCTTGGATGTTTTTCTTTGTAAGAAAAGGCTTTCGTCTTGCCACTCTACCCCATAGCCCAGACATATGAAGAATACGGGAGATTGTTGTCACATGTACCACACAGCCAGTACTTGCCAGATATTCCTGCAGCTCCTTTAATGTTGCTGTAGGCTTCTTGGTAGCCTCCCAGACCAGTTTTCTTCTAGTCTTTTCATCAATTTTGAAGGGAGCTCCAGTTCTTGGTAATGTCACTGTTGTGCCATATTTTCTCCACTTGATTTTCTTCACTGTGTTCCATGGTATATCTAATGCCTTGGAAATTCTTTTGTACCCTTCTCCTGACTGATACCTTTTAACAATGAGATCCCTCTGATGCTTTGGAAGCTCTCTGTGGACCATGGCTTTTTCTGTGGGATGCGACTAAGAAAATTTCAGGAAAGATCAACTAGAGCAGCTGAACTTTATTTGGGGTTAATCAGAGGCACTTTAAATGATGGCAGGTGTATGCTGACCCCAATTTAACACGATTTGGAATGTCATTGCTTAATTCTGAACACAGCTACATCCCCAGTTATAAAAGGGTGTGCAGACTTTGCAACTACATTATTTTTATTTTTATTCCCTCTACCTAAAAGATTTCAGTTTTTCAATTGAGTTGTACAGTTTATAGGTCACATTAAAGGTGGAAAGAGTTCTGAAATGATTTTAAAAATTTTTTACAGCACAGAAACCTGACATTTTGTAGACTTTATATCCACTGTATATATATATGCACATACATACACACTATGTACACATATACATGAAAAAACTGAGCACTGTAGTCAACAGTGATATATTTCCTGTTGGACAAACCTCTCACTAAGAGTGTGAAGACTTAATGTAAAATGCTTGCGAGGCTCGCTACACAAACAACGCCAGTTTACAACACTGACTTGCATCTAACATTACGAATCTAAAATGCTGCTTTACGCAACTAAACGGTTTGCCCTCACGCACGCAGCCTCTTTCTAATGCACACTTTACCTATTTCCAAGTAATTTAATCATTAAAAAAATATATATATATATATATAATATCTTTGTGATGAGTGCCAAAAGTAAAAGAGAGGTTTGCAATGAGCGCCGAAGGTCCTCAGAGTAGAAAAAGATTTACATCATGTGGCAAACAGCAAGTTATAACTGCATTGGAGGATGTGTGTGAATACCATCCTTTGATGTTATAGGTCTTATGTGTGGCTGTGTCATCATTACAAAATGTGTTGACATAACTTACAGGCACGTTTGTTACAACGTTTAGTTCCATTTTTTATATTCAGTTCATTGGCCAACCTACTGCTGACAAGTTTTTGTTTCAGGTTTGGGGGTTGTTTAAATGCAAGGATTTTTTTTCTGGAACCCTCACCTGGTAGATGGTCAAATATACACAGATACAGAAGTACAGGTTATCAAGACTTTTATTAGAAAAGTTATACATAACACAGCATCAACTATTTTTCATGAACAATTATCCTTGATAAGCAATAAAACTGACTAAAATGTGTAACAAGTAACAGATTAATTTCTATAATTAAAACATCCAACTTATCTACAATATCTCTTTATACAAAGGGGTAAACTGGCTTTCCAGGCACATTATTTAGAAAATAGAATTGCAGAAGCAAAGCATTTTTCATAACTGGATTTTTCTTTTTTTTCTTTACATTTTCACGATTAAAATGTTTCAAATTTGTATCCACAATTGGAAAGATAAATAGAAGGTTCAAAAACCACAACGGTTTTGGGAAAAACGTGATTTTTATCAACCCAACATAATTCAACAAAGTTTCCTAAAATGTTCAATTGACCAGATTTTAAGTTTGGAAAATCTAGAACCAAAAGTGATTTGGTATTTTAAAAACATCATGCACAAACATGTACAGATCATTTATTGAATGGTGCTAGAATGAGAGAAAAAAAAAAAAAAAAAAAAAGGTAATAAACGCTTACATTAATTGCTCAGAAAAAACATGGAGGTTAATGGAAGTGCCAATTTAAATCAGTGATTGCAGTGAATGGAATGTGCACAAAATGCATGCACCGGTAAATGGTATTTTAAAAAACAAAAACTATTAAGGAACTTAATAAAAATATGCTAATAAAATCTTGATTCAAGAACAGGAGTGTGCAGTATTAGTACAAAAAAAACAAAAACTTTGATATATGATAATTAGCATGGTTTCAAACATGTACATGCTGCATAATTTTTCTAGTAATAAAAAAATGGTATGAAATTCTACCACGCCATGAGCGTCTGTTTAGAAATTCACCAACATTTACCTCTGAAAATATAGCAGACACTCCAATAACTTCAAGATCACTACATATACTTTATTTTAATGCATAGATCTCATACACAGGTCTAAGAAATGCTTGCATGAAATTTAAACTTTCTTCACCTTGCTGGAGAACAAATTTTGGGGAGTATCCCATTTTAAGTATAAAAATGTCCAGTATAAAAACCCTTAAAAAAAAAAAAAAGTTAAGACAGCTAGTTTTTAAATTAAAAAGAAAAAAACAAATGTTGACACCTCTGCAGGGTCCTGGATGGATCCATGATACATTGGAGGCCGCGGGTGTGTACCTTATTGATGAAGTTTTTAAAAATTAGCCCCCCATGTCAATTTGCCAAAAAATAATAATAAAAACAGTACCATGTAAACTTGAGTTGATGCACTTATCATAACCATTCCAAAAATACTAATTAAAATGTTCCCTATTATGTATAAAGACTAAATTTAACTAACAAATTAGTTTACATAATTACCAAGTAATAAGAATATCCCAAATTATGCTTCAACCAAGGCAAGATTTACAAAATTAAAACAAAATTATAAAAAAAAAGTTTAATCTTAAGACCGTTGGACTTTAATATTTTGTTGTTAAAGTGTAAATGGCAAGTTTAATGCAGTTTGGTCAGCCACAATGTTAAACATAAATCAAATTGGAAATTCTAGTGTAAACAAACAAACGAAAAAAAAATTATATAAATTATTTTAGATTGATAAAATATTTAATGTAAAATATTGGGGCATATATTTATAGCCCATGCTTTTGATTAAAACAACTTGAATTATTAAAACAACTTGAATTATGGTTAGATTAACCAATATTGCACACAACTGTTCTGAATAATTAGCATTATTGTTCCTTTAAAAAAAAAAAAATATTAAAGAAGTATTAAAAACAATTTTATATTAAGTTTATTCTACTCCATAAGTAAACTCACCTCATATGAACTCATTGCTACACCAGCAATTCCCAAACCTTCCAAGATCCACCAGACAGGCCATGATTTCAGTTTAACACTAAACAGTCAGAGCAATTAGCACTGACTAATTGCCTCATCTGCTTTCAAACTGTGTTCTACCAAAATTCTGGCCTGTCTGGTGGATCTTGAGGAGATGTTTTGAAACTGCGGTGCTATCTCAGTTCAGTCAAAAATAAAATAGTTATTCATTATGGAATAAGGGGACAAAGACCCATCCTTACTAGAATAATGCAAGAATAAAAGGCTCTGGGAAGGGAGACAGACGTTTACTTGTGGAGTAAAACGCACCTTAGAGAAAATTATTTTTAGTCACAAGAAATGGAGGAGATTATGGATTGCATCTGTTAAACTAATAAAAACCATTCAAACAATCCCATCCACATTTATATCCCATAAAAATATAGATGTTACACAAAGAAAATAAAAAATAAAAGACACAAACTTTTTACATATATTAAAATAACCAAGACCATTATTAGCCAGGGGCAGGATCACCAACATGACATGGTTTTAACAAGTTTGGTATTGGGGAGCCTGTACTACACTGCTCTGCCATGCTTTGCAAGCCACTCCAGCATACAAGAGGTTCAATGTTTTTTTTATTTATGGGGAGCTTGAATACTTCCAGCATCTCAAACAACATGGAACCTTGGTCCTGGTGTGGCAATGATATCACTGTAGGGCTCTTCCTGGGTCAGCTCGATGGCTTGCTGCTTTTTAAGTACAAGAAAGCTGTAGAATTTTGCTGCTGCTTGTTTGCGATTTGTGTTCCTGCACAGCTCGAGTAAACTGATAGATTCTGCTCCTGTTTTGGCAAGAACCCTCTGCAAGTAAGAGGAGAGATGATTAGGTTATGACAAAAAAAAAAAAAAGTCACTCAAAGGTACACTGCATAAAAAACAAAACATTTGTTTGATGTGTAAAAACTAAAAATTAGCTGTATTGCCATAAAGTTTCAAGATTGTTATGTAGATTCCATATTTCATCATTACATGGGAGCTGGAGTTTAAGTGTTTTTGTTGTTATTATAGCAGGAGGGGTGAGGGATAAAGTCAGGAGGATTTGTTGGATAATTGGATCTTATTTAAGAAGGTAGTTTTCATCAAGATATAAAACCTTCTTGTGTACAGAACACTCACATTACATATTCCCTCCACCATTCAGCAGAGACATCCGACTTTACAAATTAAATTACTTAACCTCTCCTAGTCATGCACTTAAAATCGTCAAACTTTCTTGTATGTTTTTTTTTACAAAACAAAAATATATAGATGTTACAGTGTCACAAGATATTTAAAAAAGTCAGCAATTAATAAAAATGAATTCAGGAGTTTTGCAGTACATGGAAAGGAGACGCACTCAGTAAAAGATAGTAAGGCACAAATGGACTTCTATACTATTTAAAAAAATTAAAAAAAAGGTGAGCTTATGAAACACCATAACAAATAGACAGTTTGAAATTAGCCCAGTGAAAATCCTTCAGGAACTGTGACACCAAGAAAGTGCACACTGGACAGAACAAGGATAAGAGTACCAAATTGGAAAATAGGAGAAGACATGTAGGGGCAAATCACTTTGCAGCATTGTTTTATGGCTAAATTAATAAGAAAACCTAACATTAGCAGCTTTGTAACCAATTAAACTAAAATATTATATAGACTGCTCTGCATCATAGGGCATTTCATCTTTGACACCTAGTTTGTCTGTAGCTTGAGGGGCGAGTGTTCTCACAATGGGGCTTACAGTAATTAGTTCTATTGCCAAATGGCAATCAACAGCGTGACTCGACAGAACTGAACAGGGATCTTGTCTGAATCCACAGTTCCGCTCAAATTTTTTATTCTTTTCTGGAATAAAAAAAATTAAAAAATAGACTACAACAGCTAAAGAGGGATATATAAAAATAAAGTTGTAAATTTTTTTTTTTTTAAGGCTAGACAAATAGAAACCAAGGACAAACAACTCTCAAAACTTTACTCCTTGATGTGAAATGTGTCACTAAATCATGGTCTTCATAAGGGCATAGTACAAGACCAGACTTCTGTGGCCCTATAATGCGCAATTCGTCCAACAATGTACACAGGGAAAGAGAAAACACTTTGCCTGCAATAATTTATTTGTAAAATGTAAAAAACAAACAAAAACGCAAGTCTTCTCCATTTGTATTCTAGATCACCGATTGTAAAAATATTTAACCACATTGCTAGCATCCTTAAGGAAGTTTATTTAGAAGTGGAATATTCGGTTCAAATCCCAAAATGTTAAATACCATTTTTATTAATTTTCTCTTGTCATATTTGCTTGTGGCATCAGTCAAGAGAACGACAAGGCTCCATTATTAGAACAAGAACTTTGTACAAATGGGGACAATTTGAGCAGACAATTAACAAAAGCCACTGTACCTGAAGACCATGCAGCATCTGCTGAGTTCTCTTATTCCACCGTCTCTCCTCCTGATCCTGATCAGTCCCTGTGGCATCTTCCTCCTGCAGCAACAAAAACAGCAGTTAGAAAAACAGCTGCGAGCCCTGATTAATATTCATAGGATAACAACTGAACTAGAAAATGAATTCATATTTTTCAATATCCCAAGAGCACCATGCACTCATTCTAAACTACCTGCTTGTCTGGTACCCAGAAAATGAGTCTCCTGTCTCAGTGCTGAGAAAATATTTAGCAAAGCAGATTCTTTATTGAGATGTTAAAAATCACAGATGTTTTAGGCTGGCTTGGCAGAAAGATTACAATGTACTATTGTGTCATTTGAGCACTGCTAACAGATACACATGACTTGTGCCAATTTTCTACTGTCGCATATTTACACGGCAGTTCACATCTTTAGCTAAACGCTAAAACAATAGAAGGGCTTAAGGTAAAGTGCAAACAAATGTAGACATGAAATGGCAATTACAAGTACAAGGCTGAGAAAGTGACAAGTACTTTAAGTTCCAAATATTAAATGTGTCACTTTTTGCAAGGGATTATTAGCAAACTGTCACGGTTTTGGTTTGTTAGGTAACCTGTCGGATAGTATCAACTATTCTGATTGCTGGAGATTGGTACATAATAATACTACAGATATTTTTGTGCAAAACAAAATGTGGTTTAAAAAGGGACAGCAACTCATGGATACTGCTCTGCACTGTCATGAACAGAAGTCAAAAATCAAATAGAAAACATGTAAACATTTTAATTTGAAGATGCAACATTAGCTTTTACAGTAGTCACACCCCTTAAAGAGACACTGGCTTTGTTTTCTCGCATGCTTAAAACACTGCAAACATTTTTATAAGAAACCAAACAAGTTGAGGTGCAGCATATAAAAATCAGTAAAGTAACAATTATATAATTTCATATACATGGTTTATGTTACACCTGAATTATAGGCAAAGAGGAAGGCTACGTGATTATGAAGCCAGTTAGTGTTTGCCGAGCCAGTTGTGCATTCAAATGGATGGTAATTTAGCACAAGTTGTTTCCAACGGCTTCATGGCACTGAAACACTAAACACATCAGGGAAATTATAAGAGGACTAAGCAATTATCTCAGATTTAGCTAATAATCATTTTTTAAAAACTACAGACCGTTTGTCACAGAAATAACTATGGTATAAAGTTTTGTTGACCATTTAATAAGAGTACAATTAAGGTTTACCTCTTCTTCTTCCTCGTCCTCTTTTTCCTTGTCCTTCTCCTTTTCTGGCAGGAGGTTTAGTTCAGGAATGAGATCGCTGAGGTTCTGAGGTTCCTCTGGCGGCAGCTCTACAGGTGGCATTTCTATTTGGGGTTCTGGTTCCGGCTACAAAATATGGAACATTTGATAAAAAATTAACGAGTAATTAAACTCCTATAATACAATTATTAGTTGTTTTTTTTTCTGAGTATCATGGTGCTTTACTCCTAAAAAAGTTACCCTTGATAATGTGGTATCAATAGGAATATATAAAACTTAGATCCTATCCTCGTAGTGCAGCACAAGGCAGCGGCAGTGAGCATCCGCTAGATGGCGATACCGATATTCCGATGCCATATCATAGAGTTAAAGCTTAGGTAAGCGGTTAGGCTAACATTAAAAGCTTAGAACTTCTCTCACATAAATCAGCAGCTCCATTTAGCTGTTGGAGGCCGCACTGCACCTGCCCCGACACCATACCAGGATAGATCCCAAACTTATTACTCATTATTTACTTTACTATGTATTCATGTCAGCAAGTTTAAACCATTAAATAAGGGTTTAGCTTAAGTCTCAGCAGATTGAATATAAAAAAAAAAGGGGGGGGCAAAGTAATCAGTTCTTGGTTGCACTATCCAGTAGCTCATTACCTGAATTACAGGCTCTGGTTCCATCTGTTGAGAGTTGCGTTTCAGGCCTTGTGGCTGGGGTGGAGGAGGTGGCATCACAGACTCATCCAACTGAGTTCTACTTCCCTCCATAATGGATTCCTGCAGGCGACTAGGTTCTTCCAAAATTGGCTGGTCTAAACCGTAAAATAGACAACACTTAAATAGGAATGCAATGCTCGTCTCTAATGATTAGACCATACAGATTAATTACCCCCGCCCCCATAATTTTGGACAGGGCATTATTTGTGGCTCATATGCTTGACTTCGGCATACTGATCAACACAGTTTACTGTACAAATGGAAATTAAACTAGTATTCACAACATTTTGGGGACAAACAGTGACCACTAACCAATGACATCTCGCTGTTGCTCTTCCCTTGGGACTTCTGGGTTCTCAAATTCCTTGAGGAACTCATCCAGAGTATCAGCTTCACCACCTTTCTTCCTCTTTCTGAGCTCATCAGGTACAAGTGGAGTAAGACAGCGTGTGAAAAGCTACAAGAACAAAAGCAAAAACATTTACTCATGAATATACCAAAAAAGTAGAATTCTGCTTGATTAATTCTATCTTCCACAGGAGTTTAAAAAAAATTAAAAAAAAAAAACACTTTCATATACTGGGCAAATGTCACATTTCCTAAGTTTGTGTCTTCACCTTATGAATGAACATCTTTAAAACTAAAGCTACAAGTCTGAGCGGACAAAATGCAATCAATTAAGTTTGTACAGAGTTCAATTAGTGGTTGTCTTTTATAAATAATATTGTGAGCCCTTTAAGCATACTTTACATATACAAGATGCATAGAATAAAAACTGACTATTCATACGCTTCATAAAGCAAGGTTGCATACTTCTATAGCAGATGACAAACTAACTAACATATAGCAAATCTACCTTCAGTAGCCTGCTGTTCCATAATGGCTGCGCAGGTAAAGAGAACAGTTTCTCCACACCACCAGTCTCCTTCCACATCATCAATTTCTTAGTAGGAGGTGCAAGATCCAGAGTAGTGACAATGTCAGAGTAATCACTCAGCTGTGCACGGATAGTTTTGCTGTCCAACTCCTTTACACTGTCCACAATCAGCTTCCTCTTTCTCTTGGCTTTAGTTTCTTTGACTAAATAATTGAGAAAAAAAATAAAATAAAAAACTTGTATATAAGAGCTTAGAAATGTTATATATTTTGAAATGTGTTCAAGGGATCAAACTGTTTAAATTGACTATTTACTGTACCCCTGAAGCACATAAGTTGTTGGTGTGATATAATGAATACAAACGATACCTCTTTGTATGTCAAAGCTTTACAAATTTCAGTTCAAGCTTTACATAGAAGTATTCGAAACCACTACTATCTGCGTAAAGTGAATCTGTAATATTCACCTGTGATGTCAATAGGCTCCAGGGCAAAAGCTTCCTCTTCATTCGGAACTAAAGTAGTTTGGTCTGTCATAGTTGGCAGAGGTTCCACTGGATCCACTGAATCAGGACTGTCAGGGCCACCCACTGCAAGACAATTAGAAAAATACAGCTTTAGACCAAATAAAACAAAATGCATTTAAAAAAACCACAAGTTTTAACCACATGTTAAACACGTTCAGTAACGAAAATGCGGTAGTACATACTTGAAACAATGTCATCATCATCCAGATCATCATCATGTGGAGGCTGCTCAGGCATTGCAATTCCTTCCTCAGATATAGCTGGTGGATCATCAAAGATGCCACCTCCATCATTACTCAGAAGTTTGTCATCTGCAAACAAAGAGAAAATTGTTTAAGGATTACTACTATTGTGGGAGAAACAAAATCGCAACAACATTAGCAGCTATGAAGCCATCAAAAGAAGCAAAAATAACCTTATGGCTAATGTTGCCTTTCCAAAGAGGTATGTGCACTCTCAACTACCAGTATGTATCAGTTTATAGTCTAAAATATCAGCATAAATACAGAATCTTGCACGTACCCAGAATTCCTCCATCATTTACTTCTCCAAAGTTGTCATCTTTATATTGCTCATCATATTCCAGGTGGTTGCTCTTTTCATTCAGTTGACTGGTACTTTGCTCTGGTTCGAGGAGGAGGTTGGATGCACTGGTACTCACCAGCATATCATCTTCAAAAGCACTACCTTCGCGCATCATCTCCCGGTCATCCATGCCAAAATCACCTGCCAGTCAAACACAACTTTAAAAACTGATTTTTTTCTGCATATTTTATGTTTGTAACTCAATATAGATCTTAAAAAAAAACCAAAAAAAAAAAAAAAAACACAGGTCTGTTAAAATGGTACTAACCAAAATCATTATCTTGCAGAATGTTGATGTTGCCAACTTCTTCTCTCATGGTGATCTCCTCCACTCTGCTCTGATTCAAACTGAACTGCTGTGCTACATCAATGTCACTAGAATTAACAACAGTAAGGAATTAGTTTATATGTTGGTTGGTGTAGGCCATGAAAATAAAAACCTGGGAAAGTGGGAGAAAGATTTAGCAGGGATACTTGGGAAAAAAATTGTCTGACAGAGCTCTAGTTTTATTTAAAAAGAAAAAAAACTAACAGGAAATGCACAGGGCAGTATGCAAGTGTCATTTGGAGACAAGCATTATGCATAATTCTAACGGACTGCTTATTGGCTCACAGCCAAAACATTTGAATCAGTATATTAAGCTCAGAGTGCGTTACACATAAAGTGTTCACGGTACAAGCTGGGCAACATGACATATTTAAAGTAAATAAAGTAAACTTGTGTGCAATGTAGAAGAAGTGTGTGTGTATATATATATATATATATATATATATATATATATATATATATATATATATATATATATATATATATATACTTTCTAAATTATAATTAGTACCAAAATGTGAGAGGGAGAGTAAATCATTGACTGATGAAGTTTTTGTTTAAATTCTGATAAAAGTAATAGTCACTAACTCCAAGTCAGGCAGTGGCTGGTCAAAGTCATGGAACTCCTCAGGCAGTGTGATCGCATTGTAAGCGGCTTCACGATTTTCCTCTGGCAAATCCACAACACCTACACACAGAATATGTAAAGAAAGTTACCATACGTAATGACAGTATAAACAAAATACCTAATAAAAGTCATGCCATGAGGCAGCATGGTTTTATTTTTCTTATAGCTTGATTTCAAGAAAATAGATCAAAGATCACTTTAAATGCGCAAGTAATAGGAGTAGGATTTAATTAGATAATAATGAATATTAATTTTAAGAAGATTCAAATGTTATAGTCTTCATCCACTATAAAGTCAATGAGGGGAGGCAGCTTTGTCTAACAACCAGTGCCAAATTATCAGACACAAAGTTATCACAGTGCTCTCCATTGGCTGAAGTCTTGCTACATTAAAGTGTCTTCCACTGCCAACAAGTGTATGATTTTGGAGTCACTATTCTTGTAGATACAATCAGCTCAACTGTAAGTGGGTATTCTAATTTCACTAATGTATAAATTAAATTATAAATGAATAATTAGAGTCAACAAGCTTCTATTATGGCATTACAGTGGCCATTTAATACAAATCTGGTGTACAACTTATTTTAAATTCAAAAAGGTCTTCATATTTTCATTGCTATTTCAAAGAAACAGTTATCTGATTTGAAGACACTATTGCATATCCAAGAAATTACTCCCTACTATCACAAATAAAAACAAAACCTAACATAAGCACGCAGCGGATAGAAGTAAAAAAAGTGAGGCTCTTGTATGCTGCTATGAGCAAATATTTAAAAAATGCAAAGATGAAATATATATATGCTTACCGGGGCGAAAAGCCATCTTTATTTTGATAAATGCCTCGTTACAGTCAGCAAGAAGATATTTGGCTTTCCTGTGGTAAATTCTTACAACGCCCAATAGAAGATGTCCAGAGGTTCGAAGTGCCATTTTTACCTATTAGACACATAGGAGAATTCAATCTTAGCTATTGTCAGTGCTTACTTCTACACATCATTGGTTCACTGCAGCCTGTTCCTGGGATCTTCTCTGCTGGTCCTCAGGGAAAAAAAACATTAGGAGAGCAGAACAAACATTTGAAAAATATATTACTTCCATTACTCATAGTTCTAGAATGATAGTTGATTTGTACATCTGCTGTTAAAATGTGCTTTATTCAAAAGCAGCACAAAACTAGAGTAAAATGTATCACTTTGTATGTTCAAGGTCTCAAAGGTGGGCCCAGATCAAAAAAAGGTTGAGTCATTGGTGTAGACTAAAGTGCAATTGCAAGAACATAGTAAATCCTTCATCAGATTATAGTTTAGACATTTCAGGAAGAGTGATAAAAACTAGAAGAAGTTGTATAACAAACATTCAATTTATATTTGATGAATAGGTGATTTGATAAAGATCAAACAAAGAGTGCCTTCTGAAGATCACTGCGCAAGATAATCCGGAATACAGAAAGTACTCTAACAATCTTTAGACTAGAGCGCCACAAATTAAAAATAGGATAGCCAATTAGAGAAAGACATAAGTGACTATGTTCAACATTTATATGCAACATATGAAGAGAATGAAAGACAGGCTGGATAGATACCTTAGGCGAGATGATACTCTCCACACTGCTTTCCAAGTTGCACTCAAACACATGAGCTTTGGTGAGCTTCTTATCCCAATGGGCCGCCAGCCAAATTTTGGCCAGCGGCCCTCGCTTGCTCAGAACGAAGTGGGCGTAAAACATCTTCCCCTCCTACACGTAAAACCAAGTTAAAAACCTGCAGATAAAAATAACATGAAAATTATTATTTTTTAGAATATGAATGTTATAATATACATGAAAACCAAAATGTTAGTAATGAGACCAGTTATTTTGTATTATAATAGAAAGAATATTGTTTGCTTTCGTTTTCTAAATGTCATATAAAGGTCTTGTCTTTTCTATTCCAATAAATACAGTGGTTTCTCTACATGCAGGAAAAGACAGACATGTATCTGTAGAGTCTGTCATTGTAATTACTGCACCGTATATAGTTCATAATTAATAAAATAGTTTCATTTTGTGAGTAATGATGTCAGTGATAAATGTGACATTTTTTAATATAGTTTTCATGAAAAAAATATAAAATTCTAATCTCACAATCATTTTATTAGAATCATTATAGGAAAACATGAGCTTCAAAATCTCCCCATAAGGTGAAATATTGACATGTTTTCTATCAAGGGAGTTTCCAAACATGTCCACTTTGGATCCACAGTTTTTAAGAATAGAACAGTTCATGCATTAAAGGCAGAGAGAAAAACAAACAAACAACAAAACACCACTTGGAAGCAAAAACAGTGTTTAGGTGGCCAGTGTTCAGG
Organism: Discoglossus pictus; assembly: GCA_027410445.1. Lineage (NCBI taxonomy): Eukaryota > Metazoa > Chordata > Amphibia > Anura > Alytidae > Discoglossus > Discoglossus pictus. The sequence continues at coordinate 41,517,002 of CM050166.1, read as the reverse complement.
TTGCCCAAACTGTTATATAGACTGCACTGCTAGAAATGGATTGAAATCTAAGAAGGCAACACTAAACAGCTTTCAAAAAAGTAAACAAATATTCTACATGTTTACAAGAAAACAACATGACGTAGATGCTTACATAACAGTATTACTGTGGCAAAATGTGAGCTTGTCTGTAAAATTATAGATGTGCATTGTCTGAAGTCTTTGTTAAATTCTCGCATATACAGCAAAAACAATATGCAGAGTTACCTTGGCACTAATCTACCTCATAATGTGTTGATTTTGGCATTTGACGCATTTTTACAAGCACAAGTACCACTTGCAAGACCTGTATGAGACAATTTACATTTTCTCCTTATGGAAACTTTGGTACTTATCAGTTGCGCCCCTCGTCATGCACGTACAGCAAGAAATATAATTATGTTTAATAACCTTTATGGGGACAAAAATGCCCTAGAGAGCACAAGGGCACAATTTGTATCTGAAAAGTAAAATGCTTTCAACACAGTTGAAGACTTCACAACATTTTTTATTTGATTTTGGTGTTATAGATTAGTTTAAAATAAATAAAATTTACTGACTATCAGGTAAATATGGATTAAAAATATATATCAATACACATATATGCATCCACAGCCAAGATGCTAGAACTGGTTGCTAACACACACACACAGTTCCTAAAACGCAGCTAGTTCCTCTATATGTCCTATGTAAGGAGTTGGATTCGGCAGCACATACTAGCTCAAAACCTGTTTGAGGAATGCAAACAGCAAACTTAGTTTTCTTACATGCCGCCATTCACAAAATGCGCATTGTTACTGAAGCCAAGGATTAAGTCATTGTAAATCTGAGAAATGGCAGCCAATAAGAGCCACATTGCACTAATATTTTTCTTTTGTAGGTTTGAACAAAAAATGCCAAATGGGGAGCCCAAGTCAAGGAAGCGTCTTATATATAAACATACATAAAATTACCCAAAAGTTAGGAGGCACAAGACAAAAAGATAAAGATACAGCAGCTACAATTACTTGCTTCTGAAAAGCCAGAAAGGGTGGTGAATATGTAACCCATCAATAAGAACCCAAGGTTTACAAACGGAGGCAGAAAAATATAATAATTATTACAGGGCTTGACAAATACTGGTCGCAGGTCGGCGTGACAAAAAATCATAGCATCTATTTCTAGTATGTGTGCTTTTATTTACATTATATAGTGCCTGCTCGGGTTGACAGCTCACATTACCAATAGCAGCGCTGTGTCAAGTCCCTGTTCACATCAGAGCAATAGAGGAGGGGATGGACACCTGCTGCTGCGACACATAGCCCAGCCTGTGCGCGGCTCTGGGAGAGAAAGGCGTTGGTGTCTCCCACATTGCACTGGACATATGATTATAGGACAGGAGTAAGGAGGCGGAATAAATGTTCCAGAAATAATTGTTGTAGAAATGCTCTATATAATAATTTTACTTTGTAAATAGATATGCTGGTACTTTATAAAGTACAGACATACAAATACAATGCTAATATGATACAAGTGGGTAATCCTCCCAGGCCGAAACCATAACTGCATCTCATCGCTATTCCGTCTATGAAGACTGGCGGATCTCTGTGCACAAGAGCTCTCCATTTCTGACTCCCATATTAATGCTCTGTCCTGACTGCGCACAGGAAGGGTTTCCCCGCCCAGGCTCTCCCACGCTGTTCTAGTAGCCCGTGTGCAGGATGGCTCTGGCCACTAAAGCCTATCGGCAGCTCATTTTTAAAGGAACATGCAAGGTTTCTGGAATTCACTATGAACATAATACACCTACTTATCTATTCACTTTTATCTACTTTATTTTATTAAGAAGCACTTAAGAGATCAGAACAAATTGTATAGTTTTAAACAGAATAAAAACAGGTGTGGGTCTGCCCTCTGTAGCTCATGAATACTCAGACTAGTGCAATGTTACAAATTAGATCTGTGTCCTATCTGATGCCACTGATTAGTTACTATGACAGTGCAACTCCTGTAGTTAGAAGTATTCTGTCTTCACGGGCTGATACATAGGTATATTATATTCCTAGTGAAATCCAGAAACTTTCCAGGCCCTATTAACTGTGACTCTACATACTGACGGTCTCAGTATATGCAGCTTGCAAAATATTGTCGCTTGCGAGGATTATTTGATCGATACGACAACCAGCAAATTTATAATGTGCGTACCTAGGGTAGGGTACGACTAATCAAAATATTCACCACTCATTTCGGAGCCAACAGGAGTGCTCCACGTATAACCACCCAATAAATTCCAGAAGTAAACCAAATGGCCCCGTAGAAGGTCTGCCCCGTAGCTCGTACACAAACACTTTGTGTAGCACAGAACATTTATTGTATTTATTCATAAAACACACACATTTCTGGGAAATATGCATTGGGCTGAAAGGGTATTAGTAATTAATTACTAATCCAACATAATACTTTTTCACATTTGTTTGCCACTAATTTTAGTTGGATAGTAAGGCTGTTGTAAATCTTTGAATATTAAAAAAAAGGTGTGCACAAAACATACCTAATGCTATAAGATGTTAGCAGTTTATTAGCAGGAATATATTTGTAAATCTATGACCAAGAAGTGCATAAAAATATAATTAACCTAAGTGAACAAATACAGGAAAAAAGTCACTATATATTGTTTAGATGCAATTGGTTAAATAAATATTTCAGCTTTTTATATGAACAAAATCCCCAGTAAGTTACAGAATGTTAGAATGTTTTTTACTATAAGAATACAGTATAATTTCATTATAGTGGGAAACAATTGACCAAAATACATTAAAAACATTTAAATTAAATAAAAATATGTCACCCAACTTTGAAGAACTAGAGGTTATAATTATACAGACCGCTACAATGACATCAGTAAAGAGCATAAAAAGGCACACAGTAGTTTGCCTATTTTATGCAATTATGCTGGTATGTAATCTACCATTTTGGTTTAATATATATATATATATATATATATATATATATATATATATATATATATATATATATATACTAGCGAATTGCCCGTCAAAAAATGACGGCAATGAAATTGTAAGGTAGCTAAATTACTAAATGAATATAGTGTACCTATTTTGAAGCATTGTGATGAAGAGCTGGCAATCTGTGTTGATGTTGCTGCAGCATTAGTGGTGTGGAGCTGCTGTGTAAGCATGCTGAATGTGTGCACTGTGTGGTATGAATATCCGTAGGTGGTTTGTGGCGTTTTGCGAGTTTCTTGTGGTGTTTTGCGAGTTTAGAGTGCTGTAGCCTCGTTTTCGTTTTGTTCGGCAGCCATTTTTTCTGTCGCTTAGATTTTTTTTTAGTCTCAAAAGTCTTTTATTTCGAGTAAAATCGAGGTGTAAGTTGCATTTTTGAGGTCCTGGGTGCTCCCTCTTGGTGTAGGTAAGGTTTTTATGTATGTGCTGTGTGTATGTATTGTGTTTTAAATGTTTGTATGTCGGCGTGTTGCGTCCGATGTTTGCGAGGTCGTAATGTGTGGTAACGTGTTTCGTACGTTGTTTGCATTCCTCGTAAAATTTAGCGAGTGTCGTAATTTGTGTGTCGTGTTTTTTGAGTAGCGACGTGAAGTTTGCGAGGGTTTGAGGCCCTTGCCCAGTGACCTCGCCAGCAACTGAGTCCCTCGCTTCGCGAGGGGCCTCAGTTGCTGGCATGGAGCGCCTTTGGCGCTCCATGCCAGCAACTGAGGCCCTTGCCCAGTGACCTCGCCAGCAACTGAGGCCCTCGCTTCGCGAGGGGCCTCAGTTGCTGACATGGAGCGCCTTCGGTGCTCCATGCCAGCAACTGAGGCCCGTGCCCAGTGACCTCGCCAGCAACTGAGGCCCTCGCTTCGCGAGGGGCCTCAGTTGCTGGCATGGAGCGCCGAAGGCGCTCCATGCCAGCAACTGAGGCCCGTGCACAGTGACCTCGCCAGCAACTGAGGCCCTCGCTTTGCGAGGGGCCTCAGTTGCTGGCATGGAGCGCCTTCGGCGCTCCATGCCAGCAACTGAGGCACCTTGCCCAGTGACCTCGCTACGCGAGGGCCGCGGCTCGCTGCGCGAGCCCGCAAGCGTGAGCAACGACCCGTACGCTCACAACTATATATGTGATGATATATATATATATATATATATTTTTTTTTCTTTATAAAACAAAACTGTGGTCCTTTAAAGGCGTTGAATTTTATACAAGCACTAGCAGTATGTGTTAAATAAAAGGCTCCTAAAAATTACGGAGGCCTCCCAAAGGTTGCAGTTATTGCAGAAATGAAAAGTACAAATATATAACACTACAATTGGTTATTAACATTGTTGAGTGAATGTGTTAAATGATAAATACATAAATGGGTATTTTATACATGAAAATGCTCTCACATGCTAATGAGGAAGGGAGGGACACATGCTTAATTATCTTCCACAGTTTGGAAAATTGTTATGATTCTACAAGAACTTATTTCTAGATTTTCACTTATATTACATTAAAATCAGGTTGACAAGTTTGGAGGAGCCAGCAAGTGTATTTTATATCGCAAAATATTTACAGTAACTAGAAAATTTAGGAGGCCTTGTGTCCTGGCATTTGCCAAGGCACGCTTTAAAATAAATTTACAGTGTTCTCTTCTCCAGGCAGTTTTGGATAAGCACTCCACCTGCCCTATTTTAAACGCCACCCAGCATGAGGGGGGGGGGGGGGGGAATGCCAGATAGGCATGCACACAGCGACTGAAAATTCCTGAGAAGACTGAATTATATAGGACTCAAATCAGGTCATTAAAAGACTGCCTTGTGGACCTCAAAATGGACTAGGTTGTTCCCCAGAAAGCAACAAAAACAAGCGGAACAAGATCTAACCCAATCACAGAACGTCTCAGATGCATGTTGCACTATAGAAACACTGTGTGTACGAGTTACAGGGGCAGACCTTCAAGGGGGCTATTTTGGTCTTCTGGCTACTAACATTTATTAGGTGGCTCTACGTGGAGCACTATGCGAGTGGTGAGGAAGTTAGAAACGGATTAGAAACTTGCAATATTCAAATAGTTATTCGTGTAATGGTTTTATGACCAACACTGTGCTGGTATATTCAGGTGAGTCGTACTTTACACAAGACATGCTCATTTCTATTATAAATTACCAATAGCTAACACTGATTATAACAACACTAATGAGTTTTATTTTTATATATATATATATATATATATATATATATATATATATAATATCTCTCAGGGGTAGACAAATGTATCTGAAACATTTAGGCCAGTTAGGAGCCAACCAAATATTATTTATGGTACAGATTTCGGATTATCTCAGTGAGTATACAGTATAATAGCCGTGGATCCTGGGATTCAATTGCTGATCTATGCGATTCTTTAGATTTAGTTATTCTGACCAGTTAGATATAGACATATAGCAGGGCTTGACAGATCCTGGAGTAAGGGAGTTACCGCTCCTAAAGTTTTACTGCTGGCTCCGAACTTTTCAGTTATTACGCATATATATTTCTATAGATCTAATCCATACCCTGGCTCCTAAATGTTTGGCTGGGTACTACATTTCTGACATTTTGTCAACCCCTTTTACATATTAAACACACATTAGGTACAGACTTTTCAACATACAACACATACAAAATATTCTGTTAAATCATAGCTTGTTATAATTAAAAACTAGTGGTTTGATATGGTTTCCAATTAGATAATCTTAGTACCAGTTTACTAAACCAGTCTGACCCAATAGACACTTTGTCTCACTCCAGTCAGTAAATTTACTATGATCCCTTCTGAAGTATCAGTGTAATTTCCCCTTTAGTCTCAGATAAAAAAAAATCCTTCCTTCTTCAAATTTAATTTCTGTATCACAAAAATATGTTGAGTGGACCGTTTTCTTTTTACAGGTGACTATTTACACAGGTCCAAATGAAAAGTTTTACAACTGAACAATAATTTAACACAATGCTTATGACTGAAAAGCAACATTTGGAGAACAGTGCAATGTTTTCCTAATCCTTATTCACATAAGTGCTGCAACAAATTAATTTTAGACCATTCCAACAAAATGTATACCAAAACCTCAATTCCAATAAGTTTTACACTAATTAAATTCAATAGATGGGGCAACCTGTTGCTTATTGTAAACTTTCTCTGCTGCAGACAGTACAGCACCAAGTGGGTAATAAACAAGCCTTTGTTAAAGAGTGTACTGAACCACTATCACAACAAAAATACATATATTATTAACCTTCATTTGTAACAAACTGACATGTAGCGCTATACAGGGTAAATACAAGTCAAAAACAGTTTTAACAAATTACAAACAAATGGAGGGTCCGGTTATTGAGCTTAAATAAATATATATATAAAAAAATAAATAGATAGATACGGAAGGAAACGTATAAAGTAATCTAAGCAGAGAAGTTTAGCATTCCCCATGCCTGCTTCTACCTTTAAAGAACTTTCTTCTGCTGATCAGAACGTATCCTTTATCTGTGCTTTTAATAGTTCAACGGATAGAAAAAAAATAAAATATTTGCAAACATTCTAAGCAATGTTTATATTGATACTTTGATTTTCATGGATTAGTAATTGCCAGAATAATCACGAGTTCTGCTTTTTGTCAGAGTCTCATAACTAAATAGACAGGAATAATATTTAAAAATAAACTACTGGAAAAAAAAATGCCCATCCGAGAAGATGAGATCAAGCTCAACTAAAACGCAGTATATTAAAATTTCACTGGCCATTTCTGAACACCCCCCAAAAAAAAAAATAAGTTTACAAAAAACCCACAATGCAATTCTCTGGCTGCACCATATGTAGTCAGGAAAGCAACAAGTGTCTGACAGGCCGAGCATTCAGCAACAAGCCAGAAACCAGCAACAGTTTGCAAACGACAAGCGAGCAAAAACTACACTTCATTTGTACACCATATTACTCAGGAGCTTAAGAAGTCTATGTCATCATGAAAAGGTAGAGACTAGCTATGTCCGATTCCAGGACTGCGCAATTATTTTATAACAATTTGGCGGAATAATGCAGAGGGTAATAACCATGTGAGGAACAAAATATGACTAAACCAAGACAGACGCTACTAAATGTCATTTTATTATAGATTGTAGCGACACCTCAACAATGTCACCATATGGTAATTTTACATACCTCACATTCAGTACTTTTCCAACTTAACTTTATTTTGCTTTTGTAATCAGTGCCAAGGCGAATGCTGGCATTTTATATAAAATAATAACATACTGAGCAGGAAAAAGCCTGAGAGCAATACCCAGCATCTAAAGTATCTGGGGCCAAACAAATGGGACCGACCCAGAATATTTATGTCCACCTCAGAGAATAATCTACAAAAATGATAGTCAGAAAAAGCTTTTGGTGCAAATTCCCTGGATTCGAACATTAATATAGGGTTTGCAAACAGCGGTAATGAGGAATCCTCAAATGTTACAGCATCCGAACTGCTGACTGTCTCAGATGTGTGTGTGTGTGTGTATATATATATATATATATATATATATATATACACACACACATACCAAGACATACATACAGTAATTAGCAATACATAAATGAGTGTTGCAGAATATTATACCTTTTGTATTGGACAAACTCCTTATTTACACACATACCAAGACATAGACATATATATATATATATATATATATATATATATATATATATATATATATACACACACACACACATGTGGAACCAGTGAGCCTATGCTTTGATAACTTAGTTTTGGCTCCCACATAGGTCCCTGATCTATGAGAGAATATATATATATATATATATATATATATATATATATATATATATATATATTCTCCACCCATATCTCCTGTCCAATCATGTGTGTAATTATATATATATATATATATATATATATATATATATATACATACATATACATACACACACACAGTTAGTAGTAAGCCCAGGATGAGTTATTAATTTCATGCTGCTGAGATAAAACTACCTAAAACCAAATCGAAGGCTATTTATCCAACTTAGTAATATATTATTATTAATTATGCGGTTATTAGTATTACTATATATCGTACATACAGTTGTACCGGGCGTACAGAGGCATCCTCGTGTATTTAACGGTTATAATCCCGAACTGACACTGCTTGATTCGGATATACATCATCGCGTCTCTAATACCAGGCACAGATATGGCAGACACAATATATACTTTTTAAGAGTCAGTTCTAGTAATAACTACTCCAGCTCTTGTATAACCGGCACAGCGGTGCCAGCCTAGGCCGTGTTTGGGTAGCTAATGTTGGCGCGCACTGTAGGACAGCCCGTGGTTGCACTGCGGCCTTCCCTCAGAAGCCCGCCATGTTGTAAGACTCCGTGGAAAGTCTATGAACGCGGTTTCTGGAGCCACACTTACACCGCCCTGTTCCTCCCTCCAAACCGAGCCCCCCCGCTCCTTACCGCCGTGTAGTGGCGCGGTGTATCGGTCCCTCCTCCGGGCGCCGTACAGTCCCCGCTCTCTCTCACTCCGCCAAACCCACTCAAACAAACAAGATGGCGGCGCTCCCCTTCCTGCCGCCCAAAGCGCGCATTCAAATCCGCAGGATGTTTACTGATAAAATAACAGGGATCCAGGGAGGTAACGTCACTATAGAGAGCAGGAAGTGCAGCTAGATTGTCGCGTAACGTAACGTGTGACGTAAGAGCGTGATTGAAGCCAGAAAAACCGCCATATTGGTGCAGGAAATATCCAGGAAATGGTCACATATGTTTAGTTAGTATGATCATATAGTCCTATATTTAACATCTACTAATTATGAAGAACACGTAATAATATGCAAATGTTTTAATAATGGAAAATAAAAAAAATACAGTCTGTAATTTATTATCTTGCATATACATTATGTTGCTGTGGAATCCTCCATTTTTATTTCTGCTGATTGACTTCTTTCAATGAAAGTAAGGGGGAATTCAATCGTTTAAATGTGCTTAGAAAGATATATTCATCAAATGATAATAATCTAAACTGGATTTAATATTTAAATGGAATCTGTCACCCCAACATGAAGGTGATTTAATTTTAAAGAATATTGAAAACAGGCTATACATTGTACTAGCAGTTTTTTTCTATAGTAAATCATTTCTGAAATATTTATAATTGATTTTTCTGTTCCTGTATGCTAATGTGTGGCTCAGTATTGAAATGGGCAGCTCGGAGTGCTTGGTAAGTGTGGGAGAGGGGTCTAACTGCCAGATAACAGTGGAGGGTCTTAATTTTGGCCACTACATAGACAGACAAGCAGACTGTAATCCGAATTAACACATCAAATCGACTAATTTATATGTGTGAGCTGCTCATTTGCATATAATACAGCAACAAAATAGAGTTTGGTCTTATCCTCTTATGGTAGGGCAGCACAAGGAAGCAGCAGTGGCGGCGACCATCCGCTAGTTGGCGCTGCCGATATTCCGGTGCCATATCATAGAGTCAAGGTTCAGGTAAACTGTTAGGATTGGGATGAGGGTTAGTTCAAGGGTTAGGCTAACATTATAAGCTTAGAACTTCTGTCACATATCGTCAGCGCCATCTAGCGGTTCGAGGCCGCAGTGCAGCAGTGGACTTGTCCCGACACCATAAAAGGATAGATCCTAGAGTTTCTCAGGAATGATCCCCTTTAGAAAAATTAGATAACACAACATACAGCAAGTATGTTTTCTTGCTCTTTAAGAATAACCTAAAAAACAATGTGATGTTCTGGTTGTTTTTTTTTTATTGTTGTCCCAACTTTCTATTAAATTACAAAAAAGCTTTGTTTTTTGCATGAAATTAAATGACCACTTGATCAAAAACATATATAGTATTTGAAAAATAAAATTGGTAATTGGCAAAATGTGTTTATTTTTTAAATAGTAAAGACAAACTGTGCATTTTATCTTTTACATACAATTATTCTTTACAATGGGGTCCCATTTTCTGGCTGCTATATTCAGACTCAATTCTTGCTGTTAGTTGTGAGCTTTCCAGAAGGATGGTAATAAACAAAAGCTTGTGAGTGTTTAATAGATTACCAACATTTTCTGATGCTCCGTATCATAAAAAAGTCCCGGACACCATTATTTTCAGTTCATAAGGATTTTCTTTTGTTTTTTAATTTAAAACCATGAGCTTATAAATGAGTTACGGGATATTTATTATAGTGTCTGTTAAAATGAGGGAAAACAAATGTATTTGTATATTAATCTGTAATAAAAAAATAATCAAAATTGGTTAATTAAGTTATGTTTTATATTTTATTGAAGGGCCATTAAGCATTTACATTGAAACACATGTAAAATATGTGTTTGTAAATATAAATCTATATGGATTAAGTGGATCGATATTTCAGGACCCGATAGTTATATTTTTTAAAGTATTTTAACCGACATTTTATCTATTTTTGTATACATTGTACCCTCACTAGGGGTGATAAGATATAGTTTTTCCTTTTGATGTGTTTTCATTTTTGACTATTAATATTATGTGCAGTTTTTACATATCAGTTTTACAGTTAGTATATTATAAGGTAGATTTTTTTTGTCCATTATATTCAGCGGTGGCACAGTCCACATCTGATGTTAGGATACCTAGTCTAGGAGCACCGAGTCTATCCAGCCAGCTGATATACTTCCCTTTATTTTGGCATGTGCTGAATAGTTTAAGATCAAAACAGTAAAGAGGAGTAGATTATCTTATTTTATGCACTCATGGCTAGGGATTGTAAAAAATAAAATGCAAGTTTTATTGTGAAACAGTTAAAACCTACTTAAATGAGACATTACAAATATTGAGGAGCTTAAAAACCCATATTTCCACCATTTGTCATATTGGTTAGTATATACTTGTTGTTGTTCTTTAATTGCTTAGTAGTGTCCAGCTCCCTTAGTCCGCTATTTGTCTGACCTCTCTGCTATGAGCTGCACACCTTGGATGACTATACATGGTATAGCTCACAGCTTTGTTGAGGTACTCAAGCCATCTTCAAAATGACAAGGTAGAGATCCAAGAGGGGGTATATACTTAAATGTCTCTTATTTATATTCAGACGGCTACTAGAAAAAATCATAATACATTCAATTGAATAAAAAAATGACAATTCCTTGACACAGTTTAATTACAATGGGCCTCATTCTATTATCGGCCGTAAAACGTCCGCAAGGCTGCGATTCCTTGCGGGGGTTCAGTTAACTCGCGATTCTATTATACGGCCCCGCAAGGATCTCCCCTTACGGCCGGCCGCATATCTTGCAACCGGCCGTAAGCTCTGAAATCTAAAAACGCAAAAATAAATTCAAGCTTGCACTGTACAGCTCTGTAAATGCTAGGGATCATATTGGGGGACATGAGGATTAAAAGTAACCCACTCTCAAGCTTGCACATCAGCCCAAACCCGAGTTCAAATTAACTGTTTATTTTCCGGCTGCGGCGTGGGCGGGTCTGAAGTGCTCCAAGCACTCTGGACTTTTTACATGTATATTTTACGTATATTAAAAATAAAATATTTTACGGATTTGAGTATAGGATAATTATGTGCTATTTTTTCTAACACCTAAAATCCCTTTATAGTCTTCTCAAAGTGCAGGATGGCTTTATTTGAGCTATTTTATGTGCTTAATTGGTGCTAGCGGGACCTGTTTGCTGCAAGTAAGCTGCGGCTCGTTTTTAGCCTTGCAGACAGGGTTCCCGGAGCAATAGAATCGCAACCAGGCTTTTCTTACGGCCGATTTCCTTGCGGCTGTTTTAGATCAAAGGCTTTCCTCCGGCGCGATCGGCCGCAAGGGATAGCAAGGCGCCGGCCGCAAGCCTGCCGGAGTCCCCGGCCGGAGGGGAATAGAATAGCCGTAAAGCTTGCGGCCGGTCCTTGCGGCCCCGCAGCGGCTGCGGCCGTAATAGAATGGGGCCCATTGTATCTAACGTGTGTGTGTTTAGTCGTTCATGTCCGACTCTCCATGTCCCTATGGACCACATCATGCCAGGAACATCTTGCGTCTGGTTGTGTTTATCCATAAGGTTCTCATGGCAAATAGACTTCAGTGGGTTGCCAATTCCTTCTCCAGCTGCAATTTTCTGACCTCTCTGCTATGACCTGCCCATCTTGGGTGACCCTACATGGTATAGCTCACAGCTTCATTGAGGTACACAAGCCCCTTCACAACGAAAGGTAGCGATCCAGTATCTAACGTACCAGTGCAGTAAATTCCTTTTGCAATACACTGGTGAAACCTTGTATTAAGTTGATTGCAGATCCAGAATAAACTCAATGAGCTAGAGTAACACTGGGAAATAATACTGAAGAATTACCCCATTGAGTTTATTGTGGATCTGTAATCATCTGTTAACTGTTTTTTCACGCTCCTAGAAATTTGTAATATCTCACTTAAGTAGGTTTTTAACTAATTCACAAAGAAAAATTTTATCATTAACAATCCCTAATCATGAGTGCACCAAATAAGATAGTCTACTCCCTCTCTTTTCTTTCTTTTAATTAGTAACATATTATGGTAGCACTGGCACAATACTAAATGAGAGGACTTCTTTTGTGCTGCCCCTATTCTTTGGAACTCCTTGCCTCGCTCCACTAGACAATCATCCTGCCCTGAATCCTTCAAATATTCCTCTGTTTAAAGAAGCTGATCACCTTCAGCCTTAATATGCACAATATATTGTACCTTGCCTTTCTCTTCCTCACCTATACCTTCTAAACACTTGCTAGTTTTCAATCTTATTAGGTGCTTTAGAGAAAGCACTTTGTATGCTTGATTTTAAACTCAATAATAGGGCCCTCCATTTTTTTTTTAATTTATAAAAATTGTTTTTGACTTGTATCTATCTACCTTGTGTAATAAAGGATAATAATATTAGATAGATAGATATAAACAGAGCCCAACCGATATGTGCAATGTACAACCTGCGTGCCTGCTGTAGTTTATGAGAAGGGAATGGCTTATCCTGGTGATACCGTCACAATGGACAACCCTGAAGAGAAATAGAAAATAAAAAAGAATTTCTCTTATGGGGCTGTCCTCTTGACTGGATCGTGTCACTATGCCCCTTCTCACTTGTTTGGTCTTGTTACTTAATTCTCTGTGCCTCAATGCCTCACTACTACAGGACATGCCAGTTCTGGGTATTACCTCAGCACTGGAATGTATCTACAGACTCATTCAGTGGCCTCTACAATAATAGAGGGTTCTCTGGTGGTCCGGTGGTTAGGATTCAGCATGGGTGTAGGAACCGGGGGGGGGGGGGGGGTTTGGAGGCGATGAGTAGGACAAATCCCCCCCAGATTATTCAATGTGTGTGTTGATGTGTAAAGAAACAGTTGTGTGGCATTTTTATCCTATATGCCCCCCGGATTTTATTTGGCTCCTACATCCATGAGACTTGGTGCTTTCATTACTGCAACCTGGATTTGATTCCAAGTCAAGAGGTCACACCAACCTGAAGCCATTCAGGGTTGGGTCTGCTCAATACTTGGATGGGAGACCACCTAGGGATACCAGAAGCTGTATGCTATGGCATACTGGAGAAGAAACTGGCAACCCACTCCAGCATTTCTTCCATGGTTACCAAGTGGATCAACATGACTATGGACTTAAAGATGTCTTGGTGTGTTGCAGTCTATAAGGTCACAGAGAGTTGGAAATGACTGAATGACACACACAAAAAGAAAAACAATAAAGCAATTTAACTTTTTACTTATCAGTTTCTTATTTGGTGTAGACTGATATTTAATGTTTTGCTTAACTTCCTTTTGCACCTTCCTCTCCCTATACCCCATCACCTTTCCCTTTCCAAACCACAGACTGGGCTAGTTCCCCTTACACTCATCTCATTACCCTTATTAAAACGAAATGCTTGAACATGTTGTTTAATATGAAAAGTACATTGGACCTATATCATTTATCGAAAGTAATGTGTTGTATTGCAGTTGTCATACTACCGTGCTACATAATGTTGTAATTGACAAATAACACAGTAGATTATTTTTATTATTATGTTCTGTTTGTACCGCGCCAACATATTCCTTAGTGCTGTACAGGGGATAAGAACAAGAAAAATTGCAATGTAACAAACTGTAGAAGATGGAGGGCCCTGTTTTGAGCTTAAAATCTTTGCAGGGAGTTGAAGAAGCAGAGACCAGGGGAAGAGCAGATAAGGAATAGGAAGGAAGAAAGTGAAAGCTGTCTCGGGTGGGAAGGAGTGCAAAATTAGAATGTTTTTTTAAAAATAAATTCTGGATATTTCTGTTACAAATGCTGTTGACACATTGTCATATATTTATGCTCCTGTTTAAATGCCACGTTCTCTGTCAATAAAACAAGTTATAAAATATTCTGGATCATCATAAAAGTAATACAAATAATTTTATATACGGTCTGTAAAAAAGAAACATATTCACTGAAAAAAAGAACTCGGCAAAAAATAATTGCACCATTCACAACTTTGCACAAACTAAATCATTCTTAAAATTTCTATAACAAAGTTAGTACTCATTACTTTAAGTTTGTACAAATAAGGAGCACTAGACCTAAGTGGGTACTTGTATCAGGGGACAAAAGCGGATAGTTTAAGGGATGTAGACATCATGTTGCTGGGAATGTGGAGTGCCTCATCATGAATGTGTTATTATGCAATCCAATGGATTGGGTTTGCAGATTATAATGGTTTCAACTGAAAAAAAGTTACATTTCTTAGGTGGTTTCTTGAAAATATGAACTGCAAATGTCTAACAATTCTGCTGGTGCCATGGTTTCGCTCAGTTTTATGCAGGTAATTGGATACTAGGCCCTTTTGATACTGGGCATACTACTAACTTTGAAATGGCTAAAGAGGGACAAATTTATTCTTGAAAACATATGCACTATTAGATAGTGATAACTCCATTCTGTATGATATGTAAACTACACCTGAGAGATACACCCAGTTAATATATCCACTATGCTCAATACAGATATATATTCTGTAGTACTGACACTCCTGGTTTCTACCTTTCCCCTAGACTTGGGGCGGAACCAGAGAAATTATGGCATGGTCAGGGTTTGAAAACAGGATGTTTCCTTTAAATGTGGAACTTCCCTTTAAAAAAGGGACATTTGGGTGCCTACGAAGGACAGGGGTATTTTCCCGAAAAAGAGGACCTGTCCATCCAAAAGAAGGGTAGTTGGGAGGTATGATTATGTCTTATATTTTTAATGGGTTTCTCTATAGTTGAGTCTCATGAATTGGTGCCCCGATAAATAAAAACATTTATTGAACAGCAGCATCTTGCTGCATACAATCAAACAATTGTGTCTCCCACCTTTGCCTTGGATTACTTTCCAAGTATTTGTAAGTATTTGCAAGTATTATTTGTAACTCGCCAACATATTCTGTAGCGCTCATGATTCAACACTCCTTTTTTTTCCTGGGAATAAGAATGGTTTTTGAGGGTGTGCCTCAAAGAATCCTTAAACTATGCTACATCCGCTTTTTCCTTTCATTCATGATACGCCCCTTCCTCACTCCAGGTGAGAAGAATTCTGGCACACCCATTTCTCATCCTTATGTACATGTAACAAAATCAGTATAAATGGAAGAAAGTCAAAACCAATTAAGTGATCTTCATAAGCTGCTTGATGTCTTGATAAGTCTGAGGAAGGAGCTGTAGCTTTCTCTTGTGTTGGATCGCCCTACTTTATATTCCTATCTGCTTTCAGACTTGCTTACACACAACACACCAACAAACAGAATAAAGAAAACCTCAGGTCTGGCTCCTGTTTCTCAATGTTCACTGCACAATTGTCTCTCCTTTTAAATGATCACTGAAAATAGCATTGAGTAATCCACAAATATTAAAGAACACCTAAAAAATAAAGTATTTGCTAAAAGTTAAAATAATTAAGAGTATGAAACATATAATTCCCCAGACTCGCCAGGAAGCACAGTGCTGCCTCCTCCCCTTGCTTGATTAGGTTGAAGATATACCCCAGGCATGGGTTCCCTGGTGGTCCAGTGGTTAGGATTTGGTACTTTCACCACTGTGACCTGTGTTCGATTCCAGTTAGGGAACCAAGAGGTCACACCGCCATGAAGCTGAGCAGGGTTGGGCCTGACCAGTTGGAGACCACTTAGGAGTACCAGGAGCTGTATGCTGTGGCCCACTGGAGAAGGAATTGGCAAGCCACTCCAGTATCTATGCCATGAATACCAAGTGGATCAGCATGGTGTATTGTGGTCCATGAGGTCATGGAGAGTTGGACATGACTGAACAATGCAAACACTCAACAAATGCATAACAATTTCAGTCATGTCTGTTTAACAATGTAATATTATGTGGTTCAAACGCTACTCAGGATGATCTGCCGCAATCAGTAGTGACCAAGATCTTCGTGTGAAAGATCAGACTTACCTCCTCTAGAGTGGAACCTCAAGTAGCTATCTAACAAGACTTACACAAAGACTGACCCTGATCACTCCTACCAACCAGAGCATCTTTCAAAGCTATAGAGCATAACTATTCATCTGTATATTGCTCAGAACCTTTTATAAACAGTAGCTATTCTTTCTTATCATCATCTCATCTCTGCCCTTTATAATCCACCAAGCCAAGTTAACTGGTGACTTCATAAAGGACAAAATAAAAAAAGCGGGTTGGGGATATACACCCTTACTAGGTTCCCAGTCGGATCACCATTTCACTAGCCCTACACTGGCACATTTCTTATTCCTTAGATATTTACCAGCAGAAACCCCCCGAAAACCTTCAGGAAGAAGGTATATGTCTATGAGACCAATGGTTACTTGTTCAACAAATGTGTGTCCCAATACAAAAAATAGGACATTTTGATAATAGGATTTGGATACTCCTCCAATGTGGATTCCTCTTCTCTTTTAAAGAAAATAGTTTGAAGCAATGACAGGAGATAAAAGAGACAGATATTAAAAATTTTGAGGATTTTTTAACCCTAAATGCTGAAAAAATATGTATATGTACAAATTATTATACATATTATTTACCGTATAAGGTTATACAATTATGATATAAGGTTTAGAAAAGAATTTGGGAGGTTTTAGTTCCACTTAATATAAAGTTTGCACAGAGATAGGTAAGTTGTAACAGAGATAGGTGTTTTTATTCACAAATAATCTAGCAATAAGTATGTACTTGTGGTGTTGAAATATATCAGTATTGGATAAGAATATATTTCATGTGTTTGTTACAGAAAGATTAGAACGTACAAAATTAAAGGATCACCATAGCCCATACATTTCAAGCATCAGCTGAATATCACATTTTAAACATTTCAAAAACGTTCTTTTGCTTGAAAAATACATTACATATGAATAGCATGGGATTGTTTTCTCCTCCTCCGTCCTGATAAGTTAAAATAACCGAGCCCTATAAACATCTAAACGGCTTTTGTTCCCATTGAGTTTAATGCAAATTAGACAAAAAAACATAATAACTGATTCTTCCCAAGTGCTTGTTTACATCTCTTAATTCACTGATAAGATAAGGGTGTGTCAAAACATTGCTTTATTATATAAAAAATACTTGTAATGTATAAAGCATGCTCTTTTTGCATAACTAAGTTGTGGACTATAGTGGTCCTTTAAATGATTGTTTATATTAATTATAAATTATAGAACCTATAATATCACAGATGTATCATCTAAAAAAACTAATAAAAGTTTCTATCAAAGCTGAAACAATGTTTTACTGACAATATATATATATATATATATATATATATATATATATATATATATATATATATATATATGTATATTAGCTAGGTACATTTTTCACTGTTTGTCTTGTATTAGGTACATTTCTTATTGTTTAATTTTGAAGGTATAATTTATTTCCATTAGACATCGGTGTAACATTATAATGCAGGTTTTGATAAATAGCTGTAATATTCTCATAGCTTTTCCATGTGATATTACGTGGGTTTTTGTAAATAGATGTTTCGATTTATTATTGCTCTTAAAAGTTTTGTTTCAAAGTCCGGCTTTAGTAGCTCAATAAAATTTTATTATATGATTGAAGATCAGTTTTTGATAGTATATTGCAGGGTTAGTCATATTTCTTAATGTTTTTTGTTGTTTTGGGGCTTTATATTGGAGTGCATTTTATTTTTTACCATAAACTTTAATTTCTAGAAAGTTTCTAAAAACTCATACATGCATAATACTTTATTGGAAAGACCTTGAAGTACCACTCTGGTGAATAACTGAACTTGACAATGGGAAAACTGTTTTAGAAAGTAAAAACAGATAAAAACATCATTTACATATTGAACTTATTTGTAAATGTTCTTTACTGTACAGTTTCTATTTTTTTCTCTGTCTTATTGTTTCTTGGGGGAATGACCATGTAAATTATTGATCTATCCATTAGTCCTGTTAAAGGCATATCTAACTTTCCTGGATTATGAATGCATCTGAGGAGAATCAATAGTGTATGCAAAATGTTTTTGCATGGAAAAATCCCTAAATAAACATTTAAAAATTTACTTTGAAATTAGCAAAATGTATTGTAATTTCTGACAGTTGAGAGTAAACACCCCCTTAAAACCCAGGTTAAATTAGCATAAAATTCATAATTTGTTTTGGCCAATAAGGAGGAGGCTCATGGAGCTGATACATTTATATCAAGCTCTGGGGTTCATGTCTGTGCTGTAAAGCAGCATGGGATATGTAGTTTGGCACCATGTGAGAAGGTGCTATGGATTTTGATATAAGAGTCTCTCTGTGCAGCACATTCACTCTTGAGTACTACCCCTGCAGGTTGTTCATTCCCTGCATCAACTACTGCTGCTGGTGTTTTTTACTTTCTCTCCTGGGGGCGTCAGCATAATCATTAGAGTGATTTTTAGATATTGATAAAAATAACATGTTTTATGAAATATGCTGCATATATCAGGGATGGTTTTGGCCTAAGTAGTGCCGAAACATATTACTCCAGCTAATTTAGAAATGTCAGTTTTAGATGGCATATTTTCATTATGCAGACAGAAACTTCCTTTGCAGTAAAAGTCTTCTCTCACCTTAGAAAGCAGATACCAAAATGTTACATTCCACACCAACATAATTGCAAATTAAAGGTAATATTAAAGATATATAAAAGGTAAATATATAAAGGTAAAATTAAAGGCTATTTTATTTTTTACAAACTAAAAACATTTGCTTATTTTTAAGTTTAGTTCTTCAAAACAGTATATTTTAAATTGTCAATTAAAAAAATGGCTATAATGTTGTTTATTTAGTCTCCATATTTTATTTTTTATAATTGGTAATTTGTCTAATAGACTATTCAGTTTCACTTTTATCAGAGATATTTATTTTAGAATTATTAACATTTTATAACTAGATTATAAAATACATTCTGTAACACAGAAATCAAGTATTTGTTTTAAAGGATCGTTGCAGTTCAAGAAAAAACAATCTCTCCCTTAAGTTCTCTTCTTTTGAAGTTCACACTATCCACCTCTTCTCACCTATCTCTCTGCGAGTTGCTGTGATCTACCACCCTCCTGAACCCCCATTCCCAGTTTCCTGGCTCCCTCACTTTTTCACCTTTAATGTACCTTCACTCATTCTTGGGTATTTCAACATTGACACTCCAAACTCCCCTTGGCCTCTGACACTGGACAGAATCCCCAACTCACCATGATGGACAAACCATGACCATATTTTTACCAATCTCTGCACAATTTCCAACCTTGTCATCTGCCCACTCCCTCTATCTGACCACCACCTCCTAACCTGCAATCTCACCACATCTTCCACTCACAGCACTTCTTCAATCACTGCAACCTTTTCTCCCCTCACCGATCTCACCTGACCTGACATTGCCACCTCACAGTACAACATGACTCCAACTTTCACCATTGACACTCTTTCCCCATAACCACAAGCAGACGTCTTCGCTCTCATCCACAACTATGGGACTCTACACAAACACGTTACATCTAGAGGTGATCCTGCACTGTTTAACAACTGTGGAGGTAATCTCACATATCAGCAGACCTCCTCCATTGCAAGTTTATTTTGAGCTTCTACTTCTTTGCCCCTCAATCTTGTTCATCATTAATACTGAATCTGTCTTCCAACCCCAAACTTTGTTTACTACATTCAACAATCTCTGAAAACATCTGAAACAAACTCTCCGCTCAACTTTGCTAAAACACGGCCTCCTCAACAAATCGACAACAACCAGCCTTTACACTTCCCCAATGAGACATCCACTGTCTACTGCTTTGACCTTGTAACTGAGGATGAAGTCTCTACTCCACTATCAACCTCTCACCTTGCAACTTGTCCACGTGATCCTATTCCATCACAACTAACCCATCCCTCTCTACAACAAGTATCCCAGCTCTCAACCTTTCCCTAAACACTGGCAAGTTTCCATCACCTTTAAAACATGCCATAATTACACCCATTCTTAAGAAACCCTCATCTGCTTCTGCATCTAACTACCGCCCTATCTCTACTTTCCCTGGCTTCAAAACTGTTCGAGCTGTTCATCTACAATCACCTTATGCAACTTATTTCCTCCCTACTTGACTTCTTCAAATCTGGCGCCGGGCTCCAACACGCTACAGAAACAGCTCTCACAAGAGTCACTAATGACTTGCTCACCCCCAAGTCAAACGGTCACTTCTCTATTCTAATTCTCCTGGATCTCTCTGCTGCCTTTGATACAGTTGGCCACCCTCTTGTAATTCAAACTCTGTGCTCTCTTGGCAAGACATGGCTCTCTCATGGTTCATATCCTACATCGAAGATCTACCTCTTCTTTGGTACCTCTTCTTTGCCTTACCCTCCTTTTCTCCATCTTTAAATTCATACTTGGGACCCTAATAAAATCTTTTTGATTTCAATATCATCTATATGCAGATGACACTCAATTCTACCTCTCTGCACCAGAACTATCCCCCTCTCATCTAGCACGAGTTGCCAACTCATTCTCAACCATATTTTCCTGGATATCCACCCATCAACTCAAACTCAACATGTTAAAGACTGAGGTCATAATCTCCTGTTGATAATGTCTATCTCCACTACATTCCATAATGAACACCTCCACTAGATTTATCTAAGACCTACCTCTTCTTTGGTACCTCTTTTTAATTGATTCCAGAGTTACTCTTTCTTCCCCATCTTCTGGGTCAACCTCTTTTTTTTGTAGCTATCAGATCCTCTTCAATTCCAGATTGGGTATCTGAAGTGTCTAGCTGTGAGCTAGATGAACTATCCATTTGCTTTTCCTCTTTAGTTCCTATTTATGGAGAGGAAACAATTTCTCTGGTTTTAGATATATTTTTTTTCTCACTTAATTTACTTTTAATACTTTGATTCTCTTTATCTCTCATTTTTTCTGGCTTGCTCATTTCTATCCCCTTACCTTTAATCTCTTTCCTATGCTCATGGTCTGCTCTTTTCACATCAACACCCCCTCCTCTTTCTATATTACCCTCTTTTACCACAATTCTTATTTGAATGGGATAGTTCTATATTAATCCACCAATTAATTATTAAATGCTCTAGAGTGTTATCCTAGATATCTATATATAATATATCTACATCCAAAATGACAAATTATTGTCATCAAATTCATTTTTCAATTCACATAATTATTAACATAATCCCATCCCCAACCTCCTGAGGGCATAAAAAATGTATTTTCTTTAAAAGTCTTGAAAAAAGAGAACTTAGTTCCAAAACTGTGTTCACCTTTCTTGAGAAGGGCTTAAAAGTTAGATTTTTAATAAGAGAGCTGTTCCAGATTATATACCTTCTTCGGGAACCTTAATTTATTCTTGCTATAAATTACTTCTTTTTTCTTCTTTCTTCTATTTTCCACTTCTTTCTCCGCCTTTTTTTTTTTTCTTCCGCTCCCTCTCCTCCTCCTTCAATTATCATCTCTTCCCTTTTTTGGCTTCCTTTAGTTTCTTATACACCGCTTTGACTTTTTCACTACCCTAAGGTATATCTCATGAATCAATGACTCCTCTACCTGCTTCAGGGTATTCTTTAACAGTGTAAAATTATACAAAGGCAGAGTTTTTTTTTGAACCTTCAGCTTTTAGCCCAATGCGTGAGATATCTTTTCAAACATCTATCATCCTTATTCATTTTTGAGAGGTATATCTTCTTTTAATATAGAAGGGGAGGGGGGCACCAGATTGTTATATATGGGAAAATTACAGAGTTCATAATGGGTAAACTTTAGTACAACTATCTGTGATAGTCCATAAGCCTTTTTCCACTTCATATGCAAGGTTGTGACTGCTTATTATCTCTCTATTTTAAGTCCACTCGGGTGCAACACTATATCCTTTATCTCCAAAGTTCTGCTATATTGTAGCATCTGGTGGTTTTCTAGATAAACAAAGAGCTGAAAAAGAGTCCTTCAAACTCGAAAATTGTCGATAAATGTTGTCCCAATCTCTGAAGCCGCCACTCATTCCTTTCTCATCGTTCTCCTGATCTCGCAGCGTGCACCCGGCTGCCCCATACACTTTCTATCAGGCTTAATTCGAGTGGAGTTTACCACTTGCTCTCTAAGGCCCTCATTCAATTCCAGTTTGGCCAATTGAATTGGGCTCTAAATAAGCACATAACATATTTTTTTTAAATAAGTTTTTAGTTAGTAAACATCTATCCAAAAACAAGGTTTTTAGTAACTAAAAACTTCTTTAAAAAAAATAATGCTATGTGCTTATTTAGAGCCGTATTCAATTGGCAAAATTGAAATTGAATGAGGCCCTAAGATTCTCACCGGCCCCTCCATTCCTCACAAGGATCTTGATCCTAGCATGTTCCTCTTTGTTTAGGACCCTGGGAGATATTTACCCAACACTGCCGCTTTCCATAGAGCTGCCTCAGTATCTCTTTATCTACTATACTCAACGCTCAGTGTCTGCAGCCTGATAGAGGAGAATTTATAGTGTCTGAAAATGTTTTATTGCATGAAAAAATTCCAGTAAACAGTTAAACCGTTAGCCTGAAGTTTGCTGATTTTTTTGCTTTTACAAGGAGTTTTCTCTCAATGTTGACGCCACCAGAAATTCCCAGGGAAAATTAACATATCTTATACAATATTTCTTTTTTCCCTGGGGATTGTACAGACATGCTCAGTTATCACATGAAGTCTGCCCTAATGTGGGAAGTCAAATGATGTCACTTTCCTTTAGATTTCTGTCCCTTCATTCACTGATTGTTTTATCTACCTCCCAGGTGATACTACCCCCAGCCCCAGAGAATATCCCCCAGCTCCAGAGAATTGCCCCACAGCCCCAGATAATTGCCCCATCACCTCCCCCAACCCCAGTTTTTTGCCTCCCAGCCCCAGAGAATTGCCCTGTGACCTCCCCCAACCCCAGTGAATTGCCCCCAGCCCAGAAAATTGCCCCCCCAGTGCCAGAGAATTGCCCCACAACCCCAGAGAATTGTCCCTACAACCCCATAGAATTGCCCCTACAACCCCATAGAATTGCCCCATGACCTTCCCCAACCCCAGTGATTTGCCCTTAAGCCCAAAAGAGTTGCCCCATCACCTGCCCCAACCCCAGTGAACTGCACCCCAGCCCAGAGAATTGCCCCCACAGCCCCAGAGAATTGCCCCATGACCTCCCCTAACCCCAGTGAATTGCCCCCAGCCCCAGAGAATTGCCCCGTGATCTCCCCCAACACCAGAGAATTGCCTAAGCCCCAGAGAATTGCCCCATCACCTCCCCAAGCCCCAGATAATTGGCGCCACAGCCCCAGAGAATTGCCCCATGACCTCCCATAACCCCAGTGAATTCTCCCCAGACACAGATAATTGCCCCATCACCTCCCCCAACCCCAGATTAATTGCCCCCAGCCCAGATTAATTGCCCCCAACCCCAGTGAATTGCCCCCCAGCCCAGATTAATTGCCCCCCGGGCCAGATTAATTGCCCCCCAGCCCAGGTGAATTGCCCCCCAGCCCAGGTGAATTGCCCCCCAGCCCAGTGAATTGCCCCCCAGCCCAGTGAATTGCCCCCCAGCCCAGGTGAATTGCCCCATCACCTCCCCCAGCCTCAGAGAATTGCACCATTACCTCCCCCAGCCCCAATGAATTGTGCCATTACCTCCCCCAGCCCCAGAGAATTGCCCCATCACCTCCCCCAACCCCAGTGAATTGCCTCTGAGCCCCAGTGAATTGCCCCATCACTTCCCGCAAACTCCAGTGAAATGCCCCCCAGCCCCAGAGAATTGACCCCAGCCCCAGAGAATTGCCCATCACCTCACCCAGCCCCAGTGAATTGCCCCAGCCCCAGAAAATTGCCCCATCACCTCCCCCAGCCCCAGTTAATTGCCCCATCACCTCCCCCAGCCCCAGAGAATTGCACCATTACCTCCCCCAGCCCCAGAGAATTGCACCATTACCTCCCCCAGCCCCAGAGAATTGCACCATTACCTCCCCCAGCCCCAGAGAATTGCACCATTACCTCCCCCAGCCCCAGAGAATTGCACCATTACCTCCCCCAGCCCCAGAGAATTGCACCATTACCTCCCCCAGCCCCAGAGAATTGCACCATTACCTCCCCCAGCCCCAGAGAATTGCACCATTACCTCCCCCAGCCCCAGAGAATTGCACCATTACCTCCCCCAGCCCCAGAGAATTGCCTCTGAGCCCCAGTGAATTGTCCCATCACCTCTCCCAACCCCAGTGAAGCCCCCAGCCCAACAGAATTACTCCATCACCTCCCCCAACCCCTGTGAATTTCCCCCCAGCCCCAGTGAATTGCCCCATTCCCTCCCGCAACCCCAGTGAATTGCCCCCCAGCCCCAGAGAATTGCCCCATCACCTCCCCCAACCACAGTGAACGCCCCCAGCCCAAGATAATTGCCCCCAGCCCCAGATAACTGCCCCATTACCTCCCCCAACCCCAGTGAATTTCCCCCAGCCCCAGAGAATTGCCCCATCAACTCCCCCAACCCCAGTGAATTCCTCCCCAGCCCCAGAGAATTGCCCCCAGCCCCAGATAATTGCCCCATCAACTCCCCCAACCCCAGTGAATTCCTCCCCAGCCCCAGAGAATTGCCCCCAGCCCCAGATAATTACCCCATCACCTAACCCAACCCCTGTGAATTCCTCCCCAGCCCCAGAGAATTGCCCTGAGCCCCAGATAATTGCCCCATCACCTAACCCAACCCCTGTGATTTGCCCCCAGCCCCAGAGAACTGCCCCATCACCTCCTCCAACCCCAGTGAATCCCCCCCAGTCCCAGAGAATTGCCCCATCACCTCACCCATCCCCAGTGAATTCCCCCCAGCCCCAGATAATTGCTCCATCACCTCCCCCATCCCCAGTGAATTCCCCCCCAGCCCCACAGAATTGCCTGCAGCCCCAGATAATTGCCCCATCACCTAACCCAACCCCTGTGAATTCCTCCCCAGCCCCAGAGAATTGCCCCATCACCTAACCCAGGGGTCTGCAACCTTTAAGACAAAAAGAGCCACTTAGACCCGTTTCTGAAGAAAAAAAGAAACTGGGAGCCACAAAACCATTGCAACATTAATATATATACAGGATCGTGCAGTCAGCTGTCAATCTGAAAAAAAAAAGGACATTCACTTAACAATTTAAAATATATTTTTGCAAATTAATAGCTAATTAAAATATTTAATTTACCTGGTTAATGGGACTTTTGCTCCTGAACCTCAGTATCTGCACATCAGGGCTGTAAGACGTCACCTTCGTTTTCACACAGGCTTGCAAGCTGTCATCTGTGAGGCGTGATCGATGTTTGTTTTTAATATAGTTCATGTTGGAGAAAACCTGCTCACATACATATGTGGAACCGAAGATCCACAGGACTCCAAATGCATACTTTTTCATGTTTATATAAGTGTTGGGGATGGAATTCCATATTTCGAATACAAGTATGTCCTGTTTGGGAAGGTTTTCAATATCACTCCATATATGATTCTGAGCCAGAATGGCCTTCTGACGGGCAACATCCTCAAGAGTAGCGACCAAGCATTTGAACTTGGATACCCATATATCTTTGTCGGCTATAATCGGCCAGTTCCATTTCAAGATCAGGTTGACTTACACCTGCAAATGCAGTCATATTCAATAGGGATGGATCGATCTCCAGGGGAGTGACAGGGAAGGATAATGTGTTTTTTTCCTCTCTGAATTCACAGAATCGTTTCCCAAATGAGCTTTGCATTGCGGTGATTGCAGACTTGAAATATTCCAAATTTATCGTATCATATCTTTGTTTGAACTCTCAGTTTGAACTCTCAGTGGGAAAGTGAGACAGTGTACCTCTCTGGAAATCTTTGACAAATACTGTCAACTTGCGCTCGAATGCCAAAACCTCCTCCAGCATATGCAGGGCTGTGCCTCCTTTCCCCTGAAGGGTTGTATTTAGCATGTTTAAATGGGCTGTCATGTCTACCATAAAATGTAATTTTTCCAGCCACTTTGTTCCAAGGTGAGCTCTTTGCTGGCCAGGAAGGTTTTTACTTCTTCCAAACATGTGACAAAGCGTTTTAACACCTCGCCTCTGGACAGCCACCGGACCTTGTTGTGGGAGGTCAGAATATGTGCTTTCCACCTCATCCAATAGCAAACGAAACTGGTGGTGGTTTAAACCCTTTGCCATTATCTTATTAACAATCTGAATGACCACATCCATCACTTTTGTGCATTCGGGAGGAAATGTTTGAGCACACAATGCCATTAGGGTTCTGTTTTTAACAGTCTTCGCAGAGAGAGGCATGTCTTTTCTTTTCTGCACAATTTCATTCTTGTTTTTGAAGTCCATGTATAGATGTTCCGAAATCTTAATGAATGCTTCTTTTATATACTCTCAATCTGTGAACGGCTTCCCGTGCTTGACTATTTCCTGAGCGGCTACAAAACTAGCATATGTTGTGGAATTTGCAGATTTCACCCACTTCTTGAAATTATAAATGCTCCCATCAACCTTCCTCATAAGTTCTGCAACGGCTTTTTGTCTCTCTTCTCCATCTAGATATTTTTCAGCAAAGGCTGTGTGTTTATTCTGGAAATGTCTTGTAATATTCGACTTTTTGTTGTTTGCAAATTTCTCACCACATATTAAGCATACTGGTAAACCAGTCTTGTCAGTAGTGAATGCAAATGATTCTGTCCATGTATCATTAAATACTCTGTTTTCTTCAGAAATTTTTCTTTTCATGTCTGGCCTACTGGGGGTCCAAAACAGATATATTAGAAAGGGCTACATATCAAAATTTTCTATGCCTAATAATCAATGCCCCAAAATGCCATAGAAAATTAATCAGGGCCCGATTTAAATAATAATTAATAATGAGGGCCCAATGTCATCCTCGTCATTATAAAAATATTTTCGCTCACAATGTAGTAGTAGTGGCCACCATACATGCCCCGTACAATGTAGTAGTGAACATCATACATGCAGTGTGTGGGCCAAGCTCCACCCCGGAGGCATTTCTTCAATGCAGTATGTGGGCTGGGCTACCCCCCCTGAGGCAGCACTGCACTTCCATGCCCCCTTCAATGCAGTATGTGGGCAGGGCTACCCCCCCTGAGGCATCACTGCACTTCCATGCCCCCTTCAATGCAGTATGTGGGCTGGGCTACCCCCCCTGAGGCAGCACTGCACTTCCATGCCCCCTTCAATGCAGTATGTGGGCTGGGCTGGGCTACGCTGGGCTGGGCTACCCTGGGTAAACCCCCACCCCCCCCGAGGCATCACTTCACTTACCTCACACTAGCGGAAGCGCCGCTGCCCTCTGATCTAACAGCGGGGGAGAAGGTGACGTCGGGCGTCGGGATGGTGTGTGACTAACGTACCCACCGCCCCCATGCGACGTTACAGCCAGTACAGCGCCCGCCACAGTGGGGAGTGTCGGGGCGTACAATGCGTTCCTCTCCTCGCTAGTATGCGTCCCGGAGCTGCAGCAAAGGTGTAAAAGAGCCACATGCGCCTCCGGAGCCACGGGTTGCCGACCCCTGACCTAACCCAACCCCTGTGAATTCATCCTCCGCCCCAGAGAATTGCCCCAGCCCCGGATAATTGCCCCATCACCTAACCCAACCCCTGTGATTTGCCCCCAGCCCCAGAATTGCCTGCAGCCCCAGATCATTGCTCCATCACCTCCCCATCCCCAGTGAATTCCCCCCCAGCCCCAGAGAATTGCCCACAGCCCCAGATAATTGCCCCATCACCTCCCCCATCCCCAGTGAATTCCCCCCCAGCCACAGAGAATTGCCTGTAGCCCCAGATAATTGCCCCATCACCTCCCCCATCCCCAGTGAATCCCCCCCAGCCCCAGAGAATTTCCTGCAGCCCCAGACAACTGCCCCATCACCTCCCCCATCCCCAGTGAATTCCCCATAGCCCCACAGAATTGCCCGCAGCCCCAGATAATTGCCCCATCCCCAGTGAATTCTCCCCCAGCCCCAGATAATTGCCCATCAACTCCCCCAACCCCAGTGAATTCCTCCCCAGCCCCAGAGAATTGCCCCAAGCCCCAGATAATTGCCCCATCACCTAATTCAACCCCTGTGATTTGCCCCCAGCCCCAGAGAACTGCCCCATCACCTCCTCCAACCCCAGTGA
This sequence comes from Discoglossus pictus, assembly GCA_027410445.1. Classification (NCBI taxonomy): domain Eukaryota; kingdom Metazoa; phylum Chordata; class Amphibia; order Anura; family Alytidae; genus Discoglossus; species Discoglossus pictus. The sequence continues at coordinate 41,488,349 of CM050166.1, read as the reverse complement.
ATCCCCCCCAGCCCCAGAGAATTGCCCCATCACCTCACCCATCCCCAGTGAATTCCCCCCCAGCCCCAGAGAATTGCTCCATCACCTCCCCCATCCCCAGTGAATTCCCCCCCAGCCCCACAGAATTGCCCGCAGCCCCAGATAATTGCCCCATGACCTCCCCCATCCCCAGTGAATTCCCCCCAGCCCCAGAGAATTGCCTGCAACCCCAGACAATTGCCCCATCACCTCCCCCATCCCCAGTGAATTCCCCCCAGCCCCAGAGAATTGCCTGCAGCCCCAGACAATTGCCCCATCACCTCCCCCATCCCCAGTGAATTCCCCCCAGCCCCAGAGAATTGACCCCAGTCCTAAGGAATTGCCCTGTGACCAGTCCTAAGGAATTGCCCTGTGACCAGTCCTAAGGAATTGCCCTGTGACCAGCCCCAAGGAATTGCCCTGTGACCAGCCCCAAGGAATTGCCTTGTAACCTCCCCCAACCCCAGAGAATTGCTCACAGAGACACTCACTCTGGGTTGAGGTGTGCTGCGCCTAGGATGGGCAGCCTGTGAGCAGATCAGCTCTCCTCCAGGTGCTTGGAGGCTTGTTCCTGCACTGATGTGATCCCGCCCCCTAGCAGGCTGTTAACTCCCTGCTTCTCAGTGACCGGAAAGCCAATCATCAGCACATGTTCTGTGTGTGAGGGTACACATGAAAGATTGGTCTACTCGTCATGGCAGTTTACAGCAGCTACTGCAGCAGCTGCTGGGGGTGTAAATGTCACCCCCAGCACATTTTTCATTTTAATGCAAAAACAGTTTGCATTTTTTCATGCAAACCTTTTAGCTAGGTGGGTTATGACTGCATTCTATAAGATGCATTCATAACCCACCTCACTTTAATATACCTTTAAGGTTCTTTATTTCTAAAGTAAATTAGTGAGCTATTACAAAAATATGCAGCTCATGAATATCGATAAGCACCCCATTTTTCTAAAGTGAGCATGCTCCAGGTATTATGGCATGCATAATTATTACTGTGACTGTCACATGGACAATATGTGTGGGAGGAGTACAGCAGTGGTCGCAATTGAGGAGAACTATATATTTTTTAATTACATTTTCTTGCAAAAGCCTTTCTTTGGTGTTATTTACACATTTATTATTCATGTTAACTAAATAAAAGGCAACTTAATTAAGCACAATTTGGACCACATCTCAGTAAAGATGTCCTAAAAGCGTGTTGAAATTATTTCTGAATTCTTAAAATACGTGCATTTTCACTGGGAATTCAATAAAGTAAAACCTGTCTTTACATGTGTCCCTGACTGCCCACTGCCAGACCCGCAGCTACAACTCTGTGTAGTGATCAAAAGAAAATGAAGAGTTAACTATTAACAAATAAATCTGTGCAGAGTATGGAATGCTGGAATCGCCTAAACGGGTTAGTTACGGGTTAACTTTTGAGTGGATTGCTGAGTTCATGGGAAACTGCTATCAATCACTGTCCTCATGGTGTGGCTTGGTTTTCTGAATCATGAAACTGCCAGTTACCACCATAGACTTTCCCCTTTTGAGACAATTGGCAAAGTTTTACTTGGGTTTTTTTCAGTTTGCCTCTGGATCAATTAACAATTAGTCTGCATATTGCAGATCAGAGGAGATCTAAAAAGGTTGAACTTGATGGACTAAAGGTCTTTTTTCAACCTCAATTACTATGTAACTTAAAACTTTAGATTTTTTTTAGCTGTTATTAGTGTTATTAAAAATAGATACTTTTAACATACAATACTGTGCTCTTTCACACCATGAGGAGCACTTACATTGAGGTGAATGGCCCTTAAACTTGTCCATAACAAGAAGAGTTGGAACAAGTCTGTAAGTATAGAAGTGTAGAAATTGCATAAACATGTGAGAGTAATTATTATCTTTTAAAATAGATATAATATCTTAGAGGAAGTTATATGTATGGTTTCCTCTAAATTGCTTTTATGCTCCTGGTAAACATAGCTACTGATGTTCTTAATTTGTTACATATTTTAGTAAATAAATAGTGCATTTGTGCTCATATTTGAACATTAAAAATAAATTAAAATACTTATTTCCTGCTCAGAATTCCAAGAAATACAGTTATTGCACTGCATTCTGGGAACCTGGGCAGGGACATGCAAACATGGCCACAAATGCTTTGCTCTATAATCCAATACCATTTCAAACATGCCTGCTGTATGCTTTAAGTGAAGCCCAGGATGGATCATGCACCAGCCAGGAAACCTACCCACGGACAACTGATTCAAGGTTACTGCCGCTGATCAGCGTGCAGCCGTTTGCTAGCTTGTTTAGTAGATTTTGTAGGAAGGTAGTTTACCACAACACAATTTATGGTGACCAAAAGAGCAATAACTGCCCTTTACCATACAGTAGTACACTAAATAAATAGTACATTTGTGTTCACATTTGAACTTCTAAAATAAGTTAAACGACTTAATTCCTGCTAAGAATTCCAAGAAATACAGGTATTGCACTGCATTCTGGGAAGCTTGACAGGGACATGCAAACGTGCCTACAAATACCATTTCATACCTGGCTCCTTTTAGGCATATGCCGTATTACACAGCTTTAAGCAAAGCCCAGGATGGATTATGCACCAGTCAGGAAACTTACCCACATACAGAACTTATAGAATTATTTCCAAGCCCCCACTTAATCATTTGTGCAGCCCCCCAGTTTGCTCTCCCATATTGTACATGTGAAATTCCATTATTAACAATAATAAACACATTGCAGCACCATCATTTCAGCTATTTCTTTACATTCGCTGCATTTGGTATATTATTATTTTTAATACAATTCTTCTAAACTTTTTCCAAATAGATAAACAGGAGCTTCCGAAATCTCAGCTCCTGTGTTCATTTAAGAGCCTCTGATGCCTTCTATTGAATTATCATAGAGCTATGCCTAGCTGTTCATGCCTGACCTAGTAATTTAGTGTAAAATTGAAATATGACTATAATTTTTAATGATTTATTATTCCTGACGGTTTTAAACTTCACTCTACCTGATGTAGAGAAATAATAAGAAATAAATTGAGTTCATTTTTCAGGTTGTGCATTTGTATTGTGTTGTTTCGCATTGATAAAGAGTTCAGAGCTTCATAAAAAAATAAATATGCTTTCCCGGTGTATATATCAGTAAAGTAAGACAAATTGCATGTATTCTTTTGGTGGCCCAATAAAATATATTACTACAAGCAAGTAATTTGGAAACAGTACCTGGAGTGAAATATATATTTTTTTGTTTGTGCTTTTGCAATTTTCAGTGTTAATACAAAATAAATTAATGGCAAGAATAAGGAAGAAGGGCTTTAGGGCTGTGTTGGATTAACGTGAGAGCCACCTAGGTGCTTGTGTGGGATTCTGGGTAGTTGGAGAGCCTGTGGCCATGTTTAAACTCCTGACTTAAAAACTTCTGGCTTATAAGAGCAGGCCCCAAACTGGTATTTTGCCGATGGCCTCTCAAGTCTTATAATCCAGATCTTCTTCTTGGTGAGATAGCTGCCTTTCTATCAAGCTGAGTGCATTAATGGATGGATTATAAAGATATGCGTGGCTATATCATTCAGGTCTCATTAGGAGAGCTCCATTCACTTCCAATTCATCCGCCTTTATTTACTGTTTCAGTAATTTGAGGTAAAATATATGTTTTGGTAAATAAAATTACTTATATAATTAAAATATACTTTTTTGACAAATTTAGGTTTCTTGGATTATGAATGGATCTGATAGAGGAGAATCAGTAGTGTATGCAAACATTTTTTGCATGAAAAAACACCAAAATAAATTAATAAACTTACCTTGACATTTGCAAATGTCTTCAGTTTTCTGGGAGTTGATTTTGATAAGGAATGCCCCTTGATGACCTTAGTTAAATTAGCATACAATTCATAATTTGTTTTAGCCAATCACAGGAAGCTATAAAATTGTTTCAATATCTCGTAAATCAATTCTGTAGCCAAGCATCATGGGATGTGTAGTCTTCTTTTTCCCTCCACAAGGAAGCAAGGGGGAGCTCAGACATTGCTATATGGATTTCTGCACTGTGCTACTTTTGGCTTGAAGGTTAGTATAAGATTAAAAAATTTACTTGAATGCGGTTTTTCTATTGGTAGGTACCAGATACCTATGTAAGCACCCCTGGGGGAGTGGAAACCAATAAAAAAAAAAAATCAATGTGTATGTGTATAGAATTAATCAATGTTATGCGTGTTTATGATATAAGCAGTATGTTTTAAATTAGAAACACATATATACCTATAAAACAGTCTCTAATTTCTTGTATTTAATATAAAATTATGCTGTAGTCTACCATTTTGTTTTCTGTTGTTCAGCTTTCTGAAGTGGAAGGAGACTTTGAATGCACAGCAAGTTTCTATGATTACAATGGGCATGTGGCTGCTATGACTGCCAGTGCTTTTAGTAGGACTATTAGAAAGCTCATATATAGGAAGGACACATCCTCCCAAAAAGTAGACGGCAGAGTCAGCACCAGAGATCTTCATGCCCTAGTTGTAAGCTAATGGAAATCAATGTTTTTGTTGGCTTTGGAGTTTCCTGGGATGACACTGGGGGCAGTGATTCTCAGTAGGATTCTCTGTGCTTTCACCGCATGGCGAATCCTGTATACTACATTGTATCCCATCAGGAAGGGCCGCAAAAACACACGGAGGCTGTGCAGAGGCACGTGGAGCGACAGCCAACTCACCTCCATCTAGGGTAATCTCCACTATGCCCATCCTGGAAAGTCCCACGCTTTTGCTGGTGGCCATGTGCCAAGATATATACCCATTCTCATTTGGTGACCTCCCATTATGTTTTGCTTGACATCAATTTACATTAGTGTGGCTTATCCCCTGGTCCCATTCTGGATTGCTAAGTGGTGGCGGTGAAAGCGCTTGTGTACCTCAATGAAGCTGTGAGCTACACTATGTAGGGTCACCTACGATGGCCAGGTCATAGTAGAGAGGGGTGACAAATCGTGGCCTACTGAAGAAGGAACTAGCAACCCACTCGAGGACCTTTGCCAAGGAAACCATATGGATAAGCACAACCAGAGACAGATACGTTGAACACAACTAAGCAACCAGAATAATATTGTAGTTATATGTTAGTTTATCCTACTGCTGTGAAGGAAGATGTATTTTTAACAGTTAAAGGGACATACTAAAGCAGTCACATTTTGAGACATAGCTTAATCACAGTTAAGTATCATATTAATAAAAACCTATGAATATAATTTGGTTAAATTTCAATATAATTACAGTAAACTCCCTGTTATCCGGCACCCATGGGGACTCCCTATTGCCGGATAAGTGTAGTTGCCAGTTAATCAGGAGTCCCAGAAAAAAGTGTCTAAACAAACCTTAAACCCCCCAACCCCCTCAAAATACCATTAAAAAGGCATTAGCACCACTTAGGCCCAGAAAAAACAAGGTTAATATTTTTTTTTTTGTAGTCTCGAACTGCCAAATAGTGCCGGATAGTGTCGGTTATGCCTGTTTAGCGGGATTTTTTTTAATATTGGTAATACTGCAGATGCCGGTTGCTTGAGAGTCCCAGTTAGTTATGTGCCGGATAACCAGGATTTTACTGTACATACATTTTTGAATTTTTTTTATTTTTATCTGGGATATTATAGGCATCTATCTTGTCCTCTTTGACCTATTCCTGCCCCATCCTCAGTGAAGGGTCATTTCTGCTTTCACTGTTTATTGTAGTTGGATGATACTACCCAGCAGTACCCGTATGTACAAGGCTCATACACAGAGGCATAATTTGCATTGTGCAGTGTTTACTTTAGGATAAGGACACTTCAACGAACAACGGCAAACAACCAATGAGCCTGCAATAAGTGAGGGTGACGATATAATTAATAATAATATATTGTATTAATTGAGCTGATTGGCTATATTTGCCCACACAATTAGGCTTGCAACAAGTGGTTCAATTTTTTTTTTATTGATGTTATCAATAAAAGAAACATATATATATATTACAGTGGTACCTCGAGTTACAATGCCCTTAGTTTGCTTCATTTTTGGGTTACATTGCAATTCCACCACGAATTTCAGCCTTAGGTTACGCTGCAACGCCAGAAGTCGACGCATGTGTAGACGCAGACGTGAACCCGACATCCGACTGTACCTATATGCCAATGTGCTTAGCCTGTGCTGAAGTGCCCAGCCTGTACCAATGTGCCCATTCTGTACCTATGTGCCCATTCAGTGTCTGTGTGCCAATGTGCCCAGCCTGTGCCAATGTGCCCAGCATGTGCCAATGTGCCAAGCCTGTACCTATGTGCCAATGTGCTTAGCCTGTGCCAATATGTCCAGCCTGTACCAATGTGCTTAGCTTGTGTCTATGTGACAATGTGTCCAGCCTATGCCCATGAGCCAATGTGCCTATGTGCCAATGTGCCTAGCCTGAGCTTGTGAGCCAATGTGCCTATGAGCCAATATGTCTGTACCTATGTGCCAATGTGCCCAGTCTGTGCCTATAAGCCAATTTGAACAGCCTGTACCTATAAGAGCCAATGTACCCAGCCTGTGCCTATAAGAGCCAAAATGCATCCTGTTTCTATAAAAAACAAAGTTCCAGACAATAATCAACCTCCTCCTCTACATCGCCACCATCCCATTAGGCCCTCAAGTCCTCTCAGTACAATTAAAGTAAAGTTAAATTCTTAGGGCCCAATTCAATTGCAATCCCGCATCTCGCGGGATGTAGGCTTTATGTCTGCGGCCGTGCTACGGGCTCCTTTTCATCTCTGAATCCGGAGCTATTCAACTGAGCAAGGGTGCAAGTTACAGGCCTAAGCCTCAACCCGTAAAGCCCTCCCGTGGCCACAAACTGTTCATGGGCTGGCCGAGATGTGATCAGCTGTTATGATCCAATCACGGGATAATGTAGTGCGATGCAGGCCTCGCAGATGATTAACAGAGGGAGATTATAAAGTTGCGTTCCACCCACCCATGCGTTGACTGTGTTGTATTCTCTGATGAAGTAGCATGCATTTCCTGGAGTTGGAGGTTGGTTGCGGTTTTATTTATTTCTATTCTACTATTTACGATTTTACACTTAATCCTTTTTGACACATAAAGTGCCTTGCAAAAGTATTCACCCACCTTGGCATTTTTCCTGTCTTGTTGCCTCACAACCTGGAATTAACATGGATTGTTTGAGGATTTGCATCATTTAATTTACAGAACATGCCCACAACTTTGAAGATGTTTTTTTTTTTATTATTGTGAAGCAAAGAACAAATAGAACAAAATAACAGAAAAAGTCAATGTGCATAACTATTCACCCCCTAAAGTCAATACTTTGTAGAGCCACCATTTGCGGCAATCACAGCTCCAAGTCACTTTGGATGAGTCTCTATGAGCTTGCCACATCTTACCACTGGGATTTTTGCCCATTCCTCCTTGCAAAACTGCTCCAGCTCCTTCAAGTTGGATGATTTGCACTTATGAACAGCCAACTTTAAGTCAGACCACAGATATTCTATTGGATTGAAGTCTGGGCTTTGACTAGGCCATTCCAACACATTTACATGTTTCTCCTTAAACCACTCAAGTGTTGCTTTAGCAGTATGTTTGGGATCATTGTCCTGCTGGAAGGTGAACCTCCGTCCTAGCCTCAAATCACGCATGGAGTGGTACAGGTTTTGTTCAAGAATATCCCTGTATTTAGCACCATCCATCTTTCCCTCAACGCTGACCAGTTTCCCAGTCCCAGCTGCTGAAAAACATCCCCACAGCATGATGCTGCCACCACCATGTTTCATTGTGGAGATAGTGTTCTTTGGGTGATGTGTTGGGTTTGTGCCAGACATAGAGTTTTCTTTGATGGCCGAAAAGTTCAATTTCAGTGTTTTTTCATCATACATACACAGCCAAACTTTTATTGATTTATCATTATATTATTTTTGGGATTGGATGGAGGAAGGAGGAGTGGAAAGGCAAGGAGGAGGAGATGAGGAGAGGCGAGGACAGAGACAGGTGGCCCTGGGGAGTGGAGGAGAGGAGTAGAGGAGCTAATGATAGCTAATCTGAATTGCAACTATGAGACTCATCCAGGTTCAAGCCTAGATGTGAGATAGGGATGAAAACAAAACAATGTATGATTCATTATATTAATAACATTTACCTTTCTTTTCTCTCTTTCAGCATCAAGGAGATCTGGGTCCAGTGGTGAGCCAGAGGTGGGGGCGTCGGCTCCATTGGAGCAGGAAGTAGAGGAGCAAGCCCCTGCCCAGCAGGAACCAGTGCAGGGGGAGGAGGAAAGACGAGGACCTGAGGATATCATCTAGCTAGTGGGGTCACCAGCGGGACCACCAGCCACACCGCCGGGATATGACCTTACTATCCCCCCTCCTCCAGAGACTCAGTATATCGCCAGGGCCCTCCCACTGGAGGGACCATCTGAACCAGCCAGCCCCCCCCCCCACAGCAGTGCGTCGGACTGGCCGCCACCACCACCAGGCCCACCAACACCACCGCCCATACATCATCAGGCTCCAGCCGGGCCCCAGACCCTCCCCACTGGTTCACGACCACCCCTTCACCAGGCCATCCACATGGACCTCCATCCCCAACGCCAAGCCAGGCTGTTCAGGCGAAGATGCTGGCCCTCATGTGGCTGCAGATAGAATGACTCTGGGGGATCTCCGCCAATCATGTGGAGATAATGCGCAGCCTGTCCGGTCACAATAGGGAGAAGAGGAGGCACCACCTGGCAGGGCTGCTCAGGACTGGGGTGGACCAGAGCCCATTCCAGGGGGTGACAGCAGGTGCTATGCAACAAGCTCTAGTCCCCAGCCCTGCCTCGTCCACCCTGGAGGTGTCTCTCGGCCACCCGCAGCCCTGACCCTTCTCTCCTCCCACCATGCCTCCACCGTCGCCACTGCAGGTGCAGCTGCTTCCCAAGGGGATGCCTCCACCAGCCCCCCCCCCCCCCCGCCACCACCACCACAACCAGGGAGACGGTGGCCGGCCACTGGGGATTGGGGCCCTGTGTCTAGGCGGAGGAGGACCTAGGTGCTTCGCAGATATTTGTGCCTTCTCAACAGCACTCCTCAGTGACAATCTCTTGGTCACAATGTTAACCTAATCTAGCCTGGCTACAGAGTCTTGGATCTTGGCCTATGTGATGGTGATATTCTGTACGCAGATGGCTACCTCCCATCACATGGTCCATGATCCTTTACGTAGGGTTCTGTTTAACATTTTACCAGTTGATGGTCACTGAGGATTGCTTTTGAGAAGAGATGCTGCAGTCCCTATCCTTTTAAGGCCATATTTTGTAGTTTTTTTTTTAGGTACAATTCAGGTCCATGAAGACAGATTCTGCATCTGCAAGCATTGTGAATTAAATGTGTGAGCTGTAAGGTTTTCCCAGTGCCTCCCAGGTACAGCCCCCCCCCCTAACATGTAGCTCCCACAATTCTAAAGCTATCATATAGCCAGATATCTCAGACATGATTGTTGTTAGCTTAAATGTAGACTAATACCGATATGGCAGTGGACTTGCAAAGTCTCACAATCGCATGTTAATGACAGCCAGCATTAATATATGCACTAGTGAAGCATGTGATCCTGACCTCAATATCAGTCTTAGAACAGATCCTTGGGTCGGATGTAAGTAACATTGAATCTGGCTGCTGAGCTTTGTGTCCTCTCCATATTAATGGGTATTTTCCCCTGACATCTCTCCCTCCTCCCATCCACAGATATTTCTTACCCCATCACCCGGGCAATACTGCGCCCTATCTAATGGGGCACAGCCAGGTCTGGGGAGGAGCAGTAACACCTAGAGAGTTCACAGATGGCAAACGCTGGGATGGGGTAAGTAATTTCTGTGGATAGAAGGAGGGAGAGATGTCTGACAGAGAGGAGAGAACAAGCGGGTAGAAGAAGGGGGAGAGGACAGGCGTGGGTTTAAGTGCTGGCAGTGACAGAGGGAGAGAGGAGGGAAGCTGGTAGGGGCACGCTATTGGGTCTTGAGCTCTTCTAGCCCATCGCTCATTTGTATCCTGCCCAATTGTTTGCGCCCATACTTCGGCTCGACTTCAGCACTCGCGCTGAAGTTGTGCTGCCAATTTGGACACTATTTGTTGTCCCAATGTAGATGTGATGAGTGAAATGTATATAAGATGATCTTTGTATTTTTAGGATCCACAATAGAGCCTCTGTGAGAGAGAAAGGGTTAATATGTCAGCCATTTGCATGTATTTGTGTTGCAATTTAATGAGGTAGTGTGTCTTTAATAGCTTTCAGCATGTTGCAGCATGGCTTTTCATATTGGCATATGCATGACCATTACAACCTATGAGGAAAATAAAATAGATTTTTTTCAATATTTGATATTAGGGAATTGTTGTGCAAGTAATTGTAATGCCTGCCATACATTTTTCCGTATTTTAAAGTGCATTGGTGAATTTATATTGGGATTTGCAGTGTTACCAACTAGTCTGTAAACCCTTTGCAGGTCCTATTTGGAACCTGTAAACTTTGGGCCGCCATTTGGCGTTTGCAGGCTTGGGTGCGGTGTTAAGCAATTTTTGCAATTGAATTGCGATTTGGGATTTTAGCAATTGGAAGTCTTGTGGCCGTGAAAGATCAAAGGCTTCGGGAGGCTGTAAGTTCTGGGTTTAACCATCGCAAGGTTTTCAAGCCTGTAACTTGTAACCCATTTGGAGCCCGCAAAAATACGCCAATTGAATAGCAAATTAACTTGTGGCCTCACTTACGGGCTACAGTAACATGCGATACCTCAATTGAAAGAGGCTCTAAATTATTTGATTTATTTATTTTTGTTTAGTAATGCCTGTAGTTTTACGGCCTTATTAAATTGTGATTCGGCCAATTGAATAGGGCTCTATATAAGCACATAGCATATTTACAAAAGTTTTTAGTTAGTGAAGACCTTGCTTTTGGATAGAAGTTCACTAACTAAACACTTCTGTAAAGAAAATATGCTCTGTGCTTAAATAGAGCCCTATTCAATTGGCCGAATCGCAATTCAAAATAAAATGTAAGTAAATTTGAAACATCTGGGGTCCAGAACGGATTAATTCAATTTACATTAATTCCAATGGGAAATACTACCTGGGTTTACACCATTTTCGGTTTACATGGTCCCGTCCGGAACAGTGTAAACCGAGGTACCGCTGTATAAGCACTGTGAACGAAACGGAAAATGAGAATATGAGCATCCTATTCCTTTTGTGTTTTTATTAATTTATAGTGTTAATCTTAGTAACATAATAAAAGCTATGTCTTAATATTTATTATTGTTTTGTTTACCAGATTATCCCCTCAATAGTAGTCTTTTGGGGGTGTAGTCTTATTTAGAATATATTCTCTACTCTTAAAATCAAAATTGTATTAGCATACAGAGAATCGGTTTGTTTTTTTGTCTTTGTGGGAGATGGAAAGGTCAAGGAGCCAAACATGGATAACTAAAGTAGAAAAGAATAGTAAAAAATATAAATAATCACACTGCAATTTAACTGAATTATACTCAAGGACTTTTATAAACATGTTACTTTAGTATGATATCAAAATGTGACTCTTTTACAATGTCCGTTTAATTAGGTATGTTTGCTTGGAGACAACAAAAGGGACTGTTAGCAATTGCAGTTGTTACAGTTAACTTTGTGGTTTAATGGTCGAGTCACATTATTATGACCACCAGGTAATATCTCGAATAACCGCTGTTTGTAGCATGAATAGCAGCTAGATGGAGTGGTAGTGAGTCAATAAGATGCTGAAAGGTTGATAAGGGTATCTGGTGCCATGCATACTGCAATGCATCTGACAACTGCTGATGGGTGAGTGGTGGACGATCCATGCGAAGAACATGGCGATCAAAGCGCTCCCACAGTGCTCAATGGGGTTCAAGTCTAGGGAATTGGAGGCCAGGGAAGTACTTGGAAGTCTTCGTCAGTCTCCCACAACCACTCCCAGATAATTCTGGCCATATGACATGTTGCATTGTCCTGCTAGAAGATCCCATCGATGGAGAGTGGACCCAGACAATGGCTACAATCCCCAGACCATAACGCTGCCGCCACCAGCTTGTGTTCTTCCAAGAATAATTGCAGAGTGTTTGTTCGGCAAGGTATTGCGCCGTCCAGACAATGGTGCAGAAAACAACATGACTCATCACAGAAGGCAACCATTTGCCAATCAGAAGAGGACCAATTTCAGTACTGTCGGGCAAATTGAGGCTATTTCTGACAATGAACCAACGTCAGCAGTGGCTAGCTGTTTGCTTTGGAGCCCCATACGCAACAGGGTTAACTGTACTATCATTTTAGACACACGTCTGGTAGCCCCCTGGTTCGTTTGGACAGTGAGTTGCTCAACTGTAGCGTGTCGGTTGGCCCTCACACTTTCACAGCCGACATTTATTCGCAATTATGCTGTTTGTCCAGTCACGGTACACTATCACCACAGCAGCACGTGAACAGTTCACAAATTGAGCTGTTTCAGAAATACTGCTACCCTTGGCCCGGAAGCCTATGATCATCCTCTATTCAAAGTTGTATAAATTGCACGTTTTACCCATGACAGTGATGTTTGATATGTTTGCAGGATGCTTACCTGTTATCTTATATACCCACAACACCTGCCGTATTTCATTGGCTACGCACTGCTGATATCAAAAGTAGGCGTGGTCATAATAATGTGATGCAAACTTGTATATTGCTATCTGTAATCGAGGGACGGAGCTACCAGTAGTGCAGGTGGTGCTGTGCACCAGGGCCCTCCACTTGGGGGCCTCCAATGCTGTGTCATTTTTTTCACTTCTTTATTTCTGTTGAGCATTTCTTCTGAAGCTCCAAGTGGTGGCAGTGTTCAGCAGAGAGAGAGCAAGGGCTGGATTACAGCAAAGCACAGGGGGATGAGTTATGTGAGGTCGATGCTGAGAGGGTTTGGGTGCTGTGTGGGTAGGAGGCTGAGGGGGGTGACTACTGGGAGAATTGGGTGAAATATAGGAATCGCTACTGAGAGAACTGGGTGCTATGTAGAGATAGTATATGTATATATAAGTGTGCTTCACGCAGGCAGGAGATAAAGGAAGGGGAGCAGCTATGGAAAGGGGTATTGGGGAGCAGCTATGGGAAACGGTCATATGGGAAGTAGTCTTAGGGAGGGGAGCTGTTATGGAAAGGGGTCATGGGGGGTGCACTGAGTGAGTTGGTAGCGGGGTGCTAAGCGAAAAAAAGAATTTTTGCAACACCCCGTGGGGGAGAAGATCCACATATTTTTGTGCACCATGGCCCTCCATTCTCTAGCTCCGCCAATGCTATAATCTCTGCCTTTGAAAGGCTGGTCTATTTAGCACACTGTAATATATTAAGTTGGATTTCATTGTATTTCAATTTAATGTATTTTATATACACCTCAGACTACTTATTTTTCATACAGGAATACATTAAGGGAAGTTTCCCTTCTTTTAGCTTTTTCGAATCTAACAGATGCTGCTTATATCAGAAAAATACACCTCATTGATTCATTTTATACACCTACATAGGAACCTGGTATCTACCAATAGACACACTGCATTCAGGAATGTTTTATTCACCCTTACTAACCTTCAAGCTAACATCAGCAAAGCGCAGAAATCCACAGCAGCAATGTCTGAGCTTTTCCTAGCTTTCTTGTGGTGGGGAAAAAAAGATTACACATCACATGGTGTTTTGCTGTAGAGACCAACTTCCCAGACTTTGCAACAAAGTTATTGCTGCCTCTCATTGGCCACAACAAATTATGAATTTGATGCTAATTTAGCTAGGGTTTTCAGTGGCGTTCCTTCTCAAAATCAACTGCCAGAAAACTGAACAAATTAGTCAGGATAAGTTTATTAATGTTTATTTTGGGATTTGTTTCATGCAAAAAGTGTTTGCATGCACTACTTAGTCTACACTTATGCATTCATAATCCACAAAACTTCTATATACCTTTAAATATGATCTTTTACATGCAAGAAGTTTTTGGACTACAAGGGCCTTTTATACTCAATAAATCCCAGTGAATAACGGATATTAGTTTTAGTATTTAAAAAAATAGTTACAGACTAACATATCAATCAAAAAAGATAATTTCATAATCCAAGAGAGTTTTTGCAAACATAAAGAGACTGATGCAGGTTCACAAACGGTACAACTTAACCGATAAATCTCTGAACCGTCCTATAAAGGAGGCTATTTTTTTCCAGGCCTAATACAATTCTGTATTCTTTCCTTTTTCTTCATTTCAGCTACATGTAAAGTCTTTGAATTGTTAGAACTGCATTGTCCGCTTTGGAGGAGTTAGATGCAGTTCCTTATAAGCATATGGAACAATTTCTATAAAAGCTTAAACTATCCTTAATACAATTCAGACTTATTCTTACTGGATCTGAATTCATATATCAATCACCAAAAACGCTATACAGCGCTAACGTCAAAATGAAAGAAATGTCTTTTAGTGACATTTTTGGAATCACTTAATAGTTTTCAAATGTATTTCACATCCCATTTCCGTCTGCAGCATGAATATCCTCTGACAGTGTAATACAATCTATTGTGTGGTATCAATTGCAGGATCACTTTGTTAATGCGCACACTATTCATTGCTTAATATTGTTGCTTGCTATTTAGGAAAAAAAAAGAATTGAAAATGTGCGAATGTCTTTTGTGCAGAACGACTAGAAGCTCTTTGGAACCAGTCACAGAAGGGAACAAGCATTTCATACGTCTGATCTCAGTTTAAGAAGATTACTACATTTTGAAAAGAACTAAGCTCTTGAGATTGGAAAAAAATGAACCTCACCAAATCTTATATCGAAAGCTGAAATCTCTGCAGTTATATACTGAAAGGTGCTGAAATGTCTTTAACTAGTTTTTAAGTTAGTGGTTTCCATATCTAAAATGACAGGTCTCACCAGTGATGTTTTTGTGCATAGGCTACTTAGGCCTAGGGAAGCACATTTGAAGGGGCACCATGCAGTAAGCTAGAATTGAGTTTTGTCAGCCTTTGTAGAAAGAAAGTGAAGAAGAAAGCATGTATGATGCATAAAAAACTTCTGGAATATAGGAAGGAAGAAAAAATAATAATATAAATAAAATATAGCAGATATACAGCCTTATTAAATTGCAATTCGGTAAATCTAAAGGGCTCTATATAAGCACAGAGCATATATTTTTTACAGAAGTTTTTAGTTAGCGAAGACCTTGCTTTTGCATAGAAGTTCACTAACTAAAACTTCTGTAAAAATAATATGCTATGTGCTTACATAGAGCCCTATTCAATCGGCCGAATTGCAATTTAATAAGGCTGATAGCTCTTATATATAAAAGCAGTAGGAAAAGTCGCTACAGACTTATTCTATTACCTATATTGCAAAGTTACACTGTCTAAAAGTGCCCAGTAACTTTCCTTAGCTATTCTTTTCCCCATATCAGCATGATTGCGAGTGTGCTGTTCTCAATGCCGGCGAGTAACCCCTACTTGTAATATCATACCGGCTTCCCCATTGAATTTTAAATGTCAGGAATATTATGAATATTATGAATTACTTGGTACTCACAACTCCTAATATTTCAGATTTTTGCAGAAAATATTGCGAGCACTCAAAAAAGGCATAAAAATGCAATTGCGACTGCTTCCTCGCTCACTGCCAGTTGCCCTCTTACCCACTTAAAACCTATCTTCCATTCTCTGATCAACCCATATCACACATCTACATAACAATGGGGATCCTTTAAGGATCTGTGTGGCACCAAAAAGTTATCCCAGTGGCACTTAACATTAACCCCAATACAGACCCCCATGGTACCCTATATTAACCCCTTGGATACCATCGAGGTCTATACAGACCCCCATGGTATCCTCATTAACCCCAACCTAACATGGTGGAACTTAAAAGACCCCCATGGTACCTAAACTAACCCCTACCTACCATGGGGTTCTATCTAGACCCCCATGGTAACCTAAAATTAACACATGAAGTGGCATGGGGGTCCTTGTAAAAACAGAATACTAAGCAATACAAATATTGTGAGCACTCCAGAGCACTTGCAAAGACATAAAAATGCATTTGCGACTGCTTCCCCCATCCCCTACAAGGACCTCTGCGGCATCTAAATATTAACCCTTGCCATTGGGAACCATCAAGGACCTCCAAGGCATCCAAATAATAATCTCTGCCATGGGAGTCCATCATGGATCCCGCGGCACCTAAATATAAACCCCTGCTGCGGAAGTCTTTAAGGGACCCACGCAGGACCAAAGTAATTAATCCCATAAATGGGAGTCTGTATATGGGTGCCCTTAACCCCTTGGATACCATGAAGGTCTATACCGACACCCATGGTATCCTCAATAACCCCTACCTACCAAGGGGTTCTATCTAGACCATGGGGTCCACAAGTCTAAGTAAAAACAGAACACTAAACACATTAAATACAATCACCCAACAAATGGCTAAAAAAACACTAAATTATCAAAACTAAAAAAAACTTAAAGTACCAAAAATAATAAAATATTATATAAAAATAAAAAAAACAAAAAAGCCTGTAATATAAAATAAATTAATGACACTTACCTAGCTCAAATGACCATCCATCGATGATTAGTGAAGTCGGGGGGTGAGTGCTGGAGTGAGTGTGGAAGGGGATCACTTTACTTCAAGGCATGGGTTTACGAGTTGTGGGTGTGGTCAGTAATATTGCTTGTGTGGAGCATTGATTAAATGTGTAACATTGCTGAAAAAAGCACTGGTAGCCAAAATTATGTTTCAAAAGTAATTTACTTGTCTCAAATAGAATAGGGCTCTTATTTTGGTATGTTAGTTTTCTTAATATAGTTTTTTTAATCACCCGGCAGAAAAACAATGTAAAAATCCCAGGGTGTGTTCCTGTCTAGGCCCACAAGGCCCAGACCTAGGGCAGCACATTTTCAGGGGCCAGCAGTCTGCCTGAAGATGCTTCTGCAATGACATGGAACAATGTGTACATGTGCAAAGAAATGTCTGCAGATAGTGATATTTCTGTCTGCAAGTGATCCTGATATGCTATATGTATACATAAATAAACATACACCTATGATTTGGGATGGAACAAGAGGAAAGGAGGAGATATAGGTGGGTTGTGTGTATGTCGTTCAGTCATGCCCAACTCTCCGTGACCTCATGATCCACAACACATCATGCTGATCCACTTGGTATTCATGGCAGAGATACTGGAGCGGGTTGCCAGTTCCTTCTCCAGTGTGTCACAGCTCACAGCACCTGGTATCTCTAGGTGGTCTCCCATCCAAGTACTGACCAGCCCCAAGCCTGCATGGCTTCAAGGTGGACTGATCTCTTGGTCACCTGACCGGAATCGAACCCAGGCCACAGTGGGGAAAGCACCGAATCCTAACCACTGGCCATCAGGGAACCCATAAGTGGCTTATAAGGGTTGCGCAAATCTGAATGGTCTAGGACACCATACAATGCAACAATCACAACAAGAAAAAGTGTTACTGCTTTACATGAAAAGCCCACCACATTAGTCCTATATATTCACTATACGCTTTTGTAGGTTAAGGGCACTTATTCTGTGTCTAGTGGAAATCTAATCAGTCTCTATCATCTCTATCAAGCAGCTTAAACAACATATTTACATATATAATTTGCATGTAATGGAGGCTACATTTATTTTTTGCTTCTTTGTTTAAAAATATTTTGCACATTTTGTAAATCATGGACTTCAGTGGTTCCATAACTCATGATCTGCAATGTTTGTTACCACATATAGTGTATAAGAGGATATGATGGAAATATGAGTAAAGTAATTCAGGCTTCCTTGGTATACCTGGTAAGACGATCCTGAGGATTTATTAAGCCAAGCTTTTTTTGTAGTACGAATGGACAAACTAGACAGACCTATCAGATATCTACCATCACATAATGGTGCTCTAATGATATGGATAAGGGTTCCCTGGATGTCCAGTGGTTAGGATTCGGTGCTTTCAACGCTGCAACCTATGTTCGATTCCAGTTAGGGAACCAAATGGTTACACTACTTTGAAGTCATGAAGGGTTGGACCTGGTCAGTACTTGGATGGCAGACCACCTAGGAATACCAGGAGCTATATTCTGTGGCCCACTGGAGGAGTAGCTGGCAATCCACTCCAGTATCTCTGTCATGAATACCAAGTGGATCAGCATATATTTAAACATGGATGAGGAAATTCCAGTCACTTTATCAAAAGGGTGCACATTGATGTGCCTGATTGCTTTGTTTGAGCATACAGACCAACTAAAGAACTCCACAAAGTTTATTACTGTAATTTTTTTACACTCTGCTCACAATGGGGAGCAAGTAATTCACTTTGATTATAGAAAAAAAAGCAAAACATTGATGTTTGTGTGTACATTTACATGTCTAAAAATAAGTTAATAAACTTTGAGCGTACAATATTTGCCTGTTTATTCTTACACACACATATATTAACTTGTTTTAGATGTTCGTATGTGAACACAAATATACTATCCATTTACTGTACTACTGTATGGTGGAGGGCTTATATGGCTCTTTTGCCCACCATAAAGGATTGTTGTGGTAAACCAATTCCCCACAAAATCTACTACACAAGCTAGGAACTGACCACACACCGACGAGAGGCAGTAACCTCAAAACAGTGCTGTCTGTGGAAAGGTTTCCTGGCTTGAGCATAATCCATCATGGCTTTGCTTAAAGCTGTGTGATACAGCAGACATATGCCAAAGAGGAGCCATTTTTGAAATTGTATTGGATTAAAGAGCCAAGCCTTTGTGGGCACATTTGCATGTTCCTGCCCAGGTTCCCAGAGTGCAGTGCAATAACTGTATTTCTTAGAATTCTGAGCAGGAAATATGTCCTTTAACTTATTTTAGACATTGTTCAAATGTGAACACAAATGTACTATATATATATACTAGCGACTTGCCCGTCAAAAATGACGGGGCAATACAATTCAAAGCCATGGGAATGCTGTTTGACACATAATTGAAACCGTTTTGTACTGTTAGGACCTTCGGCACTCATTGCGAGGCTTGCGCTGAGCGCCTTTGGCGCTCATCGCAATAAGCACCTTTTTGCGCTCATTGCGATCCTCTCCTGTTGTGTAGTTTTGGTCCTCTGAGAGAGATATATATTTCTATGTATATGCAGTTAAGTAATAATGAATGATTTGTTAAATCAATTAATATACTTTAATTATCTATAATTGGTATATGCAGCGAGCAATAGGCTGAACAATCTGTTTGTAGTTTGCGTCTGCATAGAATATACATTGTGAGTGTTAGTGCCCTGCTTATAAAGTGTAATGAATGTTCCACGTGTGCATTATAAATAGGCTGCGTGCGCGAGGTAAAGCCGTTGGCTTATTGTGTAAAACGGCATTGTATAGTCGTAATGCTATTAATGTATTACGCGTCTCGTGAGCATTTTCTGGCTTTTGTAATAGTGTATCTTGTAGGTCGTAGTGTGATGTGTAAAGTGCTACGCGTTTTGCAGTGCTTTGCGTGGTCCGGAGTCGTGTAGCTTCGTTTTCATTTTTTTGGGCGGCCATTTTTTCCTCGCTTAGGCAATTTTCGAGTGCCGATAATCATCTAAATCAAGTTAAATTCGCGTTCCACCTCACTCACAGATGTCTTGGCCTGTGCTGTCTGTGATGTTTCGTAATTTTTTTGGGTCTACTTAGTGTGTTTTTCTGGTTTTTTGCTTCTCGCCGTTCGGCCGCTAATCTTGTAATTTTTTGCGTCTTGTATCTTTTTTTTTCTATGTCCTGCGTCTCTAATTTAATTTTTCTAATTCGCACATCTCGTAGTTTAATGGCTTGCCTCACTTTGCGAGGCTTGCCGCGATGAGCGCCTTTGGCCTTTGGCGCTCATCGGCTAAGTCGTACTCGTTAATGGCTCGTCTCGCTTTGCAAGCGATGAGCGCAGCCTAACTCGTACTCACCTCGCCAAGCGTGACGACGTCTCGCAGTTTGACAACTATTATATGTGATATATATATATATATATATATATATATAGTTACATAGTTACATAGTAATGAAGGTTGAAAAAAAACTTTCAGTCCATCAATTTTAACCTACTGTAAATATGTATACTGTGAGTAAAGATAGTAGCTTATTAGACATTATTTAAAATAACATTTTCAGGCTAGTTGGCGTTTTCTTTTTGTAGAGACACAACTATTTTACATTTTTTTATTCTATTTTGAGAAGCCTGAACATGAAGCACAGACTTAGGTCTGACACTGTGTGATATGTTGCAACCAAATTAAATGCCAGCAGTCTAGTTAGGACAAGTGGTTCTTAGCTGACATTAGTTTCCAAGGTACTTCATGTTCATTAGGCTTTCAGGTCATTGATCTAACAGCATTTTCATTGTAATCCATGCTTATCCTTGTTGACTATGTTATAAAGTGAATACCTGTCAAGAGTAGGAATCAATAATGCAGAGATTTAGAAGGATGAATGTGTCTCTAATTGAATCCAAAATTATTTAAATGTATGCTTATCTATTCACATAAAGGGTAACTAACTCCAAAACCTCTGTATCATGCATATAAAACACTTAAAAACAACTTTTATTTGAAGAACAAAGCACATTTTTAAAATAAGGAGATTCTCACTTAAACATTACCAAAATGTGAACATGTAAGGTTCTAATGTGGTACTAATTTCAGTTATAAAAAGATAAGCTGTTATGTTATGTTGTACATTTACAGCCATAGTCAACCTCTCTTTCAGCATTGACATTGTAAGGTTGAGGTTGTAAGGTAACTGATGTCAACAGCAGTGCCGGATCTACCTTTTTGAAGCCACTGGGCAGTGACATTGAGGAGCCCCTGTGAGTACGTGCAAGGTATGTCGCTCTCTTGCCTTGTGAGCAAATCACAGACATTTCTCCATAACAGCCATTTTAACAACTTTGTTACATAGTGCCCCCCAGAGGTGAGAGCAAAACACGTTTTGAAGAGTTCTGCCCAGAAAAGAGAGCGTTAACTTCCTGGAGCAGTGCTAAGCGACTAATTGAACCTGCAGGTGTTGTAAGCCTGTTAACTGACCACACCCAGTCTTCTCCCTCCCCAATCCCACTGCCACTTTGAGCTGCTTTGCCCCAGCTACAGAGGATGAAGTCGCCAGCCTGCTATCATCCACTCATCTCACTACCTGTCCTCAGGATCCGATTTCATCTAAGTTCATCCACTCTCTCTCTACCACACTAATCCCAGCTCTCACACACATTTTCAACCTTTTCCTAACTACCGGCAGGTTTCCATCTTGTCTAAAACACGCCATAATTACACCCATCCTCAAAAAGCACTCATCTGACTCTGGCATTGCATCTAACTACCGCCCTATCTCACTGCTTCCCCTGGCTTCCAAACTGCTGGAGCGGCTCGTCTATAACCGCTTTACCAGCTTTATTTCCTCTAACTCCCTTCTTGACACCTTCCAATCTGGCTTTCGGCCCCAATACTCCACTGAGACAGCTCTCACTAAAGTCACCAATGACCTGCTTACTGCCAAGTCAAAAGGTTACTTTTCTATTCTCCTTCTTCTAGATCTCTCTGCTGCCTTTGACACAGTTGACCATCCACTTCTACTCCATATCATCTCCTCCCTCGGTATTCTCCAGAATAAAATTTAAAATCATGACCCTAACTTTCAAAGCCCTCAACAATTTCGCACTCCCATACATTTCTGGTCTCATCTCCAAATACTCCCCCACCCCCCCTCTTCGTTCTGCTAATGATTTTCTTCTTTCCACAACTCTTGTCACCTCCTCTCACTCTCGCCTTCAGGACATTTCTCGTGCTGCCCCTATTCTCTGAAACTCGCTCCACCAGATTATCCTTCTGCCTCAAATCATTCAAAACCTCTCTAAAAACAAATCTCTTTAAAGTAACGTATCACCTTCCACCCTAACACACTCTCACCTCTCTCTCCCTCCTTTTCCTCACACAATACCTTTAGGTTGTAAGTCTGCGAGTTTCAATCCCAAAAGGTGCTTTAGGGAAAGCACTATGGACACTATGGATTTGAGGCTCAAAGACAGGGCCCTCCTTGCCTTGCTATGTTTTAATTTGTATGTATCTTTGTCTTGCACTTATCTTATGTACAGCGCTACGGAATATGTTGGCACGTAATAAATAATAATAATAATAATAATAATAATAATAAAAGGCACACACAGAGAAAGGGGTGGGGCACCCTGCAATTAGGCCCTGTGTAGCCTAAGCAGAAGCAAGTTTTTTTTAGGAATAACGGAAGAAAAAATATATCTTTGGGAGTGAAGTAAGGCCAGATATTTTTGTAATTTTTAAAATGTATTTGTATTTATGATATATGCCAATTACTGGAAGGATGTAGTTTTAAACAATTTGGAAAAAGAAAGAAAGACACCCTTTTTTGAAACCAGATGGACTCCCTTATTAGGTAAATTCTTCAAGTAAATTCTTTATATCAAGACATAATTAAAATAGAAAGTTTAAAACATATTTAAAATGCTAATAGCACAGTCAGATACTTCCTGAAAATTTGGTTATAATAAACTTCTCAAAATCCTTTGCTGTATTTTTGTCACTGATACAAATTACTTATATTCTGTCATGTTGTCAGTTACTTGTTCAAAAAGAACTGATACATAGGAATACAGAAAAACAGATACTTTGGTAAATATTTTTGGTAATGCTGTGGATCCTAGTGGTGGCTTTGGGAAATGTAAAACTATCTTCTAACTGTGATATTTTAAAGTGCTAGTGCTGAAAGTGATAGATTGATTACTAATTAAGTGAAATTAAATAAAAATATTGAATTTAAGGGGGATGGTCCCTGGCTATCTATTATGGTGGAGCTGGGGATCTATCACTTACCCCCTACTAAATTGTGCAGCTGTCTACCCTATTTCAGTAAAATGTTGCTATATGTGTGATAGTCCTGGGGGCCCACCATTTACACCTTAAAGGCTAAATAGTAAAAAGTGTAAACTAAACCTGACTACACTATCTATAAATCCTATAACATCCCCAAAGCATTCATTATAACAAATTTTGTATTGAAATTGGCCAAAGAGAATATTGCTGCAATAGATAATTAAAATCAGTAAGTGAGAAATATCCACAACATACAAAGCAAATAAATATTCTCAATAATATAATTAGATTTAAATATTAGAGTCTTTCTATAGACAGATTATCCAATTCTTATCTTTTTATGTAGTGGATAGCCTCCGGATGGCAAAGGATTAGAACAGTCCGGGACTGGCAGTCCATGATTCCTCCGCCGTCATCAGTGACATCACAAACCAGGAAGTAACGCTGTGTCTATGGTGGCCGGCGTACGAGTTTCGCTGCAGCTTCATCAAGGACCAGGGTTAAATCCTGGTGGAGGTGAGTGTTTTTATAGTGTAGAGGATTCAATTATCCTTTAATCCTTTAATTTCTTTCATATAAACAATCTGCCAATTACTTCATTAAATATGGGATTTGTCTTGATCCTAAGAATAAAAAAAGAAAGAGAAACAGAATTATAAACGAGAATATAGATAAATGTAGTGAAATTACTATGTACATTCTTAATACATCAAGTTGGTATTTTGTTTATTAAGTACAAAGGAGTACATTAATACTTTTATTATATAGTCTCCAAATAATCTCATAGTTATTTTCAAAACTACTTTGTAAAAATTATTATTACGCTTTTTTTATTCATACTAATATTAATATAATAGCTAATTCAATCTTTCTTTGATCTAGTTAGAGTCTTGTTCTTTATAATATGGTACTCCTACAAATGCATATTTTCTTCATGTAATTATATTATGTATTTTATCCTTTATTAAAAAGTATTCTCTTAATTGAATTTTGAATATATTTTAATTCACTCTTAACATATTAGTTCCTTGCTATTTTCTAATCTTTGTTGGAATGGGTATTGCTTTACAAAGGTTGCTACTGTTTCGATATTATTAATTTTATTGTTGTTGCTAATATGTTGGTTAATCTTAATAACTGTTATATTTATTTTGCTTAACATTTATCTATTTTATCTTGATATAATAGCTTTGATACTAACAACTTCAGGCTTGTCTTTGAAGTATTCTTAAGGTGGACTAAAAAGGATAGATGGCCTTTGGACTGTTTTACTCCGTGGTAGCTCCAGACTTGGGGCCTCATTCTATTAACGGCCGTAAAATGGCCGCAAAGCTGCGATTCCTTGCGGTCATCTTCCGGCACCCTTGTAGATCTACTGCTACCTTGCTATTCAAATGGACGGCGCCGCAAGGATATACCCCTTACGGCCGGCCACACATCATGCAAACGGCCGCAAGCGTTTTTCCTGCTCCCGTAAATCTTGTTTTCCGGCCACAAAGTCAGAAAACTGTAAATGCAAATATAAATTCAAGATGGCACTGTAAAGCTCCGTAAATGCTAGGCATCATAATGGGGGACATGAGGATTAATAGCAACACCCTCTCAAGCTTGCACATCGCCAACTCCGATATATCATTTACGGTTTATTTTCCGTCCCGTAGACCCGCGGGCTCGTCCTTGTTAAAACCCGTACTTGTTCGGAGGTTGAGGGCCGCAAACAAAGCATTGTAGAAGCCAATATATATTCAATCCAGCACTGCAAAGCACTGTAAATGATGGGGAACATAATGGGGGGGCATGAGGATTAATAGCAAAACATTCTCAAGCTTGCACAACGCCAAATTGTACTTTGAATTTAAAATCCGTCCAAGTCCCACGGACTTCAATGATCAAGCCCGTAGCTCGTTTATTCAAGCCCGTAGCTCCTTATTCAAACCCGTGCGGGCTTGCATGATAGATAAAACACGAAGATTGAACATGAAGTTAAATATCTTTATTTGCGGATTTGAGAGTAGGGGAATGTTGAGCTATTAATTCTAAAACCAAACATCACTTTCACTTTTAATAAAAGTACAGGATGGCTTTTCTATGCTACGACTTGTAAGTAAGCCCTTTACGACCCGTGGGTCTATTTTACCCATTTACGGACTTGATGGAGGCTAATCCCGCAGCCTTTGCGGGTCTGAGGTGCTCCAAGCCCTTGGGACTTTGTCCACGGACATTTGACATGAATTTAACTAAAAATGATTTTCAGATTTGAGTGTAGGGGAATGTTGTGCTATGCATGCTAACACCTCCAATCACTGTATCGTCTCATCAAAATGCAGGATGGCTTTATTATGTGCTTAATTGGGTGCTAGCGGGACCTTTTTGGTGCAAGTAAGCTGCGGCTCGGTTTTAGATAATTACGGCCATGACGAGAGGGTTTACATAGCATTTGAATAGCAACCGTGGCTTTCTTCGGGCCGAAACTCTTGCGGCCGTGTAAGATCAAAGGCTTTCCTGCGGCGCGTTCGGCCGCAAGGGATAACAGGGCGCCAGCCGCAAGCCTGCCGGAGCCTTCGGCCGCAAGGGAATAGAATAGGCAAATAGCCTGTGGCCGGTCCTTGCGGCCACGCATCTCCTACGGCCGTTAATAGAATGAGGGCCTTGGACTTTAAATATTCTTAAGGTGGATTGAAACAGAGAAATTGACTTTTAAATGTTTTTCCCTAATTACTTATGGACAAATTTCAAAAAGCAAAGATTACTGCCACTCTTTTAATGCCCTACTTATTATTGCTTATATACTACAACATTTGCATTTTCATTCATTCCATGGGGCGTGATTGTGTTGAGCATGACAATCCATTGTGTCTCTGCTCTCAAAAAACAACGTTCTATGTCACCTCTCCTTATTCCTAAGCATATTCTCTGTAAAATAGAGCATTGTAAATTTGGTTTGGAATTATGCTTTAAAAGAAAATGCTTTGCTACTGATGTTAATGTTTTATTATTTGCTAGATCTTTTTGACTTTTTCTGATGTTGCTTATATGTTTACCTAATCTTCTTCTGATTTCTCTCGTAGTAATACCAATGTATTTTGAATTGCACGAACAATGCAAACAATATACTACATTGGAACTAGTACAGTTAAAGAAACCCCTGATTTTTATGGGGTTGCCTAATTTGTCTTTCAATTGATCTCCCTTGATCATATATTTTCAAAAGTTGCAATGTCCGCAACTACATGTGCCATTGGGTAGCGATCCTTTTGTTCTAACATTTTTATGTAAATGACTATTTATAAGTTGGTATTTGAGTGATTTAGACCTTCACCAACCAATGTAAATTTTTTCACCAATAATGATGTTCAATATTTCATCTTGTCTTAGAATATTTGTATATTTATGCAAGATATTAGTTATCTCCTTCCATTGCTGGTTGAAAGTGCCAATAATCTTTGGTCCCTGGTAATAAGTAATGTCTCTCTTTCTGTATGTAAGGCTTTATGATAAGTCTTTTTGAGAATACGACGGCTGTATCCTCTTTGTATTAATCGATCAGTAAGTTCTTTGGATCTTAATTTAAATGTCTCGGATTTGAACAATTTCTGCAAATTCTTAAGAATTTGCCTGTTGATATGGCTTTCTTAGTAGCTGGAAAATGTGAACTTGAATAATGTAGTATGTTATTTGTCGTCATAGTTTTTCGGAAAAAAAAAAGTCCCTCTGGAGTCTTCTTAATATTTAGATCCAAAAAATGAATAGTTGAAGTTTCAATTTGATATGTAAGTTTTAAATTCAAATTATTATTATTCAGGACAGCAAATCTTCTAGGCTTGCCTTACTTCCTTCCCAAATAATAAACAGATCATCAATATATCGAATCCATAAGATGACCTTTTCAGTGTATTGCACATTTTCATCTGAGAAAACATGTTCGCGCTCCCACCACCCCAAATAAATATTGGCATGGGTGGGAGCACAAGCCGTTCCCATGGCCGTGCCTTGTATTTGGAGATAATATCTCCCATTAAACACAAAGAAATTGTTCTCCAAAACAAATCTGAGCAGTTCCAGCAGAAAGAGATTCTTCTCTCTTTTAATGTTGGTTTCCATGCTTTAAAAGTATTTAACTGCTTCACATCCATCCTTATGTTTTATGGATGTGTATAATAATTCAACGTCTGCTGTAGCCAAAAGAGTATTACTATTCAGGATTATTCCTTCAATCCTTCTAAGAGCATCCATCGTATCTCTGATATATGATGGCAGTGATATTACTATAGATCTTAGATTCATATCTGTATATTTGCTTGCATTCTCTCCTAGGCTTTCATTACCTGACACAATTGGTCGGCCTGGAGGATTTTCTTTGTTTTTATGTATTTTCGACAAGACGTATAAAGTTGCAATTTTAGGTTTCTCAACCTTTAAAAAGGCTTGCTCCCTTGTTATTAGATCTTTTGTTTCAGCATCTTCTATGATTTTGTTATACTTCTTTAAAAATTCTTCAGTTGGATCTCCCGGTAAAATAGCATAACATGATTTATCATTCAACTGTCTCATGACTTCTTTTTCAAAAGCCTCTATGGGCCAGATAACGAGGTTTCCTCCTTTATCTGAAGGTTTTAAAATTACATCATCTCATCTCATCATATCTTTTATTGCTTGATTTTCCTCTTTTGTTATATATTGTACTCCCATTTTCGGTAGCTTTTCAAGCTTTTCTGTTACAATTTTTATAATGATTTCCGCTGCTGGACAAATCGATATTGGAGGATTAAAGTTAGATTAGGTATCTTTGTCTTCATGATGTCATCATTTCTATGAATGTGATTGTCTTCATTTGGGTTAGGGGTAGTTTAATTTTCATTTAATATAGATGAAATATTTTTTTCTGGAGCTTTGCCCCCGGGGACAATGTCCCTCTCTTGTGGAATTTGTTTGACTTTTGATGTTATATCCTCTCGGTATCTTTCTTTTGTCATAAAAAATGTCTAAATCAGAAGTTTTCGTATGTATAAATGTATGTCTTTGATAATATCAAAGACATTGAAGCCTTTGGTAGGAGAAAAAGATAAACCTTTTTTTAAGATGGATATATGATCTTTCTTGATTTCCCCATTTTTGTCTGTCTCTCAGGTTTCTTGATGGCATAGGATCCCCTTGTTTGTTGGCTCTTTCCCTTTTTAATTTTTTTATGTTGATATAGTCTGTCTCTAAAAAAGAATATTGATCTCTTTGTCTTCCTTAATTTTCTTGATCTGATTTGTTGCTTTCTTCCTCAGTTCCTGATGTTTCAAAATCTGATTGACTAAAGGAGTTTTTTTCTCGCTTCCTAATGTAGCCTGGAAATCTTCTGATGTTTTTCTTATGATTCCAATTAAATACATTGTCATTTTGGTAATCCCCATTGACTCTGTTTTTGTTTTTTAGAGGAGACAATTTCATCTTCTTTTTTATCAATGTCACTTTTTTTTGGCATATTGTATTTTAAATTCCTCCAAACCTTCAATTTATTTTAGGTCTTTATTAATTTGTATGATTTCTTTGTCAATATTACTTAAAATCTCACTTTTATATTCTAGAAGTATCCTTAATAAAGTTTTAGAACACTGTGTCAGAGCCTCTTCCCACCTTTCTTTATATTCTATTGTCTGGAAATAGTATGAGGGTAATAATTTTATTCTCAATCCTCTAGGTATCATATTAAATACTTTTTATGTGTTACTTTGTTCCAAAGGGAATTTAATTGTTTTTTCAATAGTTCTTTTAATTTGTCTAGTCCATCTGACGATCCCATTTTGTCACCTGATTCCTTATTGTAACTAAAAGTTTTATCAATTTCCTCTAATCTTTTGGTATATTTCATTTTAAAACCATTATCTAAATTAACCTCTGCCATTTCTGATTCAACTGATAGATTATTTTTATAGATAGCACAAAAGAATGCTTCTATATCAAATTTTTAAATAAATCTAAGCAGAAGTAAGACCAGAGCCTCACTACAAGCTAAGAACGACGCTTGCAGTTATCTGAGTGAAGGCAGCGTTTTTGATTTTGTCTGAAAGAAGAAATTGAGACAGGCTAAGAAGAGCCCGAAAGTCTACAGAGGCAAATCCTCAAACAATCCATGTTAATTCCAGGTTGTAAGGCAACAAAACACGAAAAATGCCAAGGGGGTGAATACTTTTGCAAGGCACTGTAATTACATGAGTTAAAGTGCCACTGCACAATGATAACCCTAATTGTTTGAAAATATTGAGTCTAACAAAGAGCATAAGCAATCAGGAAAAAGGTTATACATCTAGTTTTTAATTAGATAAAATACATTTTGATGTCTCTGCTAGGCCCTTGGGAAATCCATGACACACACATATACACTATATATATATATATATATAATAATCATTTAGTGTATGGTGAGCACAAAAGTGAGAAAAGCTCTCCACCGTACAAAGTACAGAAAACGAATAATGCATTAATAAGCCCATTTGCATGTCTAAAAGGCGGGAACATGCAAATGAGAATACAATGTACCTCACTCTTTTAATCCAAAAATAGCAACTTTATACATTGCTCCCTTAAAGCATATGCCCGCTGTGTTAAACAGCTTTTAAGCAAAGCATCGGGTTGGATTTTACGAGTGATTCTTGGTTTGTGTAAAATCCAACCCGATGCTTTGCTTAAAAGCTGTTTAACACAGCGGGCATATGCTTTAAGGGAGCAATGTATAAAGTTGCTATTTTTGGATTAAAAGAGTGAGGTACATTGTATTCTCATTTGCATGTTCCCGCCTTTTAGACATGCAAATGGGCTTATTAATGTATTATTCGTTTTCTGTACTTTGTACGGTGGAGAGCTTTTCTCACTTTTGTGCTCACCATACACTAAATGATTATTGTGGAATACCCAATCCTACAAAATCTATTGCACAAACCAGAATCTACCTCATACTGATGATAGCCAAAAGCTTGAAACAGGCCTGTATATGAGTGATTCTTGGTTTTTGTAAAATCCAACCCGATGCTTTGCTTAAAAGCTGTTTAACACAGCGGGCATATGCTTTAAGGGAGCAATGTATAAAGTTGCTATTTTTGGATTAAAAGAGTGAGGTACATTGTATTCTCATTTGCATGTTCCCGCCTTTTAGACATGCAAATGGGCTTATTAATGTATTATTCGTTTTCTGTACTTTGTACGGTGGAGAGCTTTTCTCACTTTTGTGCTCACCATACACTAAATGATTATTGTGGAATACCCAATCCTACAAAATCTATTGCACAAACCAGAATCTACCTCATACTGATGATAGCCAAAAGCTTGAAACAGGCCTGTATATGAGTGATTCTTGGTTTGTGTAAAATCCAACCCGATGCTTTGCTTAAAAGCTGTTTAACACAGCGGGCATATGCTTTAAGGGAGCAATGTATAAAGTTGCTATTTTTGGATTAAAAGAGTAAGGTACATTGTATTCTCATTTGCATGTTCCCGCCTTTTAGACATGCAAATGGGCTTATTAATGTATTATTCGTTTTCTGTACTTTGTACGGTGGAGAGCTTTTCTCACTTTTGTGCTCACCATACACTAAATGATTATTGTGGAATACCCAATCCTACAAAATCTATTGCACAAACCAGAATCTACCTCATACTGATGATAGCCAAAAGCTTGAAACAGGCCTGTATATGAGTGATTCTTGGTTTGTGTAAAATCCAACCCGATGCTTTGCTTAAAAGCTGTTTAACACAGCGGGCATATGCTTTAAGGGAGCAATGTATAAAGTTGCTATTTTTGGATTAAAAGAGTGAGGTACATTGTATTCTCATTTGCATGTTCCCGCCTTTTAGACATGCAAATGGGCTTATTAATGTATTATTCGTTTTCTATATATATATATATATATATATATATATATATATATATATATATATATATATAGCAATTGTTTCACATATGGTGGGCTAAGAGTGATACAAGCCCACCACTGTACAAAGTACAGTAGTACAAATAAGGAATAGTACATTAGTGATTCTATTTGAATGTCTAAAAAATAAGTTAATAAAAACATTTCCTGCTCAAGTTTCTCAGAAATACAGTATATGCACTGCACTCTGGGAAAACTGGGGGGGGGGGACATGCAAATGAGACCACATAATGCACCGTCACTCTGTCAATCCAAACCATTTTAAACATGGCTTCTTTTAAGCATATGCTTACTGTATTTTGTAGTTTTAGGCAAAGCAACGGATGGATTTTTCACAAACCAGGTCACTTAACCACATACAGCACTGTTTCACGGTTACTGACGATCCTCGGTGAGGTGTGAGTGCCTGTTTTTTGTGGTGATTGTTGTAGAAAGTAGTTCTATACAGCAATTGTTTCACTAAGAGTGATAGAAGCCCTCCACCGTACAAAGTACAGTTGTACAAATAAGGAATAGTGCATTAGTGCTATTCTATTGCTGTATAGAACTACTCTCTACAACAATCACCACACAAACCAGTAGGTGTCATGATTTAATTGTTTAAGGACTCATTTTGCCAGTAATTTATGAATATGGCAAAGGGAGCATGACATTGTTGCATTGGGATTATGGGTTATTGTGTGGTTATATGTTGCCTGTACATGGTTATTATGTATCCTAGTTATAATATATTATAAGAGGGAAATGTTATATTGAACATATGTGAAATTGGTAGAAATGCTCTGCATAGAAGTTAGCTGCAGATCATTGCACACTCAGACATACAGACCTTGGGTCAAGACAAATATATGTACTTCAAGTAGTCCTAAGCAAACACTTGAGTTTAACATAAAGGTTTGTTCACTAGCCAGCTATAGATATCTGGTGAATTTGATCTCAAGAGCTTTGATAGCCCAAGGTTGCAAGCCCGATGGGCTGACATCACACATACACAAATGTACACAAGGGTGTGGTATTGGAGAGTATAAATATGTTGTTTTGATCATTCAATAAAGGTTGAGAGATAGTTTTCACATATACAAGGTGTGAAACTATTTCTGTGTGTTGTATCCTGACTTGGGGAGTGGTCTTTCCATGGGCAACTTGTAACCTGTATGCAGTATTCTCTGCCTATACCTCTTCAGAAGACATATTTTGTGCCACAGAGAACAGGAACTACATGATTCTACTGGGGTAGGTTTGAACTAGGTTCATATCAAGCTCCCTTGAAGAAGCAGATTGTGACAGGCGGTAACCGTGAAACAGTGCGTTATGTGGTTAAGTGACCTGGCTTGTGAAAAATCCATCAGTTGCTATGCCTAAAACTGTGAAATACAGTAAGCATATGCTTAAAAGGAGCCATGTTTAAAATGGTTTGGATTGACAGAGTGACGGTGCATTATGTGGTCTCATTTGCATATTGCGCCCAGTTTTCAGTGCATATACTGTAGTTCTGTGAAATTTGAGAAGGAAATTAGTTTTTATTAACTTATTTTTTAGACATTCAAATTGAATTACTAATGTACTATTCCTTATTTGTACTACTATATATATATATATTGAAACAGGGTCACTACCACTTGCGGGATCAGTGCTGTGTTTTAACCAACTCTTAACCTTAATAGAGGAAGGCTTTTCCACTCTTAATACACTTTATTTACACTTCAGCATTGTATAAGAACTCAGCAAATAAAAGCCAGCCTCCTTAAATCAGACAGTCCACTCTGAATTGGACTCCAGTAGTTCCCTCTTCTCTCAGGAATTACTTCTCAGGAGTTACTTGCCTGTAGTCTCAGGTCCCTCTCTCTCTCTCTCTCTCTCTCTCTCTTGCTCCTCTGGTTGGAGCAGTCTCTTTCTCCCTCTGCAGCTGTTCCCCTACTGGGTAATTGATAGGATCAGATTAGTGAGTAATCATATATTCTGATGTGTGTGTCAATTATATCTGGGCACCTAGATATAATGAGAGAAAAATAATGCACAGAAGTCAGAGTGTCATCAGAATAATCTCTGAATGTATTTAGGCGGCAGAATCTTATATAACATAAAAACACGTCACAACTAGTTGAAAATACTGTTAAATACATTTTTGCAAGCAAGTGACTTTTTGTTTCTGTCTAACATAGCAAAATCCGGTTTCCTATAGATATCTCATCTCAGTTTCTGAAACAAAGACAGGATACAGGAAACAGATGTTTTTAAAGAACATTAACGTAAACATTCTACAGATGACGCACTTAAACATTCTAGTGAGATAAGAAAAATGCTGAAATACTTTTTATAATCATGATATTCTTAGCTAATTAATTTCTAAATGAAGAAATTAAAATACCTAACATATCCCTCCTCTTATAAATGTATTAGACCAAGGTCTTAAGACAAGGTTCAGGTCATAGTCCTTTCTTTAGTGAAGAGTTGGGGTCTGGACCATCATGGTGCTTCTCTTAATCCACTTGTTTTTATACATCATCAATGTCATGATCAAGATAAGAATCAGATTCTCCTTGAGTGAGGGGTATCGTCTCTATTAGGTATTGTTGAGTTACTGCTTGGTCAACAACCTTATTCACCAATCCACGGATGCATGGTATCAATAGTCTGTCTGGGCTCCTCTTTTTGCAGTACCTGAATATGCAAATATTCCATGTTGTTACCTCTGCCTGAGGTGTAAATTCCAAGAGTATATCTCCCCTCATCACACTTTTGTGGGTCCTGGAGGGTGATCCGGATGGGGTTGCATAGCTGATTTTGGCTGCAAGAGGATGGCTCCACACCCCGTGTCAGCTTTAAGCGTCTCTTTGTACTTTTGCACTTCCTGTGATTAGGTGGGGAGTAACCCCAGTCAGCTCCTGTATTAAGGCCAGTTTCCAGCTAGGACATCTCTCATTTCCATACAGAGAGGCTATACACAAATATACTGGCGCTTTTCTCACCCCTCCACTACGTCCTCCTCCAGAAAGTCCACATCTTAGTACTTGACATAGGTCTATTTGGTTGGTTCCTATCTGCCCTTCCTTGAACACTAGGGTCACTTGGCCAGTTAAATTGACTTCCATCATGTCTCTTTTCATTCTGTGCATCCACATCTCTCCGATAGATTGCGCCTGGTTGCCTCTGGGTCTTGTTACTTCTTCCCATATGATTATGGGTGCTACTATGCAAAGAGTTATCAAGATGAGGCATGTCAGTGAGATTCTTAGGCCACACCAGTTAGGTCTTTTGAACAGGTGCCAGGACATTTTCTTGGGCCAGTTGAGAACCCCAAAAACCCGCACCATTCGGTTCTTCACTGGGTTTGAGACGAGTTCCCCCCCCTTTGTAGCCCAGCCTGACTCGCAATGAGTCAGCTAGCAGGTTTTTAGGAATCAACTGGCTCAAGCTCTGGCACTTTTACTCTCTTGCAGTGAGTCAGGTGTATCCAGGTGGCTCGTTCGGCAACTTTCAAGGCAGTGGGTGTTGACAGCAGAACTTGGTACGGTCCTTCCCACCTGGCCGATGCCCAATTTTTACGCTTGATTACTTTAATTGGGACCCACTGGCCTGGTTGTACCAAGCAGGGTCCCTGCTGTTGCTGTGGATGAGAGAGAGAGAGATGGAGGTAATATCTTTCTTACTTAACATTTTTCTCATATAGTCTGCTAAGTTTTCACTCATGTTCTCATCTTCTGAGATAAATGGTCTAAATTCTGGTAGTAGGAATGGTCTCCCATACAATATTTCAAACGGGGTTAACTTCTTCCTGCCTGGAAGCATGTGCATGTTTAGCATGACTAATGGTAAACAGTAAAGCCAATTTTTCCCTGTCGCTGCCATCGTTTTCCTCAAGTTATTTTTAATGGTACCATTAGTTCTCTCCACTAATCCAGCTGACTGTGGGTGGTACGCACAGTGGTTTTTCAACTCTATGTGTAATGCTTTACTCAAGTGGTTGATAATCCTGTTCACAAAATGTGTGCCATTATCGCTATATATTTTCTCTGGTATACCAAACCTAGGAATTATTTGTGTCACTAAGGTTTTAGCCACTGTGATTGCGTCAGGGTGTGCACATGGTTTCGTTTCCACCCACCTAGAGTATACATCAATTATCACTAGGCAATATTTCTTCCCTTCACACTTTGTTAGTTCAATGAAATCCATACATATTGTCTGGAAGGGGTATGTTGGTTCTGGGAATGTGCCCCTTATGGGGTGATAGTTACCCTGAGGGTTATGTTGTGCACAAACGAGGCACCCTGCACAAATTTTTTTAAAATAGGTGTTTAATCCATAGGCTGAAAATATTCTGCTGACCATGTCTACCATACTCCCTCTTGAGACATGACTAATGCCATGGCTCAACATAGCTGCATATCTGAATAGTGATTTTGGTAAAATTGGTTTCCCTTCTATACTCTCATAAATATTATCAGCATTTAGTTTACTCCCTTTCTTCAACCAGTATGTTTTTTCCTGTGAGGGTGCATTTGCCTGTAGTTGCTGTAGAATACTCTTGTCAATATGGTTTACGAAATACACAGATGTGTAGCTGTGTAAGAGAAAAATGTGTATGTTTCCCGTTTGAGCCGCTTGCTTTGCAGCTGTATCTGCCCTGCCATTTCCTATTGAAATTGCGTCTGTGGTCGTGGTATGAGCCACACATTTACATACCGCAATCTTCAAGGGCAGTTGAATGGCTTCAAGTAACTGCAAAAGGAGTTGTTTATGAGTGACTTGCCTGCCAGTAGATGTGACCATACCTCTATTTTTCCACAATTGTGCAAATATGTGCACAGTTGAGAATGCATATTGGCTGTCGGTGTATATATTTACTATTTGTCCCTGTCCTATTTTACAGGCTTCAGTAAGGGCCACGATCTCAGCTGCCTGTGCTGAAAAATGTGATGGAAGTTTTCCTGCTCTTATAGTTTCTTCTTGTGTTACTACTGCATATCCCGTTGCATTTGTACCATCTTTGTTTCTACTTGATGACCCATCTACAAACAGAGTTAGTGTAGCCTCGGTGTATGCAACATCTCTAAGGCCGTCTCTTGGTGAGACTTCTTTTTCTATGATTTCAGTACATGCATGTGGTGTGCCATCTTCCTGGATGGGAACTAACGTTGATGGGTTCAGTGTTGTGCACCTTTCTATGTGCAAGTGTGGTTGTGACAGAAGTATAGTCATGCATGATAAGTGTCTTGAAGGGGAAAGGTATGAAACCTTATTTTGTAGTAGAATGACAGATACAGCATGTGGTACTCTTAGAGTCAAAGGGTGGAACAGGACTAAGGCTGCTGACGCCAGAACTGCCATGGAAGCCGCCACTACAGCCTGTACACAAACCGGAAGTCCCCTGGCTACAGGGTCCAACCTGGTTGAGTAAAAAGCCAAGGGTCGGTCTCGCAGGCCATGTTTCTGAGTCACAACAGAAGTCATATAGCCTCCCCTTGAGTCAACAGTTTGTACAAATGGCTTGCTGTAATCTGGCAATCCCAATACAGATGTTCCCACTACTGTGTTCTTAAGCTGAATGAATGCTGCTTCAGCTTCATGTGTCCACGCTACCTTTTCATTAGCTGACATTGATTGTGCATAAATAAGGTGTTGTATGGGCCCTGTAAGTTCTGCATAGTTGGGAATCCAACTCCTGCAGAAATTTACCATCCCTAAGAAAGACATAACTTGTCTCTTTGTGACCGGCTTAGGGGCTTCTAGTATGGCCCTTTTCCTAACTGGGTCTAGTGATCGTCCCTTTCTGCTCACTAGGTATCCCAGGTACTTCACTTCTGCTTTCCAGAGCTGTAATTTATCCCCACTAACCTTATGTCCCTCTTCTGCCAGGAATGTGTGTTATCTGGCTGCATGTCATTTAGGAGTGTATGTGGATCTGGCACCGTGGGTACTCGGGAAATTACAGCTTTATTTACTGCTTGCAAATCCTGCACTAATCTCCAAGTTCCGGTTGTCTTCCTGACTGGGTAAAGTGGGGTGTTACATGGGGATCCTGGGCATTCTATTATAATCCCTTTCTCAATCAAAACTTTTATAATAGGTTCTATGCCCTTCTCTGCTTCAGGTTTTAGAGGATACTGTCTCTGATGTGGCTGAAAAGTACTTTTTGGGGGGATTTTTACTGGCTCTACCCCCTTTATAAGGCCTACATCAGCGGGCCCTGTGGACCATAAGGTGTCCAGAAGGCTCTCTAATGCTGCCTCCTGTTCCTGAGTGAACAGTATCTGTGTGTTGTGTCATGGTTCCTCTAACAGAAGAACTTTCTCCCACCTGGATGACTGTAAGTGTATTCCTTTCTTTGTCTCAGTTACCCAGTTCAGGCTTTTCCGATATATTTTCGTGCTCGGTGAGTACTGCACTCCGAGGTCATAGGGTAAGTACTCCCATGGTGTTTTATCTGTCTGAGCCTCTTCTACCATCCCTCCTACCTGTACCCACCTTCCACCAGCTGGCATAGTCAGTGATATGTGTGGCACTGTGTGTCCTGCATAGAGTAACTGGTCTTGATCATTCAATTTTACTCCCACCCCTGTATACCGATTTTCTGTCCAGTATATGTAATCCAAGGTTATTCTGGTATTGGTGTGTTTGAAAAATGTTTTTCATAGTCCACATCCCTCCCCGGTGTACTTTCAAATTTCATAGTGCAGTGTAATGACCCTGTGCTTTGTTTTACACTGGAAGATGGAGCTAGGTCATTAGCCATGGCTACCAAAGTGCTGGATACTTGTCCTGGCCCTTTCGACACCATGTCTAATGTGTAAAAGTAATGTGGTTCACCCATCCCCTGCACTACATTTACATTGACAGGTATGTCCCCCATGTATGCATTCATGCCTTTCTCTGTGGGAACCACTCTAATGTTGCATTTCAGCATCAGATCTCTACCCAAGAGATTTATCGGGCATCTAGAGGAGAGTATAAAAGGATGCTCAAATGTTTGGCCGTTGAACAATCTCCCTGTGAGTGGGCATGATATAGGTTCGCTATTTGTCTGTCCTGCTGTTTTGTGATGACGTATAAATACTCCATGTGCCATCATCGCTCAATACTGACCTACATGCTCCTGTATCGCATAAAAATGTTATCATTACCCCCTCTACATCTAGTTTAAATGACTGGTTGTTCTGCTAGAGCCATTAAGTCTATACATGATTCTAAATTCAACACATCATTTATTTCTGGCAAATTTGCATCATTATTACCATACTCATACAATTCAGATTCATGCAATTCTTGTTCAGCAAATATTAGTAAAGGAAGGGTACAACCTGGTTCTAGTCATTTGTCAGTCTGGTCATCGTCATCCGCTCCCTCTTCCTCCTGGTACTTTTTGTTTCTGCAGGAACGTGCTAAGTGGCCAGCCTTGCCACATACGTAACAATTTCCATAAAATTTGTCCTCTGCTTCCACCTCGACCACGTCCACCTCCTCTCCCTCCACGTTTTTGGTTATTTCCACCATCACCAGAAAAGAAAGCAAAAAGTTATAGGTTGCGCTTTCCCATCAACAGAAGCCATCAAATACACCTCCTTTGGTTTACTATCTTGCTTTATCTGTTTCTTTTCATTTGCTCTCTTACACTGCTCTTCTGCATGTCTAGCATATTCTATGGTTTCCCTAAGGGGACATGTTTTGTAAGTAATTTGGTGTTGTATCACAAAGTCATTTATTTGTTTAGCTGCTGAGCATATGGTCCAGCATCATCATATGGGTTAGGTCTGGCTACCCCGCTATGGCTGTCAAATACTACCCGCAACCTCCCCATATATTGTTCCACACTTTCATCATCTTTCTGTACACACTCGTTTATCTTAGTCCAGTCTGCGTCTGTCAGCTATTCTGCCTATTAGAGTGTCTACTCTTTGGGTCAGTTCTTGTGATCCATATTGCAATGGCTCCCCCCTTGGGTCCAGTGGATTCCAGTCACCTTCACTAAGGATCCAATCGGACCCTAATATCTGCCTCAGACACCGTACAACCTCAACACCATTTAATTTAAAACTTTGCTGCAATCGCTGGAACTTAAGTCTGAAAATTCCCATATTGTCATTTGGGTGGGGGACTCCTTCTACAGCTCTCCTCACATCTGCATCTGTCCATGCTCAGTATACTAGCATTGTGGGTGGCAACACATTTCCCCCCTTCAGGATTGGGAACCTCAATTAAGGGATAAAATGGCACAGATATTATTCCCTTACCTCAGTATTGATGATCTGGTGCCCGCCTGGTGCTGGCGGGCCGTCCTTCATAAGGTGGTGGTGTTGGAGGAGGTGGATTTGGAGCGGTGGCGGCAAGCAGGTATTTGCGGGCATCATCAAATTCGTCCTCTACATCATCACTATAAGTGACCATATGCCCAGGAGTTGGAGGGGCGGTCAGTCGTGGAAGTCTTTTCTGTGTACACATAAACATATCCTCTTCCGAAGGAGAGAGGTGGTTAACATTACATGTCCCTCCCCCCGTAGGCACCGTCATTGTGATACACATTTGCCTTTTTGTTTTCATCTTCAACAATTTTTTATTTTTAGTATAGAAAATGTATTTACTTTTTTTTATTTTTATTTCCTTAATTAAGTAACGTTGCGTTTACTTTTCCTTTCCTATACTTCTTTGTATATAGTAAAGCTCAATAAAGTTTGAACGTCTCCTATTCCTTCCTTGTAATAAGGATTAATATTGCCAAGAAGTAGTGGATACAGGGCACTGATTCCAGCAGAGTAGATGCTGTGTAGCCAGTGGGTGCGGTGAGCATTGTCATCACTTAAAAGGGGTTATAATAACATGCCTTTGTCTCTCTTTACAGCAACCACACTTCCTCCCTTCTGCTATGTTCCCTTAAGGTTACAGACAGACATATTTTACATAAAAAAACTAACACACACACACAGAGAAAATTGGAGTAGAAAGGGGACTGGTCTGCCATGCTGACTGTGGGGGGTGGGCCAGACCCTGCACATCGTCACATAATACAGATCAATCACCTCCCTGCCCAAAAGTAAAGCATTGAGTAAAGTTACAAAGACACAGAAACTTTATATATATACACAAATACACATAAGAAAACAATTCTAGAATACAGTGTTCACAATTCCCACACATAAGTGTGTTTTTACCAGACATAAGTTACAGATGCACACCAGAAACCCTTTGCATATTAAACATGTCTTTAGAGATTACCTTGAAAACTGCAGGGTCTAGAAACCACACTCCTGGCAGTGCCATTTATGCCCTTGAGAGCCTATCCACCTATACACACATATACATATATATATATATATATATATATATATATATATATATATATATATATATACCCACATATATACATATCTTGAACTCCTATAGTATCAATTAAAGTTAATAGATATACACAACAAATAATATCACAGGTACATGGAAATATACATAGCATTACATATACATACAACACCCAACAGACCTTTTATACATTTTCCAGAAATAATCTGTATATCTCCCACCCAGTGCTTCATACACACAATCTTACAGAGTATTTTAGTAAGAAGTTATGAATACACAGAAACTGCAGACAAAATATTTCAACATTGTATAACCAAGTAAAGAATGAGAAAGATGAAAATTCAAGCAGTTAGATGCCTGTTGTGCTCAACTGCCACAAATTTTGGTTTGTGCGTCTTCCATAAACACAGGCAAGTCACAGGAGTAGCCCTTCGGAGACTAGGTGGGTAATGCGTGACCACTCAC
The DNA here is from genome assembly GCA_027410445.1 of Discoglossus pictus. NCBI lineage: Eukaryota > Metazoa > Chordata > Amphibia > Anura > Alytidae > Discoglossus > Discoglossus pictus. The sequence goes on along the minus strand of CM050166.1, from coordinate 41,447,737 downwards.
TACCAAAAGTGGATAGTTTCAGGTAAGAATTTTGAGAACAACACAAAAGAATACATGTAAATATATACATACACTCACAAGTACACAGAAATATACAGAATGTTGACAGGTATATATAATAACCAAGAAACTGTTATCCGTGTTACACCCCTCACAAACATACATACACCCGGTACCGGTATTTAAATCATACAAAATGGTAACATGCACACACATACATATTTTCTTGCAAGAGCTCATGTGAAAGTCAGACTCATTTACCCCTTTTTCATGGTAAGCTTTCTCAATAACGTTACGTACGGAGAACTTATTTTATAGTCTTTTCCTCAGGATAATGACTCTTTTACCTCCCTATGGGTAAGTTTCAACCCTTCTACCTATTACTAGGCTAGAAACCTAGTTGTACAACTCTTTTACCTAATATCACTGTTAGGCAAGGACCTGGGACATACACACATATGCAAAATGCAGCAGAAATTCAGATACTCACTGTCAGTTCGTTGTAAGCTGTGCCTTGTCATCCCTCGGAAAAACACCTTGCCTCTGTGGTCCAACTGATCGTATATATCAGGCCTGAGGTCTTTCTCAAGGTAAGGGAGTCCCCCCCGTGCACGGTAAAAGGAGTTTTGCTTCGTCCGAGGAATGATAAGGGAAACAACTTCCGGCTCGAAGGACCAAAATGATAGGATCAGATTAGTGAGTAATCATATATTCTGATGTGTGTGTCAATTATATCTGGGCACCTAGATATAATGAGAGAAAAATAATGCACAGAAGTCAGAGTGTCATCAGAATAATCTCTGAATGTATTTAGGCGGCAGAATCTTATATAACATAAAAACACGTCACAACTAGTTGAAAATACTGTTAAATACATTTTTGCAAGCAAGTGACTTTTTGTTTCTGTCTAACATAGCAAAATCCGGTTTCCTATAGATATCTCATCTCAGTTTCTGAAACAAAGACAGGATACAGGAAACAGATGTTTTTAAAGAACATTAACGTAAACATTCTACAGATGACGCACTTAAACATTCTAGTGAGATAAGAAAAATGCTGAAATACTTTTTATAATCATGATATTCTTAGCTAATTAATTTCTAAATGAAGAAATTAAAATACCTAACAGTAATCACCTTTCCGGGGTCTCTTTCTGGACTGCACTATTTAAGACTCTCATGCTTGGAGCTTCGGCCTCTGCTCACCAACTCCAGCTCGGGCCTTTCCTCACTTGGGCCTGTGTCTCCCAGGCAGCATCAAGCCTGCAGCTCCACACACTGTCTCACAGACAGGCTTCTGGCATGGACCACACCCATTTCTCCAAGGGAGCCTTTTATAGCAGGCGTTAAGGCAATCCCTACTGGAATAAATGCCATTTTACCTCCAGATCGGCCTCTAGGGGGCGCTCTATTACAATATATATATATAGCCACCACTGGTTTCCCTACATATAAATGTAATTATATTCAATCAGGATCACTTTTACTCATACAATCTGAAAATATTATTATTAATATAAATATATACATAATCAGTTAGGGTCCCCTATATTGAAATAAGTATACACATATTCAGACATGGTCCTGTGTAATCAAATAAATATATGCATATTTACATATGTAGGTCCCCTCTAATACTATATATGAGCACATATTCAGCCAGAGTTTCCCTATAGTCATATTAATGTATAAATATTCAGAGAGGATCACCTGGAATCATCATAGTAATACAGTATATAAATATTTAGGCAGTGTCTCATACAAACAAACACATATTCAGCCAAAGTCTCCTTTAGACATGTACTAGACATATGCCATGGACCATTATAATATAAATATTCAACCTCAGTTGTCAATTATTTTATGAATGTATACATTTTCTGGTAGGTTCACCTATAATCATATGAATATATACATATCCAGCCATGTAAACCTATACTATAAATACATACATATTTAAACAGGCTCATCAATAATCACAATTCCACCAGGGTCCCCTATTTTCTAAATATATATTCAGCCAGGGTTTCCTAAAATAATATACATTTACATATATTCACCCAGGGTCACTAATAATTAAAATATAAACACATATATATATATATATATATATATATATATATATATATATATATATATATATATATATATATATAATTAGGGTCATCTATAATCAATATTCCTCCAGGGTCCCCTATTTTTATTTTCTAAATATATATTAAGCCAAGGCTCCCTAAAATCCTACATTTACATATATTCACCAGGGTCACCAACAATTATTATACAAATACATAAATAGTTAACCAGGATAAAATATAAACAACTATAATTAAACAAATGTACACATAATCAGTAAGGGTCACCTTTAATCATCATAACAATATATAAATGTACATATAAATACATAAACAAATATTAAGCCATGAATACCTATAACCATACAGTATTCAAAGCCATTCACACAGAATACCTATAATCAATAAATTACTTTCTACCAATATTTCCTTAAAAAAACATTTTAGTGAGAAATCATTATACTCTATAAATCTACTAATGCTCTGTAGTACAGGAACCGCATGGGATGATAGAGAGCTGTGAACATTCTATGCTGTACTCTTGTTGTAGGCAGGAACTGCAGCTTTTTGTCTTTAAACCCCAAAAAATGTTTTGGGTTAAAAAAAAACCACAGGGAAGCGCCCTTAGGCGCTGCCTAGTTTATCTTATTGGTAATCCGGCCATGGTCACCAGTTGTGCTCAGTACTGTGTTATAAATAGTTGAAAGGAGTATGGAACAAGTTTTTCCTTTTTTGAAATTACTGCTGAATTAATGATGTAATAGGCACTTTACTATAATTCGGGGTTGCTTAAGGTTTAAATCCTTCCTTGAGCTTTTTTATAAAATGATGCTGAACCACCTAAAAAATTTGAATCTGCTCTGCATAGTTGAGTAATAAAATATACAGTATATATACTGTATATCTTTATTTTTTAATATTTGTATATCAAGTTCATAGGATAAAAAAAGCATAGAACAGGTATAAACTGTAAAGTGTGGTTCTAACACAATTATGGGCTCTGCAATGCATTGAAAATTATAGTCACTTATCCCCCTACTATCACTCTTTTCACCACTTGCATTGCAGACCAATATTTTTTCTTTACATTAAAGGCAGCATAAATCAGGCATAGCAAGGGGGCAGTGCACCCCGGGTGGCACTTGTTGGGGGGAGACACTCTTTACCCCATGCCAGCTCTTCCCGGCCCCCACATACCCCCCACCACCCTGCTGTTTTCCCCCCTCCTGTCTCCACTTCTGCCCGTTCTTGTCTCAACCCGCTCATCAACCTCACCAGCGCTTCACTTCCTCCTCTGCCTGCTGGTGTGAGTGGTGTCTCTAGGGAATGGGAAGCCCGAATGACATCACACACACGTGACATCATTCAGGATTCCAGGACCCAGGGAGACACAAGAATAATTGGACCCTATTTTTAGACACTGGAGCTGCAACACAACCTCATTTACTTGATTTACTGGCCAAATAAAGCAGGTCTATGTAAGTGTGACCATTCTCATTATCCATACAGTAACTTATATATGAATTTCATTGGTTATAGTAGCTGTAAGAAAATGCTTGAGTCAGGCACTTTAGAGGTTCATGTCTGAGCTGCTTTCTCAGCAAGATATGTCTCTGTAAGCCAACAAAATTTCCATTAGTGATAATGAAAGCACTGGCACTTTGGATGGCCATTTTTCTAATGTAACAGTAGAAAACAACAGGGGGGTTATGGCGCCTTGTAGAGGAGAGCAAAGCGACAATTGGTCACACAGGCAAGAGCAGCAAAGGAAGCTAAGGGGAGGGAAGCTGCTTTGTGAACTAGTCTTTGGGGATGTTATGAGGGTCCAGTGGCTGTGTAGTTGGGTTTGAGAGGAAGGGATTTGCTTCGGGAAGGGGTCTGCGGGATGTTATGACAGGACCGTGACTGGGGAGGAGGTCTTTACGGAATGGAAGCTTCTTTGAGAATGGGTCTTGGTTTGGTATGAATACAGGTGAGTGGCTGGGGGAGAGGGCCTTGAGGGAAAGGGAGCTGCTTTAGGAAGGGTTCTTGATAATTCTATGAGGCATCAGGAAGGGTTCTCAAGGGTAAGGGAGCTGCTTAAGGAAGGACTATTGGGGTAAGCAAATTAAGAAGGTGTGGTGGTGAGTGGGAGAGAAGGTGTTAATTGAGTTGGCACCTGGGAGACCAAAAAACATTTATTTATTTCCGCTGGGGCCCTTCATTCACTAGCTCTGCCATTGCCACATGTCACATTTTACTCAAACTACGGTGATCCTTTAAGTATGTATTTAGTGTTTTGTGTTGCTGAAAATAAATAGCTTTCTGAATTTCCTTTTTGTGCTAAGCAGGGCACTCATGTGGAATGTAATAGCTATCACTTTGTAGCAAAATCAATCTTGACATGGGTTTGTATGGAAGGCAAAGTGGTTATTTATTGTGCACTTGCATATTAATATCAGCATTGTGCGACTACAACATGAAACAGAACAAGACTCAATTCCTCAGTGCTTCATAAAAACACAGAGCCTCATTCAGTTGAGCTTTCGGGTAATCCAGTAGCTCGTAAGTGAGGTCGCAAATTAATTTGCTATTCATTCGGCGTCTTTTTGCGGGCTCCAAATGGGTTACGGGTTACGGCCGGAAAAATGGCGATGGTTAAACCCATAACTTACAGCCTCCCGAAGCCTATTATCTTTCAAGGCCTCAAGACTTCCGATCGCGAAAATCGCACAGCTGTTCAATTGCAAAAATTGCTCAACTCCGCAGCCGCAATCAAGCCCGCAAACACCAAATGGCGGTCCAAAGCTTACAGGTTCCAAATAGGACCCGCCAAGGGTTTACAGACTAGTTTGTAACACTGCAAATGACAATATAAAGACACCAATGCACTATAAAATATGGGGAAAGCAATGGAAGGCATTACAATTACTTGCACAATAACTCCCAACTATCAAATATTGCAAAAAATAAAAATGTATTTTCCTCATCGGTTGTAATGGTCAGGCATATGCCAATATGAAAGTCCATGCTGCAACATGCTGAAAGTTATTAAAGACACACTATCTCATTACACTGCAACACAAATACATGCAAATGGCTGACATATTAACCCTTTCAGACTCACAGAGGCTCTAATGTGGACCCTAAAAATACAAAGATCATCTTATATACATCTCACTCATCACATCTACATTGGGAGAACAAATAGTGGCCAAATTACACTGCCACATGGCATATATCTAGTACCAGGGGAGCATTTGACATATGGTTGTTCAGTCCATCAGTTGTGTCCTACTCTCTGTGCCCCTTTGGACTGCAGCACACCTACTAATGTCTCTGTCTGGGTGTATCCACAAGGTTTGCATGACAAAGATACTGGAGTGGGTTGCCAGTTCCTTCTCTAGTGGACTGTGATTTGTCTGACCTCTCAGGATGGCAGGATGGCCCGAGCAGCAGGAACACCTAGTAGACGGACAGAGGGGAAAGGACCTGATCCCAGGGGGGGGTGATAGTTTGGGGGAGGGACAGGCCTCAGGAAAGGACGGAAGGCAAGATCTCTCTGCTATGACCTGCCCACCTACAGTGGCCCTACATGGTATAGCTCACAGCTTCATTCAGGTACACAATTCCCTTCACCACCACCACTTAGCAATGCTGAATGGGACCAGGGGAACATACACCACACTAATCTACCTGCATCAGGAAGGGCCGCAAAAACACATGGAGGCTGTGCAGAGCCATGTGGAGCAATAGCCAACTCACCTCCACCAAGGGTAATCTCCCCTACGCCCATCCTGGAAAGCCATGTGCCAAGATGTATACCCATTCCCATTTGGTGATCTCCCATTATGTTTTGCTAGTCATCAATTTACATTAGTGTAGTGTATGTTCCCCTGGTTCCATTCTGGATTGCTAAGTTATGGTGGTGAAGGGGCTTGTGTTCCTGAATGAAGCTGTGAGCTATACCATGTAGGGCCACTGTAGGTGGGCACGTCATAGCAGAGAGGTCTTGCCTTCCGTCCTTCCCTGAGGCCTGTCCCTCCCCCAAACTACCACCCCACTGGGATCAGGTCCTTTCCCCTCTGTCCCTCTACTAGGTGTTCCTGCTGCTCGGGCCATCCTGCCACAACCCACCTCCTCCTCTACACTCCCCTCCTCCTCCTGCTCCTCCACCACTTTCTACTCCTCCTCCTGCTCCTCTGCCACCTCATCTGCAGCCTCCTACTGCTCCTCCTGCTTCTCCGCCACCTCCTCCTGCTCCTCTGCCACCTCCTCCGCTGCCTCCTTCTGCTCCTCTGCCACCTCCTCCTCCTCCTGCTTCTCCGCCACCTCCTCCTCCAGCTAGACCGCTTTCTATTGGCTGAGAGTGTCCTCCTCCTCCACCACTTCTTCCTCCTCCTCCTGCTCCTCTGCCTCCTCCTTTGCTGCCTCCTTCAGATCCTCCGCCACCTCCTCCTCCTCCTGCTTCTCCGCCACCTCCTCCTCCAGCTAGACCGCTTTCTATTGGCTGAGAGGCTCCTCCTCATCCACCACTTCTTCCTCCTCCTCTGCCACCTCCTCCGCTGCCTCCTTCAGCTCCTCCGCCACCTCCTCCTGCTTCTCCGCCACCTCCTCCTCCAGCTAGACCGCTTTCTATTGGCTGAGAGGCTGTGTCGCACTAAGTTATACCGCAATTGGATCGTAACGAATGATCGCATCTCGGCCAGCCCCTTAACAGTTTGCGCCCATGGGAGGGATTTATGGGCTTGGGGCTTCGGCCCATAACTCACAGCCTTGCACAACTGAATAGCATTGTAATTGAAGACAAACGTGAGCCCGCAACACACCCGCAGACATACGGCCTACATCGATCGAGTTGCAGGCTTGCAATTGAATAGAGGCCACTGTGTACAGTACAGTTCTCTACCGAAAGAAATATTATATCTGCCATTTTTAAACCTTTCTGTGCCAATAAATAATTACCGTATTTTTCAGTGTATAAGACGGCCCCATATATAAGACGACCCCTATTTTTTTAGCCCAAAACTAAGAAATAAATAAGCAATCATGGTGGATTCTTTAGGCAAAAAATTGTTTCATATAAACGTTTTAACTGGGTTTTGTAATCATTTTCTCAAATTTTTATGGGCTAGTGCTTAAAAAAACTGTTAATGCAGTGTATTTTAACATTTCTTATCAGTAGCATTAAAATGTATCACACATATACCAGTTTTGTTTTGTATGTTTTTTACTGCAAAAGTATCTGCACTCTTATCCAAAAGGTGTACCTATATGCAGCTTCATCAAACATCAGATGTACCTCTGCACATGCATTTATATGGACTCACACACCTATATGGTAAATATATAAAGCACAAGCATACATGTATTAGATGAAGCTCTGCACATGTATGTACATGGACACATGCCTAGATGGTGTATATAAAGTACACACACATAATGAACACACTCTTTCCTGGACCGTTGTCCCTGCTCTCCTCCTCCTCCACTCCAGTTACAGTAATGGCTCCACAGTTCAAACAGCGACATCTAGCGGACACTTGCAGTATTGCCGCTGGCTTGCTGTGCTGTATTCCTTGTATAAGATGTTCCCCTATTTTAAACTTCAAAATTTTGGCACAAAATATAGTCTTATACACGAAAAAATACGGTATATTAAAGACTGCTGTGGTATTTCTATGTAGTATTTTGTTTGTGTTGTTCAGTTGTGTCTGACTATCTGAGACCTTATTGACTGTAACACACCAGGCACATCTTTATGTCCATGCTCATGGCGATCCACTTGGTATTCATGGCAGAGATACAAGAGTGGGTTGCCAGTTCCTTCTCCAGTGGTATTCGTAGGTGGTCTCCCATCCAAGTACTGACCAGGCCCAACCCTGCATGGCTTCAGTGTGGTGTGACCTCTTGGTTCCTTGACTGGAATCAAACCCAGGTCGCAGTAATGAAAGCACCGAATCCTAACCACGGGACCACTAGGAAACCTCTAAGTGTAATAATGGGCAAAATATTAAAATATTTTCTAACTTTTATATGGAATTAGTTTTAATGCAAAGAACCATTTTCTATTTTTCATCTGATTCTTTAAAAACAAACAAGCTTTTCATTACTCTTATTTAATATACTGGCAGTTTTAGATGGCACAATCCCATTGTGCAGATAGAAATTTCCTCTGTATTCAAAGTTTCCTCACACATCAGGAAGTTGTCAAAATGGTAGACTGCATAGCATCATACATATTTGCATATATAAGATAATATATTAGAGGATGTATTATCGTCTTACATATTCTACAAACAGCCCATTTTAAGTGTATATGTTAAATATAGTACTACACTACACTAGCTCTTTAAAATAATTATAGAAGTTTGTTTTCTAAGCTAGAAAAGTAGAAATAGTACCTTTCAAGTAATTGTAAATTAGTAGCACTTACAATAAATGTGAAGTAGTCCTGATTAGTCAGCAGTGATGACCTTATCGATCTAATATATTGGACACATTGATTGGAAGAGAAAGTCGGTGATTATCATAAGGTGCACGGCGAGGTGAACTCTGTAATAAAGTGCAGAGATCTGTACAAAAAGTACTGAACTGTTCAATAACTCTTAATTAGAAGAGTCCAAGACATTCAGTACGAGCAAAGTGCTTCACCATATATATCAGTGTTAAGTGCACTGCCATAATATTAATATAGAAAGAACTAAATGTGTTCATCAATGAAATAAAGCATGTATTCTATAAAAAAGCAGAGACTTAAAATTAAGTTTCATCTATCTATCTATCTATCTATCTATCTATCTATCTATCTATCTATCTATCTATCTATATCTCCCTCTCCTAATAAAAACTTAAGGGACAACATAAAGTTGTTTGAAAGAGATTTGCAAGCCTTACAATCCCCTACTGACATTTGTCAGATTGTAAAATCTGTGGCTGTGGTCTTGGATGTGGTCAGGGACCACCTGGTTCTGTTGAATATGAACAGCTTTATAAATAGTAATATTATTTGTGCTTAAGAAAACACATTTTTTTTTAGATTTTAGATAATTTAGGATTTCAAAAACAGACAGTACCAAGAATTGGTTAAAGGGCCACCGAAGTCCATGTAATTTCACTTCACTGAGTGAAAGAGCATGTGCATATTAGTTACATTTAAATAATGAAAATATCTATATTGAGAACCTTTGTTTACATTTCCTCTACTATGCCCATCAGTGTTTTCATTTCCATTGAGATAAGGGTATGTGCCTTACGGACACCCATGCCACTTAAGATTAACTTCTATTCCTACTGGGGACCCCATGCTATCTAAAGATTAATTCTATACCGTGGGGCTACCTATGGACCGCACAGTATACTAAACTATAGAAATGTGGGTTCCTATGGACCTGCAGGCACCTAAACGTAATCCCTCCCTTTACTGTCTTATGTTACTCTATGTTGAATATATACAAATAAAAAGATAATAATAATAACTTGACTGATTAGCTAAGTATTCAAAAAGTAGTCTGGTTGCAGAGTAAATAAGCAAGTAAAAACGCATGTATAACTACTGGTTTGGTTAGCAGATCCTCATGGGACCTTGCAACTCTAAAGCCGGGACACTATTCATTGTAATTGAAACTCACACCAGTCATGTTCATTAGTGAAGAGCTATGTAGTCATATACTGCATTTCAGATCCATCTGCAGTGGTGAATGACACTGATCGAATGCCTGTTGGGAACTGGGTTGAGACATATACATACTCTGTAGCCAGCCAATAGTATGTCAACATCTATACCAAGCAGTACTCAGTGAGGAGTGATCAAGAGGAGGACTTCAGGGAGGGTCCTTAGACATCCTGTTATGCAGCACTGGGCCCCCACCTTCCGTCACCGTGCACTGTCACCCTCTTCCACGTCTAGGAGGTATTTGAGCGTGGGGAGGCACTGCGTTGGGTGGCTGGGGATCGGGTTGAGCTGGTGGTGAGGTCTGAGATAAGGAGGCCACCTTCTCGGGTTGCAGTTGTGAACGGCATTGGGGCTGATGTTGACGGCATTGGGGTCTGAGGTATCGGCTGGAGGGCCTGAGGTGTCAGCAGGAGGGCTGGAGTGTTAGGCCATGTTGGGGGACTCCATTGTGTGGGAGGCCATGTTGGGGGACCCTAGTGTGTGGGAGTGGTTGTGCCCTGCCATGGCTGCAATGGTGTTGTAGCAGCTGGCAGCTGTGATGAAGGCTGGGGCCAGGACAATGTCGTCAGGTTTGGTGTGGTTGTTCGTTGGCTTCATGACATGCCCGGTGGGAGGGGCTGGAACAGCTGTGCATGGCTGGATGATGCGTTTGAGGGCCCGGGCAGTGAATCCCACTCCTGAGATCAGGGTGATTGTCTGCATTGTGAATGGCCAGCTTCTGTGGATGGTCGCAGGCCCTCTTGAATGTTCTGCCCTTCTTCGTCAACCACTCCCATGGGTGGATTTTGTTCCATCTCCAGTATAGCCTCCACCTGTGCCTCTGTGGTCGGATTTGTCCTCCTGGGTACTAAAATGGAAACATATTTGACTTGGTTTACCTACACATTTAGCAGCTATGTGTTTTCATATACTTGACATCATTGTCACATGTGATTGGCTGTGGTGCTTGTGTTACACAGATGAACCACGGCCTGCATAATGAGCATTGTGGATCATGGCTCATATGAAGATGTGTACTGCAGGTGTGGTGTGCCATCTGCATCAGACACGTGCTCTGCTGGATCTGTTGTGCAGTGCGTGAGACTGACCAATCTGTGACATGTTGTCAGCAATGGTTGTTAATATGCAGCTGAAACATGTCCTACAGAGTCTGTATCCACATATGCCGCAGTTCGCAAATTGTTCTCAGTTTTAACTGCAGTTATTGGCCAGACATTTCATTGATACAAATTATGATAATGATATGCTTGCTACCAGGATTTACATGGTTATTGATGCCCCATATATCTTAAGTCATAACGATAGGGCTATTATTATGTTGTAAATTAAGTGTTAATATATCTTAGAAGTCAAAATATCGAAAAACTCACAAAGCTCCTTCTCCTTCTCTCTCTCTTTCTCCACTGCTCACAAACCCACCAATGCCTAGACCTGCGTGTTCACTTACTCAGTTACAGCACAGTCAATGATTTACAGTTTTCGCACCCTTTAAACACTGATGGGGGGGGGGAGCAAGGAGAGAGAGTGAGAGGAAGGAGAGAGACAGAGATAAAGGAATGGGAGGGATAGAGCAAGAAATAGAGAGAAAGAGGAGATAGATAGAGGGAGAGAGAGAGAAAGAAGAGAGAGGGATGGAGAGAGAGAGGAGAGGGAGAGAGAGAGGAGAGATGAGACAGAGAGAGATGAGAGATAGGGAGAGAGAGAGGGAAAGAGAGACAGCAAAAAGGGAGAAAGGAGAGAGAGAAAAAGCAGAGAGAGGAAGAAGAGAGATGAGAGAGAGAGGAGATGAAGGGAGGGAGAAAGAGAGAGGAGAGCGAGAAGGGAGAGGGAGGGGAGAGAGCAGAGAGATAGGGGGATGAGAGATGAGAGGGAAGGAAAGATGGAGAGAGAGAGAGAAAAAGGAGAGAGAAATAGAAAGATGAGAGAGAGAAAAGGGAGAGAGGGAGAGAGATAGAGAGATAGGAGACAGAGGGAGAGAGGGAGAGAGAGAGAGATGGAGAGGAAAGGAGAGATGGAGAGAGAGAAAAGGATAGAGATGGAGGGAGAGATGGTGAGAGAGGGATAAAAGGAGAGCGAGATGGAGAGAGAGAGGAGACAGAGAAAGGTATAGAAATAGATAGAGGGAGAGAGAGAGACAGAGAGAGAGAGAGAGAGAGAGAGGAAGGCGAGAGAGATGGAGAGAGATGGAGAGCGATGGGAAAGGGAGAGGAGACAGAGGGAGACACACACACACACACAGAAAGAGAGAGAGAGAGAGAGAGAGAGAGAGGAGGGCAAGAAAGTCAGAGGGAAGGAGGAGAGAGAGATGGAGAATAAGAGAAAGGAGAGAGAGAGAAGGTAGAGGGAGAAGGGGAGAGAGAGAGAGAGATGGAGAGAGAGAGAGAGAGAGAGAGAGAAGGGAGAGAGAGGGGAGAGAGAGGAGAGAGAGAGGAAGGAGAGAGAGAGAGAGAGAGAGAGAGAGGGGAGACAGAGGGAGAGAATGAGGAGAAAGAGAGAAAGAAAGGATAGGGAGAGAGAGAAAAAGGAGAGAAAAGGGATAGTGTAAGAGGGAGAGAGAAAGGAGAGGGAGAAAGAGAAAAGGTAGAGAGAGAGGGAGAGAGAGGGAGAGAGATAAAGGAGTGAGAGAGAAGAAGAAGGACAGAGAGAAACATGAGAGAGTGGAGGGAAAAGGAAAGAGACAGATGGATGGAGAAGGCGGGGGAAGGAGAGGGAGGGAGAGAAGGAAGAAGGAGAGTGAGCGCCAGAGGGGGACCCAGGAGGGCCCAGCACAGAATCAAAGTTTGTGACTCCTCATTTATATATATACTAGCGACTTGCACGTCAAAAATGATGGGGCAACAAAAAAGTGTTGAAATGCTGTTTGTCACACAATGTGAGTGTACTGTGTGCCTCAACTATATAGACCCCTATAGCACACTAATGAACCCATGTAATAACACTATAAGTGCTATGAGGGTCATCCAGGACCCTCATGACACAAAGTGTAAGCACTACACCATTTTAACCACGTCTCTTATGGGTGTCTATACAGACCCTCATAAGCCTCTATTTACCCCATTAGTCCCATAAGGGTATCTAAAGACCCTCATGGGACAGTTAGAAGCCTAACATTACCCCATAAGTGCTGTGAGGGTTCTCCAGGACCTTCATGGCACTAAGTACAAACACTACACTGCACTATACCCCCAATAAACCATTAAATCGAAACTTGCCCCCTGTAAACTATCCTATTAACACCAACACTACCAACCTACCTGCTAATAAACCCCGCCACCCCACAAATTATAGAAAATAAAAAAGCCTAACTCACAGAAAATAAAAAATCTACATTACAGAAAAAAAAAACCTAAGTCACAAAAAATTAAAAATCAACATTACAGAAAAAAAAAAACATAAGTCACAAAAAATAAAAAATCAACATTACAGAAAATAAAAAAAACTTAGATTACCCCCCCACACTACTAAAAAAAATACACACCTGAAAAGGAAATACATACAAAATATATACATTTAAATGCAATTGAAATCAAATCAAATACAATACCCCCTATCTAAATTACATTAAATCCTATCTAAAATACATACATACCCCTATCTAAAATACATGAAATCCTATGTAGAATACAAACATACCCCACTCTCTAAAATACATTAAATCCTATCTAACATACACACATACCCCACTCTCTAAAATACATTAAATCCTAGCTAACATACATACATACTCAACTATCTAATATACAATAAACCCTATTTAAAATACATACATACCCCCTATCTATCTAAAATGCATCCCCCCTATCTAACATACAATAAATCCTATCTACATACACAAACCCTAAATCTAACCTAAAATAAAATAATTAAGACCACTTACCTTTGCAGATGTCCCTTCAGATCGGCCCCCTAGGGGAAAAACCCCAAAACAAATTAGTACAACACATTACATACAATAAAGAAACATTCTAAATATTCTAAATATTCTACTCACTTTTCCAGCATGGCCCTGTCCTTCCTATTTTCTTCCTCGGCGCGGTCCCTGTTAAAAATAAACATTAGATTACTACACATGAATACACACACATAAAATAAAATAAACATAATATACATTGAACTTACCTTGGCGTGATGTCCCCGTGCTCCTCCTCTTCTGCCCGTCTGGGCCCTGGAAGAATCTGTGCTCTAAAAAAAAAAACTAATGGAGGTCCCCGATGCTAATGAGCCCCCTAGAGCCTTTTCTGGAAGAAAATTGTCAATGGCACCTTCTGATTGGCTGAAAACACTGTCAATCAAATTTCAGCCAATCAGAATGCACCAAGGTATGAGCCAATCAGAATGGGATACACCGCCATATCCCATTCTGATTGGCTAATGCACCTGTCAATCTTTTTTTAAACCAATCAGAAGGCTATATTGCCTTCAGCCAATAACAATGGGATACACCTCCATGGGGTGATTGGCTGGAGGCATCTGCGCAACTATTATATGTGATGTTCGCACCTGGGGGGGTGGACACTAAGCTCAGGGAATGCCCTGGGCGGCGAAAGGTCTAGCTATACCACTGGGTCCAACCTATTGGGTAAGTGAGGTTTCTAACTGGACATAGAGGATCTGCTCATCATCCTGAACCTCAATATGGGTGTGCAGATGGTCAATGACACAATACTTACTCTTGGCTCTCTAGAAAACGTATCAGGCCTTGTTTCAATTTGCAAAACTAGATAGCTTGTGTGTGGTTTACTGAAAGGCCGCTGTTTATCACCTGGACCTCAATTCTACAGCATCATCCTCAACTGCCAGGCTTCTTCAATGGTGAACACACCAAAACCTTTCAACTAATGCAATCGGCAGACCACATTAGCATAACTGTCACCTGGAGCATTTTAGAAAGCAATTAACTGAGCCGATATGATATCGGACCAACAATATCCTGTTGTCATAGTCTTTGGCATTGGGGAATAGATCTGTAGGCACTACAAGCTTTACCTGATTGGCCACCCACGAAAAGATGTAAACATGGTATAGTTCATACTACATAGTAATATAGTAATTAAGGTTAAAGAAAATGTTTTTTTAGATCTCCTCTGATCATAGTAATTTGTGGATTAATTGCTAATTAATCCAGAAGTAGGCAAACAGAAAAACCCAATTGCAACACTGCCTTGATTGCATTCTGACCCCTGATAGTGGCAATCATATTACTCACTGGATCACCCTGGGATACGTCTCCTTCTCTAGTTATCCAGGATAACCCTGCAGTTATCTATTGAATGTGCTCTCACAACATCCTTTGGCAGAAAATTCCACAGTTTATTAGTGCTAGTGGACAACCAACGGTGCTCAATGCCAAGCAGCATCTGTAAAGGGAAGTTAAATATTTGCTTGCATTAAAAGCAGTGGCAAAGCTTGTGCATAGGGGGCCCTGGTGCCCTCGAACCCCCTCCAACCTCAATGCAGTACATATATAAAATATATATTAAATATCTCTCTCTCTCTCTCTCTCTCTCTCTCTCTCTCTATATATATATATATATATATATATATGTGTTTGTGTGTATATATATATATATATATATATATATATATGTGTGTGTGTGTGTATATATATATATATATATATATATATATATAAATGTAAGTATTTACATATACATCTATATGTATTATAGTACTATAAATACTTTCTTACCTGCCCTGTGCTGCACTCTACTTCCTCGGGTGAGAACGGTCTACTGTAGGTCAGAGGGCTGAGGGGGCCACAGAAGTCCGAAGGGGGATGCAGTGGCCAGCAAGGACCAAGGGGGCCACAAGGGACAGAGGGAGGCAACAGGAGGCTGAGGTAGGCTGCAGAGGTCCATGAAGGGCCACAGGGGGCTGAGGTAGGCTGCAGAGGTCCGGGAGGGGAGGCTACAAGTGGTCCGCGGGGGCCATAATGACAGTGGGGGCCACAGGGCCTTTGGGGGGCACAGTGGGGGGCCACAGTGGGCCATAAGGGGCTGCAAGTGACCCATGGGAGGTCCGCAGGGGCCATAAGGGGCCATGGGGGCCACAGGGACTGATGGAGGCCCCTGGCATTTGTGGTGGGCTACAGTGAGCCTTATGGGGTTGCAGGGGTGTCATGGGAGGTCCGTGGGGGCCATAAGGGGTTGTGGGGGCCACAGGGGGCCCCTGGCCCAAGTGAGGGCCACAGTGGGCTATAAGGGGCTTCAGGGGACCCACAGGAGGTCCATGGGGGCCATAAGGAGCCGTGGGGGTCACTGGTCTGGCTGGGAGCACAGGGGGCCTCTTTAGCTGGGGAGGGGCCACAGTGGGGTGTAAGGGGACCACAGGGGGCCCTAGGGGCCACAGGGACCCCAGGGGACCTGTGGGGTCTACATGGGACCCGCGGGGGCACAGGGACCCACAAGAGACACAGAGGATCCACGGGGGCCACAAGGGATCCATAGGAGGCACTGAAGACCCCTGGGGGCCACAGGAGGGCTGTGGGGTCCACAGGAGGGCCGCGGGTGCAACACAGGGCCGCATGGCCACTCGGGACCCGGGGAAGGTCTGCGGGGGGCCCTCAGTGGTCAGGGGCCTTGGTGCCTTGCACCGTCTGCACCAGCAGTAGCTCCTCCTATTATTAAGAGGGGTATAGAAGAAAGGGAAGCAAATATAATTCTGCCACTAAACAAATACCAAGTACAAATTCCTTGTCATAACATGCTTTTTGGGGCCAGGGTATTTGTTTTCCCTGGTTGTTCTAACAATCATGTAAGCTGCCCTTGTCCCAAACCCGAGGACAGTTGGGCTTTTGGGTCTGGCTACTGGTTCCTGATGGGCATTAGCCATATAAAAGGGGTATTATAATTACCATAAGAATCATGTGAAAGATTTTACCACTTATTGATTAGTTATGTTATGTGATGGTTTCCCCAAGCTCTGTTTGCATGCCCTGAACCTCTAAGGCCCCTTTCCACTAGGTCATTTGAGCCTAGTGGGCTCTTTGTCCATTTTCTATTTTTAGTGCCATTATTTTGTGCATACAGTGTGTTTTAGGGTGCAACTATTGCATTAAGCTAATAGGATGATTTGTGCACTGAGTGTGAAGAACATAATTCAGAAACTCAGTAGGCAATTGCTGAACAATCAGAAAGTTTTGCTCTGCATTTAGCCAGCAGAAGATAATAGCCAAGGAAGCAGAATCCAAAATATTAGAAAAGCTCGAACATTTCAAATATTTAAACTTTAAAGGTGCATTATGGTAGTTTGGAATATCTACATGCATTTAAAAAGAAACCGATAAAAGGAATTAATGCACTGCATCTCTGTTATAGCTTTTATGTAAATACAATTTATTGAATAATGAAATAATTATATACAGGTTCTGCTGTTATAGGTTTGTATATAATATAATTTCAAAATTCAGACATATAGCAAATAAGGGTTCATTAGCCACAGTCTGTGCAGTCTGTGATATACATGGATACTGCTCCAAAACCAATATCATACTCGCAGGTGTTTAATGTACTGATCCACAGAGGTCCAATGTATCAAGAAATGATGAGCTACATTAATATAGACCATTTGCTGTCTGACAATAGGCAATTAAATGGGCCATTTGCTGCAGGGCAGGATACTATTTAACGTTTTCATTAAAAAATATATTTTTTGGTGTTTGGATCCTGTTGCTAAGACCAGTGAAAGTAATATAAATATTGCCCTATATGGACCCTGACTGAGCAATGCTTACACCCGCCATGTGAAACTTATGTATGAATTAGTGCCAGTAATGGAGCAAGTCACACTGGTGCAAAATAAGTTGGGGGACCTTCTCTGTACTAGGTAGGTGATTGGTCAATAAAAAAAAACAAAAATGCATGTAGGTGGTCAGAACACCACTAGAGGTGATCAAACTACCTTTCTATAAAAGTAATTATTTGCCCATGTCAGCTAATAAACTAAGATTCCCAGTTTACCACTGGTAGCATAGGGCCCCTATTCATTTGTGGGCCTCAGTGCTTTGCACCGGCAGTAGCTCTGTCACTAAGTAGTGACTCACACTGAGCAGGTAATCAGCTGTGAGATCAAGAAACACCCACCTTTATTTTTTTATGTATTTAAAAAAAACAAAAAAACAACACACTGCATTTTCCACTTTTATGCTTCAGGGACTGAACATAACAGCTAACTTTAGAAGAAGGTTTCTTTGCATAAAAGCCCATTGTAGTTTAGAAAAACCTTCACATGTTTGTGAATATGTAACAACATGAGTAGCTGTGTAAACTATGAATATAAAAACTTTTTTATAGAAAATCATAATTTTTGAAGACTATGATTTTATATCGAAACTTCCATCTAGCTTGATCTTTCATAGATATAAACTAAGGCACCGATCATCAATGGCCACTTCCTTTGGTAAACATACTTTTGAAACCTTGTGCCCCCTTTGAACAACCCCACGTGGGCCAGGTCTGTCTC
The DNA here is from genome assembly GCA_027410445.1 of Discoglossus pictus. Taxonomy (NCBI): domain Eukaryota; kingdom Metazoa; phylum Chordata; class Amphibia; order Anura; family Alytidae; genus Discoglossus; species Discoglossus pictus. Next base: position 41,429,549 of record CM050166.1, on the reverse strand, counting down.
CAAGGACTTTGTGCCAGCCTTCTTCTTCCCCACCTAGGGGCCAAGGGCCCCACTATCAGCTACCTCTGGCAGGATATGGGCACAGAACGGTTGATAAAGTAGTGTAGCTTTTGGAAACAGAGTGTCTGGGTGAGGGATCCGGGTCTAACCCACCTGGGGAACCATAGACCTGGGACGTGTAAGGTTTAGATTATTGGGGACATTCAGGCTACTTATTCGATTGAATAGAGGGTCCCAACCAATGTCTAAGGTCAAGTATTTCCTAATTTGCGATTAACCATAAGACAAAGCATCAAAGGGGCATCACTTGCAGAGCACTTGGCACCACTGAATCTTTGTCTCTTGAAACAAGTGTTTTTATTGCTGTTTTGACAGCCTTGTTAATTATACTTGATCCAGGAGTGTCCAAATTCGGTCTTGGTAGGTTGCACACAGGCCTGGATTTGAGAAATCCCTGCTGCACTCAGGTGAGACTATCACTTCTTCAATTATGCTGATTGATTCAACTACGCACAGAAAGAAAATTCTAAAATCCAGGCTTGTGTACAGCCCACCAGGACCGAACTTCGATATCAGTGGCTTAATCAATTATACTCAATGGCTTAAATAGGCTCCATAGCCTTCTATGGGAGACTCAATCCTGAGCCTCTCATAGAAGTCTATGGAGCCTAATCTGACACTTAGAGCAAGATCAAATCTGTCCAGGACCCTAGTCTGGCCCTGGGACTGGGAGCAAACTGGGTATCAAGGATGGTTACTAGAAGTGTTTACTGGTCACACTTAAAGTGGTTCTAACCCGAAGATATTTTTATTACCCCAATGTGACAGTTACACCCCAAAACATATTCTGCACATACAATAGTTGTTCAAAATTTATAAAAAATACCCAGTGGCATTTAGGCTCAAGACACCTGCTAAAAATGGAACTTTGGGGCTCAGGGCATACAACTAGGGCTTTGAGAAGCAACATCATGTAATTACATAAATCCACAAATGACTTGGGCCCCTATTCAATTGCAAGCCTGCAGTTGCCTTCATACCGGCCGTAAGCCTGACATTTGCAACAGTTACAGAGTGATTCAATTAATCAAGCCCGCAGCTACCTGGCCGAAAGCCTAAACCGTAAACTATTTCAGAGCATGATCATGATCAATTAAGCAAGGCGGTAACTACTGATTTAGAAACAAATTTAGAAGCAAATAGTAAATGAGACCGTCATCATGACATCAGTAAAACATGGAGGTTCAATGTCAATCAATTAGCGCTTAGAAGTTCGATATGCGATCGGACTCGCAATCCGCAATGTATAAAATAATAAAAATGAATGACGATATTTTACGGGCTTGAAAGATCAAAGACTTAGATGGGTCAGAGTTACGTTATTGACAATCGCAGGGATTTTCAGCCTGTAACCCGCAAATAGTTTGCGGCTCATCAAAAGACGCCAATTGAATAGCAAATTAGTTACAGACTTTACGGGCTTCAGTAACTAACAATTGCTCAATTGAATAGGGGCTATAGTTCTTTTAAAAGCTCTTAAAACTATTAGAATAGCGCTTGGGTGAGATAGCCACAAGGCTACAGGCTATCAATGCTAGGTTGCCATCTCAAAAGGGTCAATGACTCCAGGTGGGTCATGACTTAATGACATTTGGCCTTTTCTGGGTGATTTATATGATTACTGTGTTAATATGATTATACATAACTGTTTATGTTTAACTGAGTGCACTTATTGAATATAAATAACAACAACATACGTAATCATAATTTTGCTATTCAATTTTAAATATAAAAATAGATACATTTTGTAGGAAAGTCACAATGACCAGCGTGTAGGAAAACAAACTCCTTCATTCTTCTAGATCTCTGTACTAAATAAATGCAAATAGACACAACGCTTTTGAGGAGCCACATGTTCATTATTGAAGCAGGTACTTGAAGAGGAAATTGCAGTACTTTTTTATGACATTATTACAGTTAATACCTCTTCAAGTAAAATTTGACCAGGACTCTCTGTTCTGGAGATTATTTCCATTTCTAGTCAGTGTAAGTCAGGAAATATTGAATCTCGATGGGCAGTTCTGAACCTCAATGGACAGACAGTATTAATCTTCAATGGGGGGGCAGAATTTATCCTCAATAGGGAGACCGGTATTGGAACTAAATGGGAAGGCCAACATGTGCTAGAGTGATTTATAATACAAACCAATACATTCTACCCACTCTTTCAACCTAAAAACTTGGCTTAAAAGACCACTGTAGTGCCATAACATCATTAGCGAAGTATTTTAAGTAATAAAATTCATATTTTGTCGTTTATAAAAGCAGTTTTCAATTTTAAATGTATGTTCAAAAATCACTTGGCCGCTGTTAGGCTCCTCTCACAATAAGATCCATATCATTCAATGCCTGGAGACATGCAATATGTGTTATGATGATATGTTTTAAACTATAGTTTGTAACACTTCATACATAACATTAAAATTACTCACAAATTATATCTCTCATTTGCAATTTATTTATATTGAAACAAAAAAGTGTTTATTATCTAGTCAAAGGTATGCAGCTGGTGGCCCACCAACTGGATTGGCCTGTCACCAGACCTCTGTGGCCCACTGACTGCCAGGGAGAATGTCCTCAGGAACCTAATTCCCAAATGTTTAGTCGTTTCATACAAAATGAAGATATATGGGTTTGTATATCTTTTTATATATATATATATATATATATATATATATATATATATATTTTATTAGTTCAAATTTGGCCCATCACCTATTTGGTCAATATAAATCTGGCCCACCAGCTCTATGGCTGATATATCTGGTCCCCCACACTAAACACATTGGACAGCAATGATATAGGGGATGAGATGGTTAAAAACAGTGGCGGCTGGTGACTTTTCAAGTTGGAGGGGCGACAGGGCGAAACATAGCCACTCCCCCTTTTTCAAACCACACCCATTTTTATAACTCCTCCCCCTGGCATCATAATGACCTTTAGAAGCCCCGCCCAATGACCTTATGCTTGTAAAGCCCATTGAAATACATGATCAGCAATGCAGAAATGGCAAGAAGTAAAGTAACAATGTGTTAAATTCATTGGTATACAATATAGATTGAAAAAACTCATGTGACAAGACTACAGCAATATCATAATTGCACCTATACGTATTAACAGAAAAATTAAAGGAGTGACACCTACCATTAGTCGGCTCTTCTTCTCAGGGTATTCACGTTCATTAAGTTGACCAATGAGTAGAAACAAATCTGCAGCCACATAGGGTTTGCACCTGGGGTTGAGAGAAAACAAGCAAATCAATCATACCATTCAAGAACAAAACCATACTTAAAAAACATTAAACGACCAAGTGGTACCATATAGGCCCCAAACATACCTTAGAAGACCAAGTGTGACCATATAGGCCTCAAACATACCTTAGAAGACCAAGTGTGACCATATAGGCCTCAAACATACCTTAGAAGACCAAGTGTGACCATAGGCCCCAAACATACATTAGAAGACCAAGTGGAACTATATAGGCCCCAAACATACCTTAGAAGACCAAGTGTGGCTATATAGGCCCCAAACATACCTTAGAAGACCAAGTGTGACCATAGGCCCCAAACATACATTAGAAGACCAAGTGGAACTATATAGGCCGAAAACATACATTAGAAGACCAAGTGGAACTATATAGGCCCCAAACATACCTTAGAAGACCAAGTGTGACTATATAGGCACCAAACATACCTTAGAAGACCAAGTGTGACCATATAGGCCCCAACCGCACCTTAAAAACCCTAAATAACAAATTGGGACCAAATAGGCCCCAACCGCAGCTTAAAAACCTTAAATAACCAATTTTGACCATATAGGCCCCAACCGCACCTTAAAAACCTTAAATAACCAATTTTGACCATATAGGCCCCAACCGCACCTTAAAAACCTTAAATAACCAATTTTGACCAAATAGGCCCCAACCGCACCTTAAAAACCTTAAATAACCAATTTTGACCATATAGGCCCCAACCGCACCTTAAAAACCTTAAAAGACCAAGTGTGACCATATAGGCCCCAACCGCACCTTAAAAACCCCTAAATAACAAATTGGGACCAAATAGGCCCCAACCGCACCTTAAAAATCTTAAATAACCAATTTTGACCATATAGGCCCCAACCGCACCTTAAAAACCTTAAAAGACCAAGTGTGACCATATAGGCCCCAACCGCACCTTAAAAACCCTAAATAACAAATTGGGACCAAATAGGCCCCAACCGCACCTTAAAAACCTTAAATAACCAATTTTGACCATATAGGCCCCAACCGCACCTTAAAAACCTGATGCCAGCTCCGTAAACCATGCACTGGTTTGGAGCAGTTGTGGGAGGGAACCGCCACTTTCGCAGGGCTAAAATCGCAAATCGCTATTCAATTGCTCCTGGATCCTGTTGCTAAGACCAGTGAAAGTAATAGAAATATTGCCCTATATGGACCCTGACTGAGCAATGCTCACACCCGCCATGTGAAACTTATGTATGAAGTAGTGCCAGTAATGGAGCAAGTCACATTGGTGCAAAATATGTTGGGGGACCTTCTCTGTACTAGGTAGGTGATTGGTCAATAAAAAAAACAAAAATACATGTAGGTGGTCAGAACACCACTAGAGGTGATCAAACTACCTTTCTATAAAAGTAATTATTTGCCCATGTCAGCTAATAAACTAAGATTCCCAGTTTACCACTGGTAGCATAGGGCCCCTATCCATTTGTGGGCCTCAGTGCTTTGCACCGGCAGTAGCTCTGTCACTAAGTAGTGACTCACACTGAGCAGGTAATCAGCTGTGAGATCAAGAAACACCCACCTTATTTTTTTTATGTATTTAAAAAAACAACATACTGCATTTTCCACTTTTATGCTTCAGGGACTGAACATAACAGCTAACTTTAGAAGAAGGTTTCTTTGCATAAACCCCATTGTAGTTTAGGAAAACCTTCACATGTTTGTGAATATGTAACAACATAAGTATCTGTGTAAACTATCAATATAATTTTTTTTTTTTAAGAAAATCATAATTTCTGAAGACTATGATTATATATTAAAACTTCCATCTAGCTTGAAGCATGCTGCCATCTTTCATAGCTGTAAACTAAGGCACCGATTATCAATTGCCACTTCCTTTGGTAAATATACTTTTGAAACCTTGTGCCCCCTTTGAACTACCGCACGTGGGCCAGGTCTGTCTCCAAGGACTTTGTGCCAGCCATCTTCTTCCCCACCTAGGTGTTAAGGGGTCTATGGTCCCACTATCAGCTACCTCTGGCAGGATATGGGCAAAGAAGGGTTGATAAAGTAGTGTAGCTTTTGGAAACAGAGTGTCTGGGTGAGGGATCCGGGTCTAACCCACCTGGGGAACCATAGACCTGGGACGTGTAAGGTTTAGATTATCAAGGACATTCAGGATACTTATTCAATTGAACAGAGGGTCCCAACCAATGTCTAAGGTCAAGAATTTCCTAATTTGCGATTAACCATAAGACAAAGCATCAAAGGGGCATCACTTGCAGAGCACTTGGCACCACTGAATCTTTGTCTCTTGAAACAAGTGTTTTAATTGCTGTTTTGACAGCCTTGTTAATTATACTTGATCCAGGAGTTTCCAAGTTCAGTCTTGGTAGGTTGCACACAGGCCTGGATTTGAGGAATCCCTGCTGCACTCAGGTGAGACTATCACTTCTTCAATTATGCTGATTGATTCAACTATGCACAGAAAGGAAATTCTAAAATCCAGGCTTGTGTACAGTCCACCAGGACCGAACTTCGATGTCAGTGGCTTAATCAATTATACTCAATGGCTTAAATAGGCTCCATAGCCTTCTATGGGAGACTCAATCCGGAGCCTCTCATAGAAGTCTATTTGAGCCTAATCTGACACTTAAAGCAAGATCAAATCTGTCCAGGACCCTAGTCTGGCCCTGGGACTGGGAGCAAACTGGGTATCACTGATGCTTACTAAAAGTGTCTACTGGTCACACTTAAAGTGGTTCTTACCCAAAGATATTTTTATTACCCCAATGTAACAGTTACACCCCAAAACATATTCTGCACATACAATAGTTGTTCTAAATTTATAAAAATTACCCAGAGGCATTTAGGCTTAAGACACCTGCTAAAAATGGAACTTAGGGGCTCGGGCATACAACTAGGGCTTTGAGAAGCAACATCATATAATAACATAAATCCACAAGTGACTTGGGCCCCTATTCAATTGCAAGCCTGCAATTGCCTTCATACCGTCCGTAAGTCTGACATTTGCAACAGTTACAGAGTGATTCATTTGATCAAGCCCGCAGCTATCTGACTGAAAGCCTAAACCGTAAACCATGCACCCATAAGTAGCATTTCAGAGCATGCTCATGATCAATTAAGCAAGGCCGTAACCACCGATTTAGAAACAGCAAATAGTAAATGAGACCGTCATCATGACATCAGTAAAACATGGAGGTTCAATGTCAATCAATTAGAGCTTAGACATTCGATATGCGATCAGACTCGCAATCCGCAATGTATAAAATAATAAAAATGAATGACGATTCTGTTCTAGCCCATGTGGGTGGCCTGATATGTATTAACTGCTTGATTAACAAGATTGATATAACATGGAAATGAAACATAAAAAAAAATATTTTTGATTGCAGATTTGCGAGCGTGAGACTGTTGTGCAATAAATTCTAATGTCTTTCATCACTTTCCCCGTCTTTTAAAGTGCAATATTGATTTATTATTTGCATTTACAGTGTTAAGATCAGGGGTTTAACCCCCTTGCGAGTCCTATCTGGATTTTCTTCTACATTGGCCATTTACATGTGTGAAAACAATTGCGTGCTTGAGGAATTGTAGCAATTGAATAGCGATTTGCGATTGTAACATTTACGGGCTTGAAAGATCAAAGGCTTAGATGGGTCGGAGTTACGATTTTGACAATCACAGGGATTTTCAGCCTGTAACCCGCAAATAGTTTGTGGCTCGCTAAAAGACGCCAATTGCATAGCAAATTAGTTACAGGCTTCTTTACGGGCTCCAGTAACTAACAATTACTCAATTGAATAGTGGCTATAGTTATTTTAAAAGCTCTTAAAACCATTAGAATAGCACTTGGGTGAGATAGCCACAAGGCTAGAGGCTATCAATGCTACGTTGCGATCTCAAAAGGGTCAATGAGTCCAGGTGGGTCATGACTTAATGACATTTGGCCTTTTCTGGGTGATTTATATGATTACTGTGTAAATATGATTATACATAACTGTTTATGTTTAACTGAGTGCACTTATTGAATATAAATAACATACGTAATCATAATTTTGCTATTCAATTTTAAATATAAAAATAGATACATTTTGTAGGAAAGTCACAATGACCAGCGTGTAGGAAAACAAACTCCTTCATCCTTCTAGATCTCTGTACTAAATAAATGCAAATAGAAACAAAGCTTTTGAGGAGCCACATGTTCATTATTGAAGCAGGTACTTGAAGATGAAATTGCAGTACTTATTTATGACATTATTACAGTTAATACCTCTTCAAGTAAAATTTGACCAGGACTCTCTGTTCTGGAGATTATTTCCATTTCTAGTCAGTGTAAGTCAGGAAATATTGAATCTCGATGGGCAGTTCTGAACCTCAATGGACAGACAGTATTAATCTTCAATGGGGGGGCAGTATTGATCCTCAATAGGGAGACCGGTATTGGAACTAAATGGGAAGGCCAACATGTGCTAGAGTGATTTATAATACAAACCAATACATTCTACCCACTCTTTCAACCTAAAAACTTGGCTTAAAAGACCACTGTAATGCCATAACATCATTAGCTGATTATTTTAAGTAATAAAATTCATATTTTGTCGTTTATAAAAGCAGTTTTCAATTTTAAATGTATGTTCAAAAATCACTTGGCCGCTGTTAGGCTCCTCTCACAATAAGATCCATATCATTCAATGCCTGGAGTTATGCAATATGTGTTATGATGATATATTTTAAACTATAGTTTGTAACACTTCATACATAACATTAAAATTACTCACAGATTATATCTCTCATTTGCAATTCATTTATATTGAAACAAAAAAGTGTTTATTATCTAGTCAAAGGTATGCAGCTGGTGGCCCACCAACTGGATTGGCCTGTCGCCAGACCTCTGTGGCCCACTGACTGCCAGGGAGAATGTCCTCAGGAACCTAATTCCCAAATGTTTAGTCGTTTCATACAAAATGAAGATATATGGGTTTGTATATCTTTTTATATATATATATATATATATATATATATATATATATATATATATATATATTATTAGTTCAAAATTGGCCCATCACCTATTTGGTCAATATAAATCGGGCCCACCAGCTCTATGGCTGATATATCTGGTCCCCCACACTAAACACATTGGACAGCAATGATATAGGGGATGAGATGGTTAAAAATGTCACTTTATGGTCACATATTTGAGAATTATCAAGAGCTAACAGCAGAGGGCGTTACTAACATCTTGAATGGCAGCTGCAGTTCAAGCTTCCGCAGGACGATATGGCTTTATTAAAGTTGGATAGTGTCATTTTTCATTCCGTCATCTCATTTTCTACTCACTTTCTCTCTTTCTTTCTTTTTTCTCTTTCTTTCTTTCTTTCCTGTTCCTACCCTTGCCTTCTTTTGTGCTTTCTCCCTCTATATCTCTTTTACTTTGTCACCTTTATTTCATGTTTTCTTGCTCTTTATTTCCTTCTTTCTACTCAGCTATCTTTCATCCGTTCTTCCCTTGTTTACTGATTATTTAATTCTTAGATATCCTTTCTGTTTTCTTGTACTTTTCTTGTTTCTTTACTTCAAGCCATCCTATTTCTTTGTCTTCCTTTCTTTCTTTCTTTCTTTTTCTTTTGTCTCACTGTCTTTCTTTCTTCGTACTTTGTTTTTTTCAGATATTCCCTTTTATCTACTGTCTTCCTTCCTTCCTTTCTCTGTCTTTTCCTTCTTTTTTCTCACAATGTCTTTTCTTTTTTTCTTTGCTCGTTTTTTCTTTTGTTTGTTCCTCTCTTTCATGTTTCTGTCTTTCATTTGTACCTTCCTTGCTTTATTTCTATTCCCTTCTTATCTACTGTCTTTCTTTCTTTCTTTTTCTCAAATGTCTTTTTCATTTGTCCCTTTCTCTCACTCCATCCATTTCTTTCTTTTTGCTTACCTTTTGCTCGCTCTGTCTTTACTTTTTCCTTTCTTTCACTCTGTCTTTTTATCTACTTCTTCTCTCACTCTCTGTCATGTATCCTTTCTTCACAATTTTATCTTCTTTCCTTTTTTTCTTTCCCTAATACACATATATAGAAACATAGATTTGATGGCAGATAAGAACCACGTCCCAACATGTCTGCTTTTTCTATCTACCTAACGGTTTGGCTTAATTAAAGGGACATTAGAAAAAGTTTATTGAAACTAACAGAAAATACACAAAGTATATGTACGTCTGTAGATATAACTGACAAACAAGTATGACTCATACATATATAGAACTGCTCATTGGCTGACAGGGGCAAGCCCCTAGACCAGTTACATATTTGAATATTTACAGATATGAGAGCACCATTTAATAAAAAACACACAGTGGTATATTGTCAAATACACTCTTTCAGGTTAACCAAAGAAAAATAAATCTTTCGATGTTCTATTAAAGGGAAGTGACCTAGCCATAAGTGCTCTTCCTGGTGTGAAAGAGCACAAAATTCTATTGCTTTTTTTTTAATTACACTAATAACAGCCTGAAAAAGAGGGATCTTGGGCATAGGTGTAGTAACTGTGGGGATGAGGGGGACAAATCCCCCCCAGATTTTTCAATGTGTGTGTTTATGTGTAGAGAAGCAGTTGTGCGTTATTTTTATACTATATGCGATATCCCCCCAAGATTTTCTTTGGTTCCTACACCAATGATCTTGGGTCTGTTTACAGACAGACTCCTGACTGACCCATGATTAATAGCACATGCCCATAGCGAATGGTAGAAAACACGGCACAAATAGATGTATTGATTTTCCTTGGGTGCATAAATAAGGGCCTCATTCAATTGCAAGCCCGTAACTCGATCGCAGACAGTCGTATGTCTGCGATCGACGTGCAGGTTCCCGTTGGTCTCCTTTTGCAAGACTATTAAATTGCTCCAGGTCGCGAGTTGCATCCTGAAGCCAGCTCCGTAAACCATGCACTGGTTTGGAGCAGTTGTGGGCCGGAACCGTATCAATTCACCAAGCCCGTAACCGCCCATTTCGAATCGGCCAATAGAAAACAAGAATGTCATAATTACTAAATTAAAACATGGAGGTTATGTGTCAATCAGGTTCGGTGGTCCGATATGCGATCAGACTAGCACATCTTTGAAAATTTAGGATTTTCTCCTCCATTTGTGGTTTACGAGTGTGGATACGTTTGCGAGCTTGGGGAATTGGAGCAATTGAATAGCGATTTGCGATTTTAGCCATGCGAAAGTGACACATAAAAGACTTCTGGATGGTGTAAGTTGGACAGCCGACATTTTTTCAAGCTCATAACTTGTAACCCGATTTTAGTGCGCAAATGGCAGCTGCAGTTCAAGCTTCCGCAGGACGATATGGCTTTATTAAAGTTGGATAGTATCATTTTTCATTCCGTCATCTCATTTTCTACTCAATTTCTCTCTTTCTTTTTTCTCTTTCTTTCTTTCTTTCTTTCTTTCCTGTTCCTACCCTTGCCTTCTTTCGTGCTTTCTCCCTCTATATCTCTTTTACTTTGTCACCTTTATTTCATGTTTTCTTGCTCTTTATTTCCTTCTTTCTACTCAGCTATCTTTCATCCGTTCTACCCTTGTTTACTGATTATTTAATTCTTAGATATCCTTTCTGTTTTCTTGTACTTTTCTTGTTTCTTTACTTCAAGCCATCCTATTTCTTTGTCTTCCTTCCTTCCTTTCTTTCTTTCTTTCTTTCTTTCTTTCTTTCTTTCTTTTTCTTTTGTCTCACTGTCTTTCATTCTTAGTACTTTGTTTTTTTCAGATATTCCCTTTTATCTACTGTCTTCCTTCCTTCCTTTCTCTGTCTTTTCCTTCTTTTTTCTCACAATGTCTTTTCTTTTTTTCTTTGCTCGTTTTTTTCTTTTGTTTGTTCCTCTCTTTCATGTTTCTGTCTTTCATTTGTACCTTCCTTGCTTTATTTCTATTCCCTTCTTATATACTGTCTTTCTTTCTTTCTTTTTCTCAAATGTCTTTTTCATTTGTCCCTTTCTCTCACTCCATCCATTTCTTTCTTTTTGCTTACCTTTTGCTCGCTCTGTCTTTACTTTTTCCTTTCTTTCACTCTGTCTTTTCATCTACTTCTTCTCTCACTCTCTGTCATGTATCCTTTCTTCACAATTTTATCTTCTTTCCTTTTTTTCTTTCCCTAATACACATATATAGAAACATAGATTTGATGGCAGATAAGAACCACGTCCCAACATGTCTGCTTTTTCTATCTACCTAACGGTTTGGCTTAATTAAAGGGACATTAGAAAAAGTTTATTGAAACTAACAGAAAATACACAAAGTATATGTACGTCTGTAGATATAACTGACAAACAAGTATGACTCATACATATATAGTACTGCTCATTGGCTGACAGGGGCAAGCCCCTAGATCAGTTACATATTTGAATATTTACAGATATGAGAGCACCATTTAATAAAAAACATACAGTGGTATATTGTCAAATACACTCTTTCAGGTTAACCAAAGAAAAATAAATCTTTTGATGTTCTATTAAAGGGAAGTGACCTCGCCATAAGTGCTCTTCCTGGTGTGAAAGAGCACAAAATTCTATCGCTTTTTTTTTAATTACACTAATAACAGCCTGAAAAAGAGGGATCTTGGGCATAGGTCTAGTAACTGTAGGGATGAGGGGGACAAATCCCCCCCAGATTTTTCAATGTGTGTGTTTATGTGTAGAGAAGCAGTTGTGCGTTATTTTTATACTATATGCGATATCCCCCCAAGATTTTCTTTGGCTCCTACTCCAATGATCTTGGGTCTGTTTACAGACAGACTCCTGACTGACCCATGATTAATAGCACATGCCCATAGCGAATGGTAGAAAACACGGCACAAATAGATGTATTGATTTTCCTTGGGTGCATAAATAAGGGCCTCATTCAATTGCAAGCCCGTAACTCGATCGCAGACAGTCGTATGTCTGCAATCGACGTGCAGGTTCCCGTTGGTCTCCTTTTGCAAGACTATTCAATTGCTCCAGGTCGCGAGTTGCATCCTGAAGCCAGCTCCGTAAACCATGCACTGGTTTGGAGCAGTTGTGGACGGGAACCGTATCAATTCACCAAGCCCGTAACCGCCCATTTCGAATCGGCCAATAGAAAACAAGAATGTCATAATTACTAAATTAAAACATGGAGGTTATGTGTCAATCAGGTTCGGTGGTCCGATATGCGATCAGACTAGCACATCTTTGAAAATTTAGGATTTTCTCCTCCATTTGTGGTTTACGAGTGTGGATACGTTTGCGAGCTCGGGGAATTGGAGCAATTGAATAGCGATTTGCGATTTTAGCCCTGCGAAAGTGACACATAAAAGGTTTCTGGATGGTATAAGTTGGACAGCCGACATTTTTTCAAGCTCATAACTTGTAACCCGATTTGAGTGCGCAAAAAGACGCCAATTGAATAGCAAATTTATCTGCGATCTCACTTACAGGCCTCCAGATCTCAGATTTGGCCAATTGAATGAGGCTCATATTTAGCAGTTTGAAGCAGTCATTTCTCGGCACAGACGCATTTGAGGAGGGTTAAATCACTCTCTGTTTCTGCTCTCTGCATAAAGCTTTTTCTACCAGTCTGCCTGTGGGACTTGTCAGAGCTCATGTAACCAGACACTTCTTTTAGGATTTTTTATGTGAAAAAATTCACCTATTTCAAAAATTAAAAAAAGTATTTCAAGACGTTTTTATTAGTATGTTACAGTGGTATGCTCCAAGTTATGCTGAATTAACTGTTCCTTTAAGCATCAAGTAAGCCTTGTGCTTACCCTGTGCATTCTTACCTTCCTTTATTTTTAACTCATTCTATCACTTCCACTCTCACTATCTTCTCGTAGTGAAGGGGCTTGTGAGCTATACCATATAAGGTAACCCAAGATGGGCCATAGCAGAGAGGTCAGACACATCATGGTCCACTTGGGAAGGAATTTCCAACCCACTCCAGTATATTTGCCAAGCAAACCGTATGGATAAGCACAACCAGAGACATAACAATAGATGTGCCTAGCGTCCATAGAGTCGTACCCAACTGAACAACTAAACAACAATAACCACTAGAAGGCTGTTCCATTTATTTAGTACTCTTTTTGTAAAGTAGTATTTAGTCCCATTAGCCTTAAATCTTTCAACTTGAAATCATGACCTCTTACTCATCCTTGCATTCCTCCTTTTCTTGAAGACAACACTTCCCTCTTGAACTTTATTAAACCATTTCATATATTATATATAATAATATAATATATATATATATATATATATATATATATATATATATATATATATGTTATAACCTATATATTTTATGCCAGTCATTCAGAATTTACATTTCCAGTAATTCAATAAACTGTGCAATGCTATGGAATTCATACTAAGAAATAAATGCAGAAAGAACTAGAAAATAATGAAATCGAATGCAGCTAAAATGGGACTTCTCTGTTTCACTGAATACAGGATCATAAACAATTTGCTATATTCTGGCGCATTTGCAATCAGGAACTAATAAAACACCCATAGATGCAGGTACTCTTTATGGGAAATGCAGGAACACAATTTCTTTTGCTGTGAGAAGCAAACAATATTTATATCCCTGGTGCCACAGACTGGAATATTACAAGGTCACACAAAACAGTGCTTTTTAATCTTTTCATGGCTTGCTGGGCTTCTTTGAGAATTTTTTTATTTAATCATTTTGTGCTGATTTTCCTTTGTAAGAGTTCAGTAAAGTTGCCACAAAAATACTCATCTTTGTTTGGTAGTTTGTGAACTGGTCTATTTTATTTTAATATAACAATATATATATATTGTCATGACTGATTTGGGGGCCATGATAGGACTCTTACACATCTGATTGCTAACATCAAGGCTATCAAAATGGACATTCAATGTTATTTATTTATTTAAATATTTAGCATTTGGTTAAAAGCATGATTATGCAAGAAAAAGGAATAATAATGTTTTTAATTAAAAAAAATGCATGTTGAAAAGGGATGTTTATGGATGTTTGAAAACTTTGCACTTGGTTAAAAGCATGATTATACAGAAGATATACAAATGTTTTTAACTTTAAATAATGCATGAAGCAACGGACTGTTTACATTTCTATAAGAGCAGTGCTTGCAGTTAAATTTGCAAGCTGCTTGCTTCTTGGTATGTGTGGGGGAAATACCAAATACCAATAACTCCAAAGAGATAACCAATCCCCTGTCCCTCTACTTCTTCCCTCTACTTCTTCCTCCCCTCTCTCCTCCCTTTTCCTCTACCCTACAATATTTAAGAAAGAGCCAGACATTATTGAAACTTTCTATACACAAATAGAATCTTCATGAATTAGTATTTTCTCTAAAATACTTTTATGTTCATAGCATACACTCCTATTAATGTTGTTAGTTTTGTACATAATTCACAAACATGTGAGGTGTTGGCTAAATCACAACGGACCTTTAGTCTGCAGGTGCACTTACATGTCTATCTATCTATCTATCTATCTATCTATCTATCTATCTATCTATCTATCTATCTATCTATCTATCTATCTATCTATGTATCTATCTAATGTGCTTCAAACCCTTAATGGGGGTTGGGTTGGGGGGGGGGGATTGCTTAGTGCGGTGTGATTAGTTTTTTTTTGCAATTGCTTCTTTTCAGTAGGGTATAGCCCCCCTGGGTTCACCCCACCCTGGCCCAACCTGCTAAGGCGCCCTTGTGCCTCCTTGGCTGCACACCCCGAGCTTGAATTTGGTGTGTACCTGCTTAAAAAAGGGCAATTCTACTGAAGCTCCAAGAGGTGACAGTGTAGAGCAGTGTAGCACACTGGGGATGTTTATCAGGGAATTGGTGAGAGTGCAAGAGTTGCAAAGTATAGGGAATGGATTCTGTGAAGCAAATGAGATAGAGATGGGTGTAAGGTGAGGTGGGTGCTGAGAGGGGTTGGGTGCTGTGTTAGGATGGATGCTGAGGTAATGACTGCTGACAAGGACTGGGTGCTTTGTAGGGATGAATGCTAAGAGTGGTGGGTGCTGTGGGGTGGGGGGGGGGGGGGGGGTGGGAGGCGTGATGTTGAGATGGGCTGGCTGCTATGTAGATATAGAATAAATATATATGTATATTTATCCCCAATGGGTGTTGCTGGAAAGTAGTGCATGAACATCCTGGAGCTGTGCTGCAGGAGAGGAGCTTTGCGCAGACAGGAGGTAGGGGTAGGAGAACAGCTATGGAAAGGAGTCTTGGGGAAGAACAGCAATGGGAATTGGTCTTGGGAAAGTTTACTGTTATGGGAAGAGGTCTTTCGGAGGGGAGTAATTATGGGTACGGATCCGGGGGAGGATTACTGAGTGATTTGGTCCTGGCAGGGCCAGCGCAAACATTTTTTACAACAGCCCCAGAGGCAGGGCCCCAATTTTTTTTTTTGCACCAGGACTTTTTTTTGTGCCACTGTTTACTTTTTTTTTGTTTATCCATGCTAAAGCACAGATATATTTTAACTAGCGACTTGCCCGTCAAAAATGACGGCAATAAAAACTGAAGCCTGGCAATGCTGTTTGCCACACAATGTAAGCCTCTCTCCCTCTACTTTACTGGCCTTGTGATGAGCGCCTTTGGCGCTCATCACAGGCCTTGCAATGAGCCCCTTTGGAGCTCATTGCGAGTCTCTCCCTCTGTCTACTTCCTCCCTCGTGTCTTATTTCCCCCCTCCTCTCCCTCCCTTGTGTCTCCTTCCACCTCGTCTACCTCCTTTGTATCTCCTGCCCCCCTGTGTTTTTACCTCCCTCTCCCTCCCGTGTCTCTAAACCCCTCCCCTGTGTCTCTTTCCCCCTTCTCCCTCCTATGCATCTCTTCCCTCCCCTGTGTCTCCCCCAACCCTCCCCTGTGTCTGTTCCCCCCTGGCCTGTGTCTCTTTCCCCCTCCCCCTGTGTCTGTTACGGCCTTCCTCGTGTCTCCATTTCCCTCCCTTGTGTATCTTCCCCCCTGCACTCTCTCCCCTGTGTCTCTTCCCCCTCCTCTCACTCCCCTGTGTCTCTTCCCCCTCCTCTTTCTGTGCCTCTTCCTCCCTGTCTCTTCCCCCTCACCCTCTGTGTCTCTCCCCACTCTGTGTCTTCCACCCTCTCCCTCTGTGCTTCTTCCCCCGCCTCTCTCTGTGTGTCTCGCCACTGTGTCTCTCCTTACCCCTTCCTCTGTCCCCCCCCCCTCTGTGCCTCTTTCCCCCTCTCTCTGTACCTCTTCCCCCCCTTCCCTCTGTGTCTCTTCCTCCCTCACCCTCTGTATCTCTCCCCCCTGTGTCTCTTCCCCCCTCTCCCTCTGTGCCTCTTCCCCCCTCTCCCTCTGTGCCTGTTCCCCCCTGGCCTGTGTCTCTTTCCCCCTTCCCCCTGTGTCTGTTCCCCTCTCCCCCCCCCATTTCCCTCCCATGTGTATCTTCCCCCTGTTCTCCCTCCCGTGTGTCTTTTCCCCCTCCTCTACCTCCCTTGTGTCTCTTTCCCACCTATCCCTCTGTGTCTCTCCCCCCTCCCTCTGTGTCTCTTCGCCACTCTCCCTCTGTGCCTCTTCCCCTCTCTCCCTCTGTGCCGTGCCTCTCCCCCCCTCTTCCCCACTCTCCCTCTTCCCCACTCTCCCTCTGTGCCCCTCCCCCCCTCTTCCCCACTCTCCCTCCCCTCTTCCCCACTCTCCCTCTGTGCCTCTACCCCCCTCTTCCCCACTCTTTTATCTGCTCTCGGGCCGCGCTGCGCGCAAGCGCGGCTTGTGCCGCGCTCTGCTCATGCGCGGCTCGTGCCGCGCTCTGCCGCGCTCTGCGCATGCGAGGCTCGCGCAGCGCTCTGCGCAAGCGTGGCTCGCGCCGCGCTCTGCGCATGCACGGCTCGCGCCGCGCTCTGCGCAATGCGCAGCAGTTTATAATTGTCTAACTGCGATTCGTCTGAAGCGTGACGACGAATCGCAGTTAGACAATTATATTTTAATGACAACTGCAATCCCATATTTTCATCATACTCTTTTGAATATCTACAAATGAGAATGTGCTAAATGTTTTCAGAAAGCATAAAAATACATAAATAATTTAATTTATTAACTATTGCATACAACCATTCTGAAATGTAAGGTTGCCATTCTTATTTCTGTTTATTTGCTTTTACAGGTGGGATAGGCCCTTGAATTCAGAACCTTTAGTTGAAATGTGTCAATTATATATGCCAATAATTTTAATAAAAGAAAATTACCTTATTCAAACAGCTGAACTAAGGCAATGGCTTTCTACAGTAGAAAATAATTGTGTATATTTATTATTCATTTAAATGCTGTATTTATGTTTACTTTCTAAAAAGATCACCCAAAATATTAAATACAGATTTAATGTTATTTTCATCCATTATTGTCAAATTCTTGAGAAAATAATATTGTAAATGCAGGACTTTATTGTTCCTTTAAGAAAATGCGAAGAGATTAACTACCAAGACATGCATCTAAAGTCATAAATAATACTACATACATTTGTCAAAGTATAATTTAATTGCTAAAGGATGACTTGGAACAGAAGAATTATGGAGAAACCAGCTTTTCAATTCTATAAGACTTTGTTCTATTATTCATTCTTGTTCTTCGAAAGAGAATACTGTAAATAGTGGTTTAAAGGGGATGAAATTGATCACCATTTTGGCAGTGCATGTTCGCCTCAAATATGGACGTGTAACATGCAAATTAGGTGAGCTGGATGTGTGTCTCTGGCCTCAGAGAGTCATAAAGTGATATGCTTCACAGCAAAACACAAGCCTGGGATCTGGAGTGACCTAACCAGATAACCCCAAGCTCTGGTGTATCCAGTAAGAAAAGCAGACTCCCTCATACAGGGAGGGGACTTAGGAGGGGGTGTGGGTCAAATATTTTTGTGTTTGTTAAATATCTATGTAAGAGGAATAAAGCTCAGTCCGAGTCTAACATTATAACCATGTCTGTCTGTGTGTTTCTTGTAATGTTCTAATCCTAACCAAAGGGATGGGGAAAAGTTTATTATTTTTAATAGGGAAGTGACTTTAGAGCTAAGCTTTCACATAGTTAATCTAGGTGTTTTCATTAATATAAAAGAAAATGACAGGCTGCTGTAGTTTAGGAAAAGATTTAAGTTTGTGAAATATGCAACAGCCTAACAACATTTGCGAATAAGAAACATAAACACCAGGTGACCTGGTACACAATACTATAGGAATCAATATTTGGAGTTAAATAATATGTGGTACAGTACCAACTTTGCAATTGGTAATAATAGGACCTCTCCATGTAGAGAAAAATATAAATTATTAAACAGTGGAGAAGAGCCCTTAATCCAGCATGATAACAAAGGTCAGTTGTAGTAGTATATAGTGTGATGGTGTGTCACCAGAGGGCAGTAGAGAGCCCTTCAAGACTTCTCCCCAGGAGTGAGAATGGTTAAGAAGATCCTTAAAAAGCTTGGCTGTGGCTACAATAAAGACCGGCTGCTGTCTCCAGGTGGAGCGCTTTTTGACAGAGCTGGAGAGTTGTGGAAATGTGCAGGGCCGATGTCAGAGGCCGCACTGAAAACTAATGGACCAAAGCCAGAAGCTTTGAAGAGCGAGCATGCAGATAAGAAGAACAGAAAGTCCCTGAAGGTGATGACCAAAGGAGGGATCTGCTTTGGAAAGAGAGGCCGGAGATACAGAGCCTAAGAGAGAGGTGAGAGGGAAAGACACCTCTGCTACCTATGTTTGGACTGTATGTTTGCACTTCTATGTAAGATAGTAAGGGAACTACAGTTTAGTTATGCAGGGCTTCAAGGAGAAGCTAGGATTTATTTTCTGTTTGGTTTATTTTCTGTTGTATGCTGACAAATAAGCAGTACAAATCTGCTAAACATTTAAAGGGCTCCTACTTTCTCCATTTTGGTGCTGGATATTAGGGCACGGATCCTGAGAGTGACAGTGAATCTGTCACAATAGCTAATAGTAATAGATGGAGAGAGAGAACTCACGGATCCTCCTACCTGAGGGCAAACCTAAATAATGGGCATAATAGCATTTTCACAGAAAATTTAGATTTTGGTAGACTTTGATAACACATGGAAGCTGCCATGACAGTAATACTTATTTTCCATTAGGGATGGTTACAGGCAAAGCAAGTAAGACCCCCCAGTATAATAGCAAACAGCTACCTAATGAGCAGGTGCAAAGGAGAGGGATGATGTTAAATGCTATCAGCTTATCTGAACTGACCAATGATTCAACAAATCCTCCTCACTCCACCTCTGCAGAGACATTGTTACTCTATTTTGTTTTGTAGATCTTCTTTGTAAGACTGCATTGTAACACTCTCCAGACTAGTCTGCCTAATAAAGAAAAAGTTGATTGAAAACCTGGATATCAACTGTTTTCTTGAGTGCCTGCTTTGACTAAGAGAGATTCTGAACCAGAGATTTTTCACAACACCTCCAACATAAATAATAATTAGCAACACTATTATAACACCATATCTGCAGGAAGCAGGGGAGAAACAAATATAAATCCCATAGGCAGAAGCAGTTTCTGCTAAATAAAGATTTTACCTAAAATTGGATTTATTGTTCGTTTTTACATACTTTTTCCCACAATTGAAGTGGTCTTTTAAGTGGCACTTGCTATATAAAATGAAGTTTCACACTAGGATCGTTCTAGATATGTCCTTGCTATATTGGTAGAGGTTAGTATATCATCTAAATAGGGTAGCAGTAATTTGGGGGCATCGCTATACTCTGAGATTTCCCCAATGAGTTTGTACCCTTACAATTTAAAATTCAACAATGATTAAACTGATTTAGAAATTGTATTATAAAATGTAATAATTGTGTTAGGAAAATGGCCAGTATTCAGTAAATCATTTCAGTAAAGCATCCTTGAGCTCAAAGGGTACCATGGTAATGCCCTAGCAGAAGAAACTAGGTAATTTAAATCAGTTTATTTAATAAAATCAATATTCAATGTTAGAATGATCTTCAAAGATTAGGGTATCAGCCTCCAGTTGAATGTTTGTTTCTACTCGGATAAGGTCATTAAAGAAAAACTGGAGGATTGGCTGAAATATAGGTTTTAAGAATAGATTTTTTAAGAAAATAAACAATAAATAATAGGCTTGTCCAATGAAAACCTCTTTAATATAAATCTCCAGTCAATAGAGACCACTGTGTCTGAAAAGTTAGCAGCTGCCTGCTAGACTGAGCAACCTTCTAATCTGATCTTAAGGTTGGCAGATTCCTGCTGAGAATAAGTCTGAACTTTGAGAGTAAGCTTAATGATGAATGTTGTTTGTTTAAATAGTTGAATATGAAATTTATACATGATCAATGCTTAATTAAAAAACCTGGCTTATGTTTTTGGGCACTACAGTGATCCTTTAATGTTATATTGCTTGCTTTTAGTTCCTATTCATGGCATATTTGTAAAAAAGAAATATTCTGAAATGTAAGTAAGTTGAATTTGTATATCTTATCAAGTCTCAAATGTAGTATTAAAGGAACCATTGGACACAAACAACACACATAATCTGTAAAGAAAACGTGTTAGCTCTGTCTCTAGTTTGACCTGTTAGGCGAATCAAAGTTGAAAGTAAATGTTGACTTATTATTCAATCAATTATCTGTGTTTTATATATGAACGGAAGCCAATTCATTAATTCTTGTGAGAGACTATAAAATTGAGGGGCTCAGTGGTTATAAAGTCAGCCCAGGAAGGATGGTGTAAGGAATATTATGTACAATTCCTTACATGTTCTTTTCAGCAGGTGAATAATTAAAATGTTTATTAGACAAACATATGACAAACAATAAATACAAAAATGATATTTAGAAGGAGAAAATTTATAGAAAACCTGTTATATGTTACAAAAAATAAACTTTTACTATATTGTTGTATATTACCACTATAGTTATCTTCTTGAAGGTTCTCCATCAGATTGTTCTGTCTGTTCAGGCCTTCTGCTCCTCAGGACTGCTCTCTGGACTCCTCAGCAACTCTCTTGGACTGTCTCTTGGACAGCTCTCTTGTACTGACACTCTCGCCCCCCCCCCCCCCCCCCCACACACACACACAGACTGCATACTTTCTAAATCTAACTTGGATATTGGGTGTTATACCATAGCTCCTTCCCCAGTAGTTACACAAATCAGTTTAACCTGAAACTGGAAGGTGAAGATTCACTGATAAATCCCTAGAACAGTGGTAGTCAACCTGGTCCCTTCCGCCCGCTTGTGGGCGACTCAAGCTTTCATGGTGGGCAGTTGGGTTATCCCAAGGTAGTGATGTTGACGAGTGACGTCACATGCCGAGGACCCGCAGCACCATGCTTGGTTTGGAGAGCTGTGAGGGAGCCTAGGGACAGCAGTCAGGACCCGATAATGATACATAGCTAGGGTCATATGATTTATGTAACCAGAAATGAGATGTAACCATCAAAATTGGGCAGTGGGTATTAAAAGGTTGATGACCCCTACCCTAGACCTTTATTGTCACACAGACATATTCTAAAACACCTCTTCCCCCATAATTCATAGAGAATGTCCAAATGTCTCCCCATACTGTATCTGGCATAGCTCATTATGGAGATCTTAAAAGGGATATAAAAAAGGCCCTCAGGCAGTAGCCATCTTCTAACACTTGATATTTAAACAAAACATTTATATATAATAATAATTATAATCGGTAATAAATGTACTTTAAAACCATAATGTTTAGAAAAATTACATCTACTTTCCCATATTTTTATGTATCCCTTATAAATGTTGATATTTTCACCTTGGTTTAATTAAAGGCATGTGGAACAGCCTTTAAATTATTAAATGTAATTAAATGTAATTAAGCTTCAATGGAAGCCCACTTTTTAGTTGCTACTGATCTGCTTTCACAGATCTTGAATGTAGATGATGCATTCACTGTTACAATGGAATTGTGGCAACCAAATATGCCACTGCTTTCTAAAGAACTAATGGAAACCTTAGTTTAAAAGGACCCTGCACAGAAAGCAGTTCAGAGACGCAGCTCGGGAAATCCAAATGAAAAACCGCTGTAAATAATAGTTATATATGTAAGTAAAATATTTAAAAGCTTTTTTTTTTCAATTTACTTAAAATATTTTTACTTTTCTCAAGTTTATTTAAACAAAAAATTGATTACAGCAGCCCTTTAAGATTTCATCTATCTTTATATTTTATGTGTATACTATCTCAGCTCTTACTTGCCCCCAATCTGCAAAGCAGTTCCATAAATATTTTGCCATCTGTGCAATGTCATCCCTCCTTAAAGCTCAAACCTTAAGTGTGGTCAGATTAAGCTTTTGCAGTTTTATTCATGCTGATTTATGGTTGCTGAGACGCGAGTACTTATCCACAATTAAAACTGTTCCTATGTCCTAATTTTCACATATTGAAATAGTCTAAGGAGTTCATTATAATTAGGCCATTATGAGCACTATAAAAATAATTTATGGATAAGTGTGTCAGTGAGCACCTGTCCATGTCTGGAAGCAGTGGGCTGGGAGGCAATTTTCTAATGGAATTGATTATCTGTACTCGGTGCTAGGTGTATAGGCTGTCTGTCATGGGAAACATCATGGAGGATAGTTTCATTCAATATGCATTAAAAAGAAACAGAAAAAGTAAGAAAGTCAACTTTTTCAGAAATACATAATGTAACTTTAATGACCCAAAGGGTGCAGATTCATAGTGTACTTATGATGTGCAACTTTTTAAGGCTGAAATAGGGATCATATTTATGGGTGTAGGAACTGGGGGGGACAAGGGGGCCAACCCTCCCCCCCATAGATTTTTCAATGTGTGTATTGATGTGTACAGAAGCAGTTGTATGGTATTTTCATCCTATATGCAGTCCCCCCCCCCCCCCCCCCCCCCCAGTATTTTATTTGGCTCCTGCACCCATGATCATATGCATAATTAGATAATGTCACATCAAAGATTTGATTTATTCTTTAAATGGTAAGATATTTTGCTGTGTGGTAAACTGATCATACATATTTTTTTTTATAAGACCTGTGTTTTGTATTTTTTAAGTTTATTTTAGTACAGACAACCCACAAACCATGGTCTAGGTGCAACTGGCAGAGTACCAGTCATAGATAGATCTGAGTTCATGGGCAAGCAACAAGTAGAGTCACGTGTAATAGGTGTAGACGGATTGCTCACAGGAAAGTTGGGATCGTGGGCACAAGATCGGGGCAAGAGGCAGGCACAAAGTTAATTTGAGAAGCAGAGACTAGGTCAGGGCGAATTGAAGGCACTAGGTCGGGGCAGGAAGGCAGAGTAAAGAATGTTCAGTCACAGACAGAAGCTTTAGTTTGCTTTAATAGTGACACTGCCTGACCAAAGATATGGATCTGCCTCCATGAATAACAAACACTTGGTTTGGGGTGTAAGATGTCATTGTGGGATGATTCATATCGTAGGAATATCCAAAAATGTCATTGAGCTGATTATACTTTTAGCAACATGGATCCTTACACCTCCAAAGGATTTTTTTAGTTGTCATCTAAAAGTTTCATAAACCAATTTCCTTTTCTCTATGACTAATGCAGCCATCTGAACTTGTTTTTAACTTTTTACTATGAATATGTGAGTAAATGGTATTTGTAACCATTTTTATCACTGGAACATAAAGATATTGCACTTAAATTAGTCCCTTCTTTCTGTTCCTTCAATCTTTCCCAGCACCAGAGTTTTTTTCTAGGAAATCCTGTCTTCTCATGATATGGCTAAAGTATTTCCGCTTTGGTCTCATGATCAAAACTTCCAGTGAACATTTTGGCCTGATTTCCTCTAGTATTGACTGATTGGATGTTTTAGCAGTAGAATAGAGTTTTCACCAACACCACAATTCAAAGGATTCAATTCTACAGCGCTCAGCCTTCTTTATGGTTCAGCCCTCACATTTGTATGTTACTACTGGGAATACCATAGTTCTAACTATGCATACCTTTGTTGATAGTGTAGTATTTTTACTTTTTAATAACTTGTCCAGACTTGTCATAGTTTTCCTCCCCTAAAGTAAATGCATTTTAATTGGTGTGGTTGCAGTCACCATCTGCAGTGTTATTGGAGCCTAGGAAAATAAAATCTGTCAGTGCCCCCACTTCTTCCCCGTCTATTTGCCAGGAACTGAGATTACTGTTTGCCATTATCTTTGTCTTTTTAACATTGAGCAGCAGGCCAACTTTTTCACTCTCTTCTTTTACTCTCATCAATAGGTCCTTTACTTCTTCCACACTTTCAGAGTACTATCATCTACATATGTGAGGTTGTTGATATTTCTCCCAGCAATACTGACTCTGGCTTTGAATTAATCCAGCCCTGCCTTACGCATGGTTTATTCCACATATAAGTTGAATAAATAAGAGTGAAAATATACAAGCACTCCCTTGAATCATTCAGTTGTTCCATTTTCGATTGTGACCTTGGCTTCTTCGTCCACATGCAGATTCCTCAGGTGGCAGATGAGGTGGTCTGGTCCTCCATCTCTTGAAGGACTTGCTAGATATTATTGTGATCCACATAGTCAAAGGCTTTGGAATAGTGTATGAAGCATAAGTAAATGTTTTTTTTTTTTTAACTTTCCTGCTTTCTGCAATTTGATTTATTTTCCCGCTGCCTCTGCAAAACCTGGCTTGCACATCTGGTAGTTCTCGGTCCATATATTGTTGGAGACTATCTTGCAGGATCTTAAGCATTACCTTTCGGGCTTTGAAATGAGTGCAATTATTTGATAATTGGAGCAATTTTTGGCAATCTTTGGCACTGACTTTTTTTGGTAGGGATGTCGACTGACCTTTCCAGTCCACTGGCCAATGTTGAGTTTTACAAATTTGTTGGTGGATTGCAAGTAGCACTTTCACAGCATCCTTGTAAGATTTTGCACAGTTCAGCTGCGATTCCATCAACTCCTGCAGCCTTGTTAAGAGCAAGGTTTCCTCTGACAAATCTCACTTCATTCTCCAAGATGTCTGGCTGCAGCTCATTCAACAAACTATTGAAATTATCAATGCTGTTATCTCCCCTAACTTTTGCTTTCCTTTTCCCCTGGGCTATTATCAAAGCTTTGTCATACAACCAGTTTGCCTTCTTTGTTTTCTTTATTTGAGGACATTCTTTGTTGCTGTTTTCTGGACAATGTTACAAACTTCTGTCTAAAGTTCTTCAGCATTATTTTAAAGAACAGCACAAATTCAGATTTACAACATTGGCTTTATTTTACTTCAATATTAATGATTTTAGAATGCAATATTCAATATTGAACTAACATTTTGAACAGCAACCTCTAAGTCTTGTGTTGAACTGTTGATCTTTAGCCCCTATGAGGTTAGGGTGTTACTGGGAGGCAATGCTACATATTGAAACACAGGCTTGCTTTCACTATCTAGGAACTACACCACTGGTAATGTAACTATACATGGGCCCTTATTCAATTGAGCAATTGTTAGTTACTGGAGCCCGTAATGTAGTTGTAAACGAATTTGCTATTCAATTGGCGTCTTTTAGCTACCCGCAAACTATTTGCGGGTTACAGGCTGAAAATCCCTGCGGTGTCAAAATCGTAACTCCGACCCCTCTAAGCTTTTGATCTTTCAAGCCCGTAAATGTTACAATTGCAAATCGCTATTCAATTGCTACAATTCCTCAAGCCCGCAAATGTTTTCACACCTGTAAATGGCAAATGTAGAAGAAAATCCAGAGAGGACTCGCAAGTGGTTAAACACCTGTTCATAGCACTGCAAATGCAAATAAAAAAGCAATACTGCACTTTAAAAGCTGGGAAAAGCGATTAAAGACATTAGAATTAATTACACAACAGTCTGAAGCTCCTAAAAAATTTTTTTTTTACCTTCCATTTCCGTTTTATATCAATCTTGGTTACCAAGGAGTTAATATGTATCAGGCCACCCACATGGACTAGAACATTTTCTTCATTCATTTTTATTATTTTGTACATTGCCGGATTTCGAGTCCAATCACATATCGGACTTCTAAACGCTAATTGATTGACGTTTAACCTCCATGTTTTACTGACGTCATGATGACGGTCTCATTTACTATTGGATTTTTCTAAATCGGTAGTTACGGCCTTGCTTAGTTGATCATGCTCTGAAATGTTACTTACAGGTGCAGGGTTTACAGTTTAGGCTTCCGGCCATGTAGCTGCACGTTTGATCAATTGAATTGCTCTGCAACTGTTGCAAATTTCTAGCCTGCAGACTTATGGCCAGTATGAAGGCAACTATGGGCTTGCAATTGAATCAAATCCCTGGTCTCTACAAACATGCAGCTTCTTCTACATCAGGGGTGGGCAAGTTCGATCCTGGAGGGCCGCATACATGCCTGGATTTGGATATTTCCTTTCTGTGCACAGTGAGTCAATCAGGATGACTGAAGAAGTGATTGACTCACCTGTGTGCAGCAGGGATATCATCAAATCCAGGCATGTATGTGGCCCCTCTTGCCCACCATGATCTGCACTCTTGCAGTCTGCTAGACTGTGATAGATTCTAAAATGAAGGATGCCATTTACTGGTTTATGTCTAATTGTAGAAGAAAGAGTACTTTACTGGCTATTTTAGATAGATAATGTATACCTGTGTTAGCCAAAAATCATCAACAC
This sequence comes from Discoglossus pictus, assembly GCA_027410445.1. Taxonomy (NCBI): domain Eukaryota; kingdom Metazoa; phylum Chordata; class Amphibia; order Anura; family Alytidae; genus Discoglossus; species Discoglossus pictus. Next base: position 41,402,606 of record CM050166.1, on the reverse strand, counting down.
TGTTATCATTCAGTTCACACAGTTATAGGACCATTGTGGTTTTGAAAAAATAATCCACATTATTGTGAATGTTGTAACAAATAAATAGCATAATCAGTTATATAAAATAGGCACATAAAAGTAATTTGTAGAGAAAATTGTAAATTTAGGAAACCCTGCTTGTTTCATGGGAGCTTCGATCTTGAACTGCTAGTTGGCCTGTAGTGCGAGGGGAATGTTGATCCTACTGGGAGTTGCTTTGTTGCTTAATTCTTTTGTCAAACTAGTCAATAGAATTGAATAAAAATGTCATCTGAAGTAAAGATCTCTCCCATTCAGGTGTCAAATCTTTTTAAGAATAAAAGGCAAAATGACTGCTGCCATTAAAGCAAATTGGTAAAATGAAAACATTTTATTTATTTATTATAAACTTTCTAAAAAAAACCATTTTGTACATTATCAAGTTACCGTATATACTCGAGTATAAGCCGACCCGAGTATAAGCCGTGGCACCTATTTTACCACAAAATACTGGGTAAAATGAGTGACTCGAGTATAAGCCGAGGGTGGGAAATGTGCTGCCACCTGTGTCCCTTTTTTGTCTTCTGTGTCCCCCTCTCTCTCTCGTGTCTCTTCTCCCCTCTCCATTCCCTGTGTCTCTTCCCCCCCTCTCCCTTCCCTGTGTCTCTTCCCCCCCCACCCTTCCCTGTGTCTCTTCCCCCCTCCCTCCTCATTCTCAACCTCCCTCCTCAACCCCACTCCTCATCCTCAACCTCCCTCCTCATCATCCCTCCTCATCCTCAACCTCCCTCCTCAACCCCCTCATCCTCAACCCCCCATCCTCAACCCCTCCTCAACCTCAACCCCCTACTCATCCTCAACCCTCTCCTCAACCTCCCTCCTCAACCTCAACCCCCTCCTCATCATCAACCCCTCCTCAACCTCCCTCCTCAACCTCAACCCCCCATCCTCAACCCCCCATCCTCAACAACCTCCTCAACCTCCCTCCTCAACCTCAACCCCCCTCCTCAACCCCCTCCTCAACCTCCCTCCTCATCCTCAACCTCCCTCCTCATCCTCAACCCCTCCTCAACCTCCCTCCTCAACCTCAACCCCCCCAACCTCAACCCCCCATCCTCAACCTCCCTCCTCAACCTCCCCATCCTCAACCCCCTCCTCAACCTCAATCCCCGATCCTCAACCCCCCTCCTCATCCTCAACCTCCCTCTTAAACCCCCCTCCTCATCCTCAACCTCCCTCCTCATCCTCAGCCCCCCTCCTCATCCTCAGGCCCCCTCCTCATCCTCAGCCCCCCTCCTCATCCTCAGCCCCCCCTCATCCTCAGCCCCCTCCTCATCCTCAACCCCCTCCTCAACCTCCCTCCTCAACCTCAACCCCCCCCCATCCTCAGCCTCCTCCTCAACCTCCCTCCTCAACCTCAACCCCCATCCTCATCCCCCCATCCTCAACCCCCTCCTCAACCTCCCTCCTCAACCTCAACCCCCCTCCTCAACCCCCTCCTCAACCTCCCTCCTCATCCTCAACCTCCCTCCTCATCCTCAACCCCTCCTCAACCTCCCTCCTCAACCTCAACCCCCCCAACCTCAACCCCCCATCCTCAACCTCCCTCCTCAACCTCCCCATCCTCAACCCCCCTCCTCAACCTCAATCCCCGATCCTCAACCCCCCTCCTCATCCTCAACCTCCCTCTTAAACCCCCCTCCTCATCCTCAACCTCCCTCCTCATCCTCAGCCCCCCTCCTCATCCTCAGGCCCCCTCCTCATCCTCAGCCCCCCTCCTCATCCTCAGCCCCCCCTCATCCTCAGCCCCCTCCTCATCCTCAACCCCCTCCTCAACCTCCCTCCTCAACCTCAACCCCCCCCATCCTCAACCCCCTCCTCAACCTCACCGCCGCATCAAGACAAGGAAGGAGCGGAGGCCAGAGCAGGTAAGTGAGGGGAGAGGGGGGGGAATATTTAGAGGGGTAGTATGATGGGTGGGTTAGAATGAGGGGGGTTGAGGATGAGGAGGGGGAGGGAAAGAGACACGGGGAGTTAGAGAGACACGGGGTTAGAGAGACACGGGGTTAGAGAGACACGGGGGTAGAGAGACACAAGGGGGGTTAGAGAGACACGGGGGGGAGAGAGACAAGGGGGGTTAGAGAGACACGGGGGGGGGGGAGAGTGACTTGAGTATAAGCCGAGGGAGCCCTTTTTAGCCTTAAAAAAAGGGCTGAAAATCTCGGCTTATACTCGAGTATATACGGTAGGTTCTTTTTAAGAGCATACTTGCAAAATGTAAAAGACCACTATACTTCAATAAAAAAATATTAGTTTACCATTGAATATTGGTATACCATTGAACCTGACTAATCCTAGTATATGTTAAAGTTAGTTTATCTCAAAGTAATAGGTCTACTTTATCACCACAGTGACTCAACTGAACAAAAAGTATAATAACATACTAGACATAATAAAATCTGCTAACTCCAATGTATTTTAAGTGCAATATATTTTGCCCCATTCTGTATTTGAACTGATGGTATTGTGATTCATTATACTACTGTATAAATGCATTTACTGCATCTGTCCTCATGCATAATACATAATATAGTCAAATCTTCCCTTTATGAATCTCTTCGATTATATCTTAAACATCAGACATCACAAGACTGTCAAACATTAAACTTCCTCCGAGGAGCTATAGTCAAATTGCCTTTTTATTTTTTCGTTTCTTCTCGTATTCTGCTGGACGAGATTCTTTTTAATACTTACGGGACTTGCAGTTTAATGTAAATGCATTGTTTTCCCCTGTGTGGCAATAGAGGAGTTAAAATACAATCCAATTCTATTGACTCAGAACCGAAAACAAAGAGTCAGCAGCTTTAGAATCTGGAGCACAATGAACAGCCCGTATGCCAAGAATAATAAAAGGCATTTTAGGATTTAAAACTTACTGGTGAAAAAACCTTTGTTAACCAATCCTGACAATAACATTATAGGAACTGCAAATGCTGCTAGAATTTCTTAGGAGAAAATCACATCCAACACTGTGTCAGTATTTTAGAAAAACTGCAATTGGAAAAGTGCCTATATTTAACTTCAGAACTTTTTTTCTCTTTTCTGTCCCTTTTTGCTTTAATTTTAAACAACCAGAAAAAAAAGAGAGCAAATATTCAAAAGTTTATCGTTCAACTAGTTACCATTGTTAAAATGAAAGAACAGTTTAATTTAGTATAGGTAATAATAATGATAATAATAATAATAATAATAATAATAAGAAGAAGATGAATCTCTTTTCTGAATTGCTACAATGTCATGCTAAAGAGGCATGTGTACCTCAATGAAGGTGTGAGCTATACCATGTAGGGACATCCAAGATGGGCAGGTCATAGCAGAGAGAGACTCCGGAGAAGGATCTATGAACTCACTTCAGTATCTTTGGCTTGAAAATCATATGGATAAGAACAATGAGAGACATAACAAAATGGCATAGGAAGATGAGCTGCTCAGGTCAGAGGTTTCTATTACATTATTGGGGAATGACAGATGGTGAGTACTAGTAATACCAGATATTATTAAGTGGTTGGGTCAAAGTTGGGTGGATGCCCTGTTACAGAGGTGTCTGGAGGGGAATGGAGGGTCTGCAGATGCAATAAACAATTCAGTATAGGAACCAGAAATATTAAATCTATTAACCAAAGCAAACTAGACATGGCTAAACATGAGATAACAAGAATAAACATTGATATTCTGGGAATTAGTAAACTCAAATGGATGTGAATGGGACGTTTCATATCAGACAACCATCAGGTCTTCTACTGTGGTCGAAAATTTCACAGAAGAAATGGAGTAGCCCTCATAATCAATGTGGCCAAAACAGTGCTCGGTTACAGAATTATTTAAATTAAAATTGAAGGCAAGCCATTTAACATCACAGTGATCCAAGTCTATACTCCAACCATGGATACTGAAGAGGCTAACATTGTCAAAGTGTCCAATTTCCAATGACTATATTCAACACCTCCTAGATATAATACCAAAAAAAGATGTTACACTAATAATATGATATTGGAATGCTAAAGTAAGCCGCCAAAATATACCTAGAAAATGGTTGGGTTTGGCCTTGGACCAGTGGCTAGAGATTGGAGGGACCTGTTGCAAAACATTTTTCTTCCCCAAGGATTTCACCAACTCGTTCAGTGGACTCCCCATAACCCTTTCCCATAACAGCTACCCTCCCAAAGACCACTTTCCATAAGACCGTTTCCCATAGCTGCTCTCCTAAGACCCCTTCCATAGCTGCTCCCCGTCCCTTATCTCCTGCATGTGTGAAGCTCACATATATATATATATACATATATACATGTACTATCTCTAGCCATTCCCTCTCAGCACTCAACCACTCTCAGCATCCACCTCACAGAACTCATCCCCATGTACTTTGCTGTCATCCAGCCCTTGATTTCTCTCTCGCATTTTCCCTGATACACATCCCCAGCATGCTAAAGTGCTCCACTCTGCCACCACTTGAAAAAAAATGACAAAGTATTGGGGCCCCCCAGAGAATAGCCCTGATGTATTGCACCACTTGCACCACTGGTAGCCCCGCCCTTGCCTTGGAGTGCAAAATGAAGCAGGTCAGAGATTAGTAGATATATGGGAAGATTATTTTCTGGTCATAGTAAACACCACCTTCCAACAGCCCCAGAGACGACTCTACAGATGGTCATCACCAGATGGACAATATAGAAAACAGGTTGACTGTATGCTTTGAAGTCAAAGATGCAGGAACTGTATATAGTCAGCAAAAATAAGACCTTGAGCTGACTGAGACATCTTGGAGAGTGAAGTGAAATGGGCCCCAGGAAGCCTTGCTGATAACACTGCTGAAAAGTAAATGGAAACCCAGCTAAACTGTTTAAAGTCCTACAAGGTGATGCTGTGACAGTGTTGCTCGCATTATACCAACAAATTAGAAAAATTCAACAGTGGCCAGTGGACTGGAAAAGGTCAGTCTACATCCCTGTCCCAAAAAAGGCAGTGCCAAAGATTGCTTCAATTATTGAACAATTGAACTAATTTCACATACCAGTAAGGTAATGCTTAAGATCCATCAAACTTGGCTTCAACACTATAGGTACCGAAAACTGTCAGATGTGCAAGCCGGGTTTCGCAGAAGCAGAAGCACAAGAGATCAAATTGCAAATGCCTGCTCTATAATAGAGAAAGTAGGAAACATTTACTTCTGCTTCACAGACTATTGTAAAATCTTTGACTTTGTGGATTACAACAATATGTGGCAAGTTCCTAAAGAGATGGGGGTACCAGGTCATCTCATCTGCCTCAATCTGTATGTGGACCAAGAAGCCACAGTCATGAACAAAAATGGAACAAATAAGTGGTTCAAAATCTAAAGGGAGCGTAACCAGGTTGTATACTGTCACCTTATTTATTCAATTTATACGCGGAATACATGCGTAAGGCCGGGCTGGTCAACCCAAAGCTGGAGTTAAAACTGCAGTGTGAAATAACATCTCATATCAGCAGATGATACTACTCAGGTGGCTAAAAGGGAGAAGAACTAAAGAGCCTATCGATTAGGGTGAAAGAAGAGCGTGCAATAGCGGACCTACTACTCAATGTTAAAAAGACGAAGATTATGGCAAATCGCAATCTTAGTTCCTGCCAAATGGATATGCAAGAAGTGGAGGGAGTGGCAGATTTTGTTTTCCTGGACTATAATATACAAATAGTGGGACAAATAAATGTTGAATCAGCATGAATTTTTTAATTTATTACATGACAGCGGCGATTAAAAGGAATTTCAAACATGACAAAAGGGTATTAAAAAAGGGCAAATGTAGAAATAAGACAATCCCATTAACTTAACATTAATTTCCTGGACTACAAGATCACTGCAGTTGGTGATTGTAGCCATGAAATTAAAAGACGTTTGTTTCTGGGGAGAAAAGCTATGGCAAGTCTAGAGAAGCTAATAAAAAGTAAAGATATTCCACTATCAAGAAAGGTCCACATTGTTAGAACTATGGTATTCCCAGTAGTAACATACGGATGTGAGAGCTGGACCATAAGAAAGGCTGAGTGCCATAGTATTGACACCTTTGAATTGTGGGGAATACTATTTATAGTCCCTTGGATTGTAAGAAATTTAGCCAATCAATACTACTGAAAATCAAGCCTGACTGTCCACTGGAAGGTTTGATCATGAGGCTAAAGAGCAAATATTTTGTTTATATCATGAGAAGACAGGATTCTATAAGGAATACTCTGATGCTGAGAAAGATTGAAGGCACACGAGGAAGGGGACAGCAGAGCCGGAGATGGATAGCTGAGGTAAATAAAGTAATGAACATGCGCTGGTTGGAGCTCAAAGGGTTAGTGACTGACAGATGCAACTGGCATGCTGCGGTCCCTGAGGTCACTGAGAGTTGGAAAAAACTGAACAACAACAAATAATAAGTATTTTACAAACTGAATGTTAGCAGTTATTGGCAATTAATTGGCTGACAGACAGGTAAAAATAGAAGATTAACCTCTGGGGATCTGAAACAATTATCTTCAGTGTGAAGATATAGGAAAAAGAAAAGACTGGGCATGCTTATACAGAAATTTAGAGAAGCAGTGTATTTCCTTTACTGCTTCTGAGCATGCCCAGTCTTTTATTTTGCACATGACTTACCCTGAAGACCCTAGGGAGTAACTAGCAATTACTGATAATGATATACCATTAGAAAGGGGAGCCAAAGTGTCCCTGGGGATTGGACTGACATCAATGTATGCTTACTGTAAAAAATGCATTTAGTTCATATAACATTCAATTGATAAATTATTTTGTAATACCTATAGTTTTACATTATACAATATTATGTTACTAGCGACTTGCCTGTCAAAAATGACGGCAATAAGATTGTAAGGCAGGTAATGGTGTTTGGTTGAGACATAAATTTTGTTGGTGTTCCGAGATCCTTCGGCGCTCATTGCAAGCCTAGCGCTGCTGGTTGTTTGTGTGCTATGAGCAGAGTTGGCAGTGTTTTTTTGTATGCTAATGAAATAATTAATAAATTAATAAATGAATATACTTTACCTATTTTGAAGTAATATATGCAGGAAGCATTGTGTTGAAGAGCTGACAATCTGTTTTGAGGTTGCTGCAGCATACAATGTTGGTTGACAGTTGTGGAGCTGCTGTGTAAGTGTCAGCAATGTGTGCAGTGTGTAGTGTAAATAGTGTGCGTGCGCGAGGGAAATCCGTTAGGGTAGCTGTGTACTTCCGTATTGTGTAAGTTAATGTTGTAAAATGGCGGCTAATGTGTGTTGTACGCGGCTGTGGATGAATATTAATGGTCCTTGTTAATATTGTATCTTGGACCTCGTACGGCTTTTTCGGAAAAAACGTATTTGTTTCGGGGTGTTTTGAGTGTTTAGCGTCCTGTAGCCTCCTTTTGTTTTTTTCGGTGGCCATTTTATCTCTCGCTTAGGGGATTTTCGAGTGTCTAAACTCTTGAATTTGTACTTAAATTTAGGTGTAACTTCACTTGCAGGGGTCCTGGGTGCCCCCCCCCCCTTGCTGTGGGTAAGATTTCTATGTGTTTGTTGTGTGTATTTATTGTGTTTTTAATGTTTTCATGTGCGGGCGCTAAGGTCGTATTTTTGCGAGCTCGTAATGTTTTTTTTTCTAAGTACCGCGGCTCGTATTTGTGTCTGCTAAGTAAATTTTGAGGTGTAAGTCCCGTCGATGGGATGAGCGCCTACGGAGTTACTATACATTAGTATACACAGTGGACATTCCTATACATGGGGTGTGGGATTAAATACACAAATGGCAAAATATCTCCATAAAATAACAAACTGACTGTGGAGCAAGGAATATATAAATATAAAGTATAATCCAGGGTGATTTGAGTATATTTCTCCTACATTCAAAACAGTTTTATAAATCTTTCTGCAAGCAACAGTAAAATGTTCATATTTGCTTTTAAAAACTAATATTGTGATGATTTATTCTGTGCACAGAGGGGAGTCATAGCTGCAGTATGGCAAAGTGCTAACGACGGCTTTAATGATCAGAGACATATAAAAGCTTGTGATTTCTAGGTGTTTAGATCATCAGATAAAATACCCAAATCTCCATGTATTACTAAGTCACACCGCGGTGAAGATAACCGCACTGACGTTAGGTACGCGAAGCAGCTGCTAGGACACCCGTTAATATCTATTAAAGTGCAGTAGATGAGAACTAATATAAGTAGTATTTAGTTCCACTTAGGTTATTAATGATATTTTCAGCATATCTACTTGAAATCATTTGTATGGGTTTGTGACAACATTTCCTAAACTAAAAAACCCTTAAAGATGTCCTGGGGAGATGCATTTACTATTTATTTCAATGTCTTAGTACTGAAGAGGTTCAGTATTCTAAAAGGAGTGTGGACTACAAATTCTTCCCCATATCTAAATATTTTCCATATTTTGCAGAGCTGTTTTAGAGCTACTAAGTGTATGAATTTAAAGGTATTTGGAAGTTTCCCTGTTTTTAACTTTTTTGAATCTAACACACACTACTTATCTCAGAAACACACATTACATTGAATAATTCTATACACATATATATTTATTTTAATTTGGAAAAAAAAAAATGGTTTCCACACCCCCAGAGGTGTCTACATAGGCATCTGGTACTAACCAATAGAAACACTGCATTCAAGTATGTTTTTTAACCCTTCAAGTCAACAGCTGCACAGTGCAGAAATACAGAGCAGCATTGCCTGAGCTGCTTCATTGTGGTAGGAACAAAAGACTACACATACCGTGATGCTTTGCTGCAGAGACTGACGCCTAGACATTGCAACAAAGGTATAGCTGCCTCTGATTGATTTAAAATGAATTATTATTATTATTATTATCTTTATTTATATCGCGCCAACATATTCCGTAGCGCTGTACAGGGGGTTAGTACATGTCAAAAAACAAACTTAACACCTTAAAGAATGGAGGGCCCTGTTTTTGAGCATATAATCAAATGTACATAGTGCTTGTTTCCAAGACACGGACACACAATTGAAGACTCGCAAACTTACAATCTAACTTAACACCTTAAAGAATGGAGGGCCCTGTTTTTGAGCATATAATCAAATGCACATAGTGCTTGTTATGTGTTTTGTGCTAATTTAACTGGGGTTTCCAGGGGGGTTCCTTCTCAGAAAACAGAATACATTTGCAAACTCTAGGTAAGATTATTAATGTTTATTTTGTAATTTTTTCCATGCAAAAATGTTTTCATACATTACCGATTGTCCTCTATCAGATACAACTTCTATATACCTTTTAATTAACAATTGGTTGTTATTAGAAAATTGAGCATAAGTGATCGATAAGTAATGAACTACTGAAGTTCAAGAAAAAAAAATACTTATTTCTATGCAACAAACTAACAATATTCGCAAAAAATCTGAACTTTTGAAGACACTATTTATGAGTAAAGGAATCCATTTTTGTTTCTTATATCACTTCCTGAGAGCTGGATCATGAGAGTGTGAAGGGCGGGTGAGGAAGGAGCAAGGAGAAGTCAGAAGGTTTTGTTAGATAATTGGATCATATTGAAATTAAAACTAAACCTCTCCCCTTAACATGCCCAGAAGCAAACACTTTGCATCATTCAATGCAATCATAGGTCTTCAGAAATGTAAATGCCCCTTTTTCACACACATCTCAAACCAATGTATCATGGATGCCTCTATTGTTCAGTAGAAGCGTCAAAATATGAATATTTCCTAGCTCAGTTATGCTCCTAGTCAGACTCAATGTTTTGTAACACGTGTATTAACCCTTTAAGCTTGCAAGTTAAACATTTAAAGCATAAATTATATGAAATGATCCCTCTTCTCTCCTAATATCTTTATCTGATTGATTGATTAATTAAATATTGGGGGTGTGATAAGGATGAAGAAAATCTAAACAAAAAAAACACAGGAGATACAGCCAATCCAGATGTACATCACATCTTCCGTGGGTGATAATTAATCATATGAGATAAAATTAGAGGATCTTTCCATTAGATATATGTTTAAATACCTAACTTTCAAGCTCAGTTATCTTAAACAATGGCCCATATGTTTAGATACCAGGTAGGGTGGTCTATATCCACTACTGAAGTTTTAACTTACTATTACGTTGACTTCCTTTTTACATTCGTGAAACAGGAAGTAATGTTTTCTATGATATTATTTTTAAATTATGTGATAGGCCAGTCTAGGCCCTTTCCAATGAGGTGGTGGGGTAATGAGTCATATGACTATTTGGCGTCATTTACAGGTATTTAAGCCTGTTATAACTCCATTTCATTGTATTATTGTTTGGTGAAGAACTATATAGGCCTAAACTTATATTTGCTAGCTTTTTACCATTGAGAAAACTCAGTCTGAGCGAAACGCGTTTGGTCTTTTTGTGCCAATTTCTACATATATCAGTGTTCTATATACTCTGGCCCTTTGGATTGTCCAACCAGCAAGCTGCCATCTATTTTTGGATTTTACTCATATGGACACCTGAGATTTCAAGTGAGAATTGCCTGCTTTTGGAACCGCATCTGAGGACTATGAGGACTATAGCTGATATATAAGTGATACAAATACCTCATATGACTGAGGTCTTCAAATATGAGTGCTTTGATTGTTTTTTTATACTATTTCCTGATTAAACTCCTTCAATTGCTCCATCTGGCGCTTCTCTTCCCCATTCTCTTTTTTATTGTTTCATATCTTAAACAATCACTCAGTTTTTTTACCTAATTTTAATTATATGTATTTATATGTGCACTTTGGTAGTATTGGCTGATTATTCAAAACATCTCAACTACATACAGCAAACAATTATTTAGTTTCCTTTCAATGTGACAAATGAGAGTGTCTGCAAAGGCCTTGGACTGTTTGTTGCTAAGATGCAGCATTTGTCTTTGTTAAATGTATCTACAGTAGATGTAAAAAGTATGAGATGATATACTTGAATTCTTGAATTTTGTTGGTTGCAAGGTCACAGTAAAGATGGAAAAATGTTTCACATGATTTACCTTGATTTCTGGCTTTATGTCACAAAAACGGGCAATTTAAATAATGGTTATGTAGTGTTTTTATGTCCACTGTAAGTATTTTGTAATGGACAGTTAAAGGAAAACAAATATCACTAAAGTGATTAAAAGAAGACTTTAATGGTCTTATAAAGAACTCTCTAAAGCATAGCTTGGGAGTGCTTGATAAAAAAAAACAATTAAACATTTACTGCGCATTTAAACAACAAATTACATTTTTAAATAATCCTACAGTTTGTCTTACCTCCAAATCTGTCCACCCTGTGAATGATTTATTGCCTCTGCAATAAATCAGGGCCATTTTGATCAGGGCCATTTGGGTGATTTCTTTTATCACTATGAATTAAAAAGGAGCCAAACAACTATGTGATAATAAATGGCTTCATATGATCACTACTATCCTTTAATAAAATACATTTATATGTGTGTGTATGTACACAGTAAGTCATTGATCCACAGCCATAGTAGACATAGCCATATTTACAGTACCTTGCAAAAGTATTCACCCCCTTGACTTTTTACCTATTTTGTTACATTACAGCCTTAAGTTCAATGTTTTTTTAATCTGAATTTTATGAGACGAATTAGAAATAGAAAACAGAAAATTGTCATGTGCATATGTATTCACCCCCTTTGTTATGAAGACCATAAAAAGCTCCGGTGCAACCAATTACCTTCAGAAGTCACATAATTAGTGAAATGATGTCCACCTGTGTGCAATCTAAGTGTCACATGATCTGTCATTACATATACACACCTTTTTTGAAAGGCCCCAGAGGCTGCAACACTTAAGCAAGAGTCACCACTAACCAAACACTGCCATGAAAACCAATGAACTCTCCAAACAAAGTAAGGGACAATGTTGTTGAGAAGTACAAGTCAGGGTTAGGTTATACAAAAATATCCAAATCTTTGATGATCCCCAGGAGCACAATCAAATCTATCATAACCAAATGGAAAGAACATGGCACAACAGCAAACCTGCCAAGAGACGGCCGCTCTCCAAAACTCACGGACCGGGCAGGGAGGGCATTAATCAGAGAGGCAGTACAGAGACCTAAGGTAACCCTGGAGGAGACTGGAGTATCTGACATAGGATGCCAATAAGTCGTACGCTCCATAGAGTTGGGCTTTATGTCAGAGTGGCCATAAGAAAGCCCTTACTTTCAGCAAAAAACAAAATGGCACGTTTTGAGTTTGCAAAACGGCATGTGGGAGACTCCCAAAATGTATGGCGGAAGGTGCTCTGGTCTGATGAGACTAAAATTTAACTTTTCGCCCATCAATGAAAACACATCACATCACCCAAAGAACATCATCCCCACACATGGTGGTGGCAGCATCATGCTGTGGGGATGTTTTTCAGCAGCCGGGACTGGAAAACTGGTCATAGTTGAGGGAAAGATGGATGGTGCTAAATACAGGGATATTCTTGAGCAAAACCTGTACCACTCTGTGTGTGATTTGAGGCTAGGAGGGAGTTTCACCTTCCAGCAGGACAATGACCCCAAACACACTGCTAAAGCAACACTTGAGTGGTTTAAGGGGAGACATGTAAATGTGATGGAATGGCCTAGTCAAAGCCCAGACCTCAATCCAATAGAAAATCTGTGGTCAGACTTATAAATTGCTGTTCACAAGCGCAAACCATCCAACTTGAAGGAGCTGGAGCAGTTTTGCAAGGAGGAATGGGCAAAAATCCCAGTGGTAAGATTTGGCAAGCTCATAGAGACTTATCCAAAGTGACTTGGAGCTGTGATTGCCGCAAAAGGTGGCTCTACAAAGTATTGACTTTAGGGGGGTGAATAGTTATGCACATTGACTTTTTCTGTTATTTTGTTCTATTTGTTCTTTGCTTCACAATAATAAAAAAAAAAACATCTTCAAAGTTGTGGGCATGTTCTGTAAATTAAATGATGCAAATCCTCAAACAATCCATGTTAATTCCTGGTTGTGGGGCAACAAAACACGAAAAATGCCAAGGGGGGTGAATATTTTTGCAAGGCACTGTAGGTGATTAGAGGCTTCACAACCTGTTTAATACTAATTGCATCAACTTTGTTTTCTCGTAATATTAAACCTAAATCAAAATCTTTCTCTTGTGGTTGGGCATCACTGCAGTAAATGAAGAGAAAAAATAAAAAATAACTTTTATAAAATCATTAAGAAAGATAAAAATAAAACCTAACCTTTATGAAAGAGGCGATTAATAACATAAATTATTATAATCAAAATGTCTAAAAACTACACACAAGCAGGATGAAATAAAAAAATTAAAACACTCTAGTCCACCTTGTCGGTTATATTTAATTAAAATATTAATGTTTGCTTTTGGCAATGTGACCAAACCTAGTTTGGATTTGTGTTGTTAAATTTTGCTTGTATTTAGCTTCAAAGAATATTCGGAAACTCAAAAATACTTTATTCTGCAGACTCCAAGGAGATATGAGAATTGAACATAAAGCATCAGTGGATGATGTTAAAAAGGGCAACAAAGCTTCAAGGCTAATATATACACCGAGTATTATATTTGCTGAAAAAGAAAAACAGTTTTGTGCAGTAAATCTACTTTTATTGTTCAGTTTTATTAGCTAAACCTACAAAAGATGGTAACATTACACTTCTTGAATTTTATAGAGTATGTTTCTGTGTATGACTAAATTTAAAAAGTCATATATAAAAATACACTCCTGTTATGTTGACGTTCCATTGAATTAGTTCAACTTTGAAGAAGAGGGAGCCACATAAGGGAAATCAATACTATAATATCATTTTATATTGCATTAATTAGGAGAATGACACTGGGAAATAATGGCAATACAGTGCAAAATAAAACTATAGGCCATTTTCTATTAGAATTGAGTTGGATTTATTTCTACAATTTCTTAAACATCTTATACTTGCCTTTCGATTTTGAACTAACACAAACTATGTATGATTTATATCATATTAAGGTGGTAGAACATAAAGGAGAGACCAATAAATGAGCCTGTTTGAGGTAAATAATTATTTTCAGCTATAATAAAGACTAAACATTGTGCTTGGAACTTTGATGAAGAATAACAGGACTTTGGAAAGTTTTACTTTTGAAAGGCTATATTATCATGGATTCACAACCAGGAATAAAAAAGGGCAATGCTTCTTGTTCTACCACAAAGCTATATACAGGGCCAGTTTACATTTGAGGTAGTGGTGGGGCTAGGCATGGAGGTTCCCGGTGCAAAAAATGTTTAGTTTTGTAGGCACAGGCTGCTCATTGGCACTTATAGGTAAAGGCTGCAGACTGGCTCCTACAGACACAGGATGCAGATTAGCTCTTACAGATAGGATGCAGATTGGCACTTACAGACACATGATGCAGATTGACTCTTACAGACACAGGATGAAGATTGGCTCTCACAGACAGGATGCGCATTGACTCTTACAGACACAGGATGCAGATTGGCACTTACAGACACAGGATGTAGATTGGCACTTACAGGCACAGGCTGCAGACTGGCTCCTACAGACACATGATGCAGATTGGCTCTTACAGACAGGATGCAGATTGACACTTGTAGGCACAGGCTGCTCATTGGCACTTATAGGTAAAGGCTGCAGACTGGCTCCTACAGACACAGGATGCAGATTAGCTCTTACAGATAGGATGCAGATTGGCACTTACAGACACATGATGCAGATTGACTCTTACAGACACAGGATGCAGATTGGCTCTCACAGACAGGATGCGCATTGACTCTTACAGACACAGGATGCAGATTGGCACTTACAGACACAGGATGTAGATTGGCACTTACAGGCACAGGCTGCAGACTGGCTCCTACAGACACATGATGCAGATTGGCTCTTACAGACAGGATGCTTATTGACACTTGTAGGCACAGGCTGCTCATTGGCACTTATAGGTAAAGGCTGCAGACTGGCTCCTACAGACACAGGATGCAGATTAGCTCTTACAGATAGGATGCAGATTGGCACTTACAGACACATGATGCAGATTGACTCTTACAGACATAGGATGCAGATTGGCTCTCACAGACAGGATGCGCATTGACTCTTACAGACACAGGATGCACATTGGCTCTTACTGACAGGATGCACATTTTCTACAGACACAGGTTGCACATTGGCTATTACAGACACAGGATGCACTTGGTCTCTAACAGACACAGGATGCAGATTGGGGGCCGCAGGGGCCAGCTCATTTCAGGGACAGCTCTGGGCCCCCCAGATCAGGGCCTCGGTACATTGCACCGGCTGCACCAGGGTTAGATCCGGCCCTGATTTGAGGCACAACTAAGCAAAAATCCTCAGTGGAGCACTCTGTAACCTGTAGAGGTTTCTAATTATATTTTCCAGGGCCAGAAAAACATAGTAATCACTATTGGCAGACACAAAAAGGCACCTGCCTGGTCCACCTTGTGGAAAACCTGGCTTTGGCTAATGTGAATTCCAAAATATTTTGTTGAGTTTGGGATCAGCCCGATATCAAGAGATGCGTGTAAAAATGACTATTCTTCTTCCAAAGTTTTCTTAAACAATGACCCGGGCATATTTTTTATTGATCCATGAGGTGGAATTAATATCATAATTTTTTTGGTTTATTATTTACCAAGTTTACAAGCATATGATGTAACAACTTATCTTTTGTTTTGGGTCCTGCCCTAAATATGTAATTGCACAATTTAGAACTTCAAAATTGAGAATCACACACACCCATTCTTTAGGTCAGTGTTTAGTTTTGGGGACCCAATTTTTATTGATAAAAAAACAATAATTTTAAAACATTTATATATAATTATATAAATTAGAATGTAAGTCTGCGAGTTTTCAATCTTTCAATGTGCTCTGAGGAAAGCGCTATGGAGCAAAGACAGGACCCTCCATCTTTTGTAATGTGTTAATATTGTTTGCCTTGATCACAACATATGTATAGCGCTACGGAATATGTTGGCGCTTACAAATAAACAATAATAATAATAATAAATGAATATACCTATACATGTTGTATCAAATAATTAAAAATCTGGAAATGTACATGATGTTCCAAATATTTAAACTGTCTAAAGTGTTATACTTCAATAATGTTAGGTTTGTGAAGATACTCCCTCAGCAGAGCCCATGGGCAACCAGATGGTCAGCACTGCCTTAGCTTCACTGAATATCTGAGGAGTTTGATGATGGTCAGTAAGTGTGAGACAGAAATATGCATATAAATGTACTACTTTATGTTAATGCATTGACACATTTGGTGATGTACAGCCCTCTGAAAACATTCTATCTTAGACCTGGGCCTTGTTATCTGAGACAGAAATACATCAGTGCATGACACGACTCTTAGCTATAGCATAGACTATGCTGGAGGAGACATGATGTTTTGGATTTACAATCACTGATGGAAAAAAATTATGAAATGGAATACTCAACTAGCTTAGTAAGAGCTATATTCAAAGATAAGTGGTCTCTATGGGACCTGTATATGGGAAAGCACTTGCTCCGAATGTAATCCTCTTGCAATGATAGACAACTATTTATATATTAACAATTGAATACTGTACTAGGGTTTGCATAGAGTGGATTAAGAACCTGGGTGTGTGTAAAAATGATTTTAATATGTATTTTAAGTTATTTAAATTGTTGCTATTTTTTATTATATATTTTCCCTTTCCCTATACATCTCAGAAATCTGAAATGCAAAGATACTAAGGCCATATATATATATATATATATATATATATATATATATATATATATATATATATATATATACAAGAAACATTGAAAGATAAAAACGGGAAACAATAGACTTTTTTTGGCCTTAGAATGGGAACAATTTCGATTCAGCAAATTAGAGGCTGTCAAAGGCAAACAGTTTTAGCCTGGTGACTCAGCCTTATATTTTATTATTGGGGTGAGGCTCCATGGCTCCATGTTTTAAGATTTTACTTTAAATTAATTTTACATTTACTACCACAACTTGCTGTAATATTAACATGCTGTATGGTAAGTGCAGTGCAGCTATGTTATTCTGTTTGGATGACTACAGGTATTTATGCCTTACATGTTTTATATTTTGAGCAATCAAATGCTTAAAGAACTATTTACCTCGCTGTGAGTGCTCTTCATGGTGTGAAAGAGCACAACAGTGTATATTAAAGCTATCTATTTTTTTAGTTACACTAATAACAGCAAAAAAATTATAAAGTTTTAAGGGCCTCATTCAATTGCTTTTTTTAGATCTGTGGTCGCAAGTGGAGGTCGCAGGTTACTCTGCTATTCAATTGCCTTCCAAGTGAGGCCTCCAATCGAGTTACTTGCTCCGACCCGCGATCCCTACCGACCCATTGCAATTTGTCAAATCGCTAGTTACTTCCCTCAAAACCTTTGATCTTTCAAGTCCGCAAGGCTAAAATCGCAAATTGCTACTAAATTGCTCCGATCCCCCTTCCTAACCACTTGCAAAGCCCTTACGTATCCTCCCCACTGCTCCTAAATCAAACCCCCATGATGTGGAGGTCCCGATTGGGAACCCTGAAGGGTCCCCACATTAACCCCTTGCTGCAGGGGTTCCCTGTGAGGTGTATCCCATTCTGATTGGCTGAAAGAAATAGCGCCTCCTGATTGGTTGACATCTGATTGTGCCGGGAAGCACCTCAAGGGAGGAGCTCTGTTAGTTAATTTTTTTAGCCTGTTTTAGCTCAGTTTTTTGTGGAGGTACCCTGTTTGTGACAACTGAAGGAAGACCGCGGCATCGCTGGATGGGCATTTTGGACAGGTAAGTAGCCTATTAGGCCTATATTATATTACATGTTGTATGTATTTATTTATTAATTGTAATGTTTCTTTTTTTTTTGCAGTGGCTGGACCTGTAGACATTTTTGGAGGGCCTTGTCTGGGATGAAGAACAGAAGTCCAGCGTTGCTGGAGGGGCATTTGGGCAAGGTAAGTGATCTAATTTACCCTTTCATTTATTACTGGGTGTAGGTTTTGTTTTTATTTTATTAGTGCTTTGTTTTAATTTCTGTAAGTAGTGGGTTTTTTATTTTATGTAAGGTTTCTTTTTTTATTTTATGTAATGTTGCTTTTTTATTTTTGTAATCTAGATTTATTTTCATATGTAATTAGTGGGGTGTTGGGGGTTTAATAGGGGGGTTAGCTAGGTAGTTTAAAGGTTAATAGGGTAGTGCTTATACTTAAAAACCTCTTAATAGAGGGGGTTAAAAGGATGGTGCTTAGACTTAGTGTCATAAGGGGCCTGGAGGACCCTCGTGACACTTATAGGGTTAATGTGAGGGTTAATTATTGTCCCATAAGGGTCTTTATAGACCCTTATGGGACTGATGGGGTTAATTAGGGGCTCCTGGGGGTCTGGTATAGACCACCATGAGTGACAGGGTTCATTTTAATTGTAGCACAGATCCTTAAAGAACCTTAAAGGACCTGCACGGCGGCAAATGTACATTTCAAATGCTGCGGGACCCCCCCGTAGCAAGGGTTAATGTGGGGACCCTCCGGTGGTCTCGATGGGGACCCCGCAACCTAGGGGGGTTAATGTTATGTGCCGCAGGAATACTTACATTACCCCTGCGGCATGGGGTTATCAATTTGTGTGCTGCAGGGTTGATGTGGGTACCCTGCGGGGGTCCTGATTGGGACCCCTGCATCATGGGGTTCACATGGGGACCCTGCAGCAGGGTTGCCACCTCCATTTTTATAAGTCCTACAGGCATAGAGGTTGGATGATATTGATGTCATCATGATGATCTCTGTTTCCATTGGCTGTTTTGATCGTGGGCGTTACGGGCTTGATGTTCAAGCCCGGAACTGCTACTTTAGACGGCATGGTTTCCGATTATGCGACCCTCGTAATAGAATTGCGTTGGAAGAGTAGAGCTATTTGGGCATGCAACGCAATCGCAGACAATCGGCTGTCTGCAATGGAGTTGCGAGCCCTGAATTGAATGAGGCCCTAAGTCTGTTAAATAGACCCCTATTCAATTGAGCAATTGTTGTTTACAGGTGCCCGTAATGTACCCTGTAAATTAATTTGCTATTCAATTGGCGTCTTTTAGCTAGCCGCAAAAAATCGACAGGTTACAGGCTTATAATCCCTTTTAAAGACTGGAAAAGCGATGAAAGACATTAGAATTAATTGCACAACAGTCTCAAGCTCGCAAATCTGCAACTGGATTTTTTTTATATGTTTAATTTAGGTGTCATATCATTCTCATGAACCAATTAGTTAATACATATGAGGCCACCCACATGGACTATAGCAGTATCGCCATTCTTTTTTAATATTTTGTACATTGCTGGTTTGCGACTCTGATCGCATATGGGACCTCTAAACTCTAATTGATTGATGTGTGACCTCCATGTTTTACTGACATCATGATGTTGGTCTCCTTTACTATTGGCTGTTTCTAAATTGGTACTTACGGCCTTGCTTAATTGATCATGGTCACGCCCGGGAATGCTACATACGATTGCATGGTTTATGCTTTAGACTTTCTGACCATAAATTGCGGGCTTGTTCAATTGAATCACTCTGTAATTGTTGCAAAGTTCATGCCTGCAGCAAGCCCGCAGACATACGGCTTGTATAACTTAATATGCAGGCTTGCAATTCGATAAGGCCCATAGTCTATCCTGCTTACTGACTGTTGTATGAGTAAAAACAGATAGCCGAGCGAATGGTGAAGACAGTGATTGATAGCAGTTTTACCTGAACTCAGAACCGTACTGACCAGTTAACCCATAACTGACCTGTTTAGGCGATTCTAGCATTTCATTCTCTGTGCAGATAAATTTGTTAAGAGTTAACTCTCTTTCTTTTTTTTTGCTCACTACACGTATCTGTAGCTACGGGTCTGGCAGTAGGCAGTCAGTGACACATGTAAACACAGATTTTCCTTTATTCACAATTATGGTAGGAAAAGACAAGACAAGTCCAAATTAAAACAAGATAATGTATATCCCCCATATATATAATTCCCCAGATCCCGAGGACTTTTGAGAGTATAATGATATATACAGGAAAACCTTCTTTAACGCTATAGATAGGTTCCAGGCAATAGGAGTGCTAAGCGAAACAGCTCTAAACGGGGCAGTTTAACATAGGGAAGATAAGGATAGGGGAACTCATGAAAAAAACACTCGATTTCAAATGAAATTTAAACATTTTTGGTTTTATATGAACTTCAAAGAAACAGGAAACATAAGACTAACACAAACTGAACATTAGCAGAAATATAAACTTTAAATTATTGATGTTGAAGCTTCTGGGTCATCCTGGCCGGCGCGGAAGCAGCCCAGGCATGCCGGGTCTGACGCAGCGCTGCGTGACCCGACGGAGCCTGGGCGATGCTGATTGGCTGGGAGGAGGGACTTAAGCCCGTTTAGCAGGCTTCCTCCTCACTCCGCGCCGGCCATTGAGCTGATCTGAGGTCTGCACGCTGCGCTCTCTGCAATAAACTTATAAGCAAGTAAAAAAGGGGCACTCAATCAATAAAGTGACCCCCGATCCCTCCTACCCTCTACCCCTTATATTTACCTTGATCACCCCACTAGTAGAGCCCCCTTTCGCTTGGTCCTGGCAATTGGGCCCTAGGCTCTCAGCATTAGCCCTATAATTCCCCATGGCATCATTTCCTGCTCTGTAGGTTCCTGGGTAAGGGTGTCACATTTGTCACAAGTGGGGTGGCAGCTTAATATGGACCCTGGGGAGTTAGAGGCCTTACATAACTCGGGCATTGAGCCATGGGGTTAGATGGGTCCAGGACAGAATGTACTCAGGCCGTCTAGGGGGGAGGTTGACAACACTGAGGCACAGGCCCGGCCTGCAGTGACCAGTAGCCTAGGCCAGGTGGACAAGCCTCATAGCCTAGATAGTCTGGCGGACCAGCGTGCTACCTGTGATCTGAGCAATAGGGCTAGGAGCAGCGTGGAGGGCACGGATATGGTCCTTGAGAGTCAGGAGCTTATCCCCCCATCACAGAGAGCGTGGTGCCAGCAGGAAGCGCGAGCGAGGGCCTAGACATGCGGCCACCACCCAGCGTCTTGTCCCATGGCCCACAGCAGAACCAAGGTCCTGGTGACACCCCTAATCAGCCTCCAGGCTCCAGGGGGAACAGCAAAAGTACAAGGAGCTCTAAAAAAGCTCCTACAGGTTCTCACCGGTTGGCCCCTGCGGTCCCCACTGCCGCACCCACTGCCAGCGCTGCAGATTTTTCGCAGGGACAACGCAATGCCAGGGGAGAGGCCAAGAAGAAAAAAGAGATGACCAGGGGAAGAAGGGATCAGGTGATCGAACAGATGGCTGCAGACGACAGCATGGTGGTCATCGACGAGGTTCCGGTAGCAGCCAAGGTGGCACGGCAGACGCGCCCCACCAGGGTCCGGAAGTCAACGAACAGGTACAGTCCCTTGATTTTCACCTCGACACCAGCCAAGAGACAGAAATCCCCTGACAGGAGAGCTAGGCCACAGAGCAATTCACCCATCCCTGACATCATAACGGATACAGGGACGCCCATAGTGACTCAGGGGCAGGACCGGGGTAGGGATAGCATTGACCGCCATAGGCCGCCGAGCCGGAGGGAATGCTTACGCCTTAGCGTAGCCGCCGAGTCGGAGTACTTCTTTGGGGGGTAGCGGACCGCACATTCCCTAACGAGGGATAGACGCAGGAGAGCCATACATTGCCGTCTCCAATGCGGAAGTTGAGGCAAGGGTGGGGGGTTTGGCTGGGAAGGTGTGGGCGGAGCTTACCAACCCCACTTCACACACAACGATCCTACGGTTCTGGAGATGTTCGCCATCACCACGGCGGTTCATCTGTGGGGCAGGGTCTTCAGGAACCTGCAGGTCCTTTTTCAATCAGGCAGCCCGAAAACGGTCCGGGTAGTCAATAGATTGACGGCTGCATCTTGGCTGTTGATACCGTGTCATACAGCACTTGGGTCGTTGTTGCCTGCGGGCAAATTTCTGGGTGAGGGCGGAGTGTATTCCTGGCCTTAACGTAGGGGTGGTTGATGCCCTTTCTCGCTTACAGGGAACCCGGTTCTGCACACTGGCACTGGGGGCGAAGGATCAAGGAGCGGACATACCTTCAGAACTCTGGGAGTTTGGAGTGGTACGGTAGCTGGTTACATCGGGCAGTCGGTAGCGCCAAAGACGTGGGTGGTCTACAGGAAGGTGTGGAACATGTGGAGCGATATGGTTGAAGAGGCCAATGGCGAGGGTTCAGAAGAGAGAGCCATAGGAATTCTGCTGTGGTTTTTGCTTCGGAGCGCAGAGAGAGGTGCTTCCAGGCCAACGGTGGCTCAGCAGTTGACGGCCCTAGCATTTATGTTCAGGTTGGCCAGACGGAAGGACCTAACAAAAGAGTTTGTGGTTTGCCGGGTGGTAAAAGGCATGTTCAAAGGGAAGCACCGGACGGACAGGAGGCGCCCGATCACTTTCTCTTTGTTACTACGCCTGGGGGAGGCATTGGGTGTGCTATGCAGGGACTTCATTGAATCCCTGCTTTTCCGTACGGCCTTTTCCTTAGCATCTTTGGTGCTTTCAGGATTGGGGAACTGGTCTCGGAAAACAGGCACGGTTCGGGGGGGCTGCTGGAGGAGGACATCTGTCTGGAAGGTGACAGATTGTTGGTATGGCTGAGGAGGTCAAAAACGGATCAGGCCGGAAAAGTGGTCATATACAAAACTGGAACAGTTGCCCCCAGGCAAGTGTGAGGTTGTACTTGGAAAAAAGGCCAACGGGGCCAGGCACACTGCTATTGCATGCCAATGGCCAGGCCTTGTCACCATTTCAATTCGAAAGGATGCTGAAGAAGTCCTTACGGCAGTTGGGCTTGGACCCGGCGGACTTCGGCACACGTTCGTTTTGCATCGGAGCCGATACGGAGACGGCAAAGCTAGGTCTCCCCGAGAGTATGGTTAAAAGGATTGGGAGATGGGATTTGCATCGTTTTAGGTCATACATACGGCCAGAAAGGGTTGTCTAATTGGGATTTGTTTTATGTGTTGCAGAAGTTAAACAGCTGTGGATCGTTGGCCATTCCTACATGAATTGTGCTCCAGGGTTAGCCGCAGTCACTGGCGACAAGGTCCAACTGGGCTTTCTGGAGATGAACGTGCAAGTAAGATGGTTTGGGTTCAGCGGCTTGAGATGGACACAGGTGAATGGCCTGTTGGAGAGCAAAGCTCAGCATCACGGTAGCTCACACCTTTTAATTATACACGCTGGGGGCAACGATTTGGGAGTAATACCTATGAGAAAAATGTTGAAAGAGATGAAGAGGGATATGAAGTGTTGGCTAGAACGGTTCCCAGGCTTGTTCATAGTGTGGTCCGAAATGATCAAAAGGAGATCTTGGCGGAATGCAAGGGATCCTTTTTCAGTGGATAGAGCAAGGCAAAAGATAAACAAACAGATGGCTAGTTTCGTAAGGAATTTGGGTTTCATTACCATTAGACACCAAGAATTTTTGGGGCGTAGACGCCGATGACTTCTTTCGCCCAGATAAGGTCCATCTAACGGAGATAGGATTAGAGCTGTTTATCCTGGAGTTTAAGGATGGGGCTAGACGGGCCTTGGCTTTATTAAGAGAGCAAGAGGGGGGATCACAGCCTCAGGAGGTATCCATCGCCTGCTCTGCGGCGGGAGGTGAGGCACCCGGCCCACGGGCTTAAGTGGGCGTTGCCCTGCCTCATGGGCGTGCTAAGGAAAGCACTGGGAGGCTCTGGGTGCTGGCCTAGGGCGTGAGGTTACTGACCGGGCCAGGCTCCTCCTCTGGGATGTTATTTGAGCTATGATTTAACAATGTTAATTATGTTAATTGGTTATTATTTTATGGTTGCTTTAATAAAACTGTGGCCCGGATTTTTGCCAAGAAACGCTGTTTCAGTGTGTTTATTTATGCTAAAGCCCAATGGATCTTGCCAGGGTCATGGATTCTGCTTTCTTTGAAGAAAAAACAGCGTTATAGCGAGGCAGTGCTATAGAGAATCAGAGCATTAAAATGGGGTCTGGCAGGAAAAACAAAGTTATAGCAGGGTTTAGCATTAAAAGTGATCTGGCAGGAAAAACAGCTCTATAGCGAATCAGCTCTCTCTCTCTATATAGTATATTAAATCTACATATTTTATACAAAAATGTATGATACTATTTTTCATTGTACTCTCGGAAAACACATTTTAGTTTTTCTTTACATCTTGAAAATAATGAGAGGGCATTGAAATTCAAATTCAGCGCAAGATATTTGCAAAATACAAAAGCTGTGATAATTGTCTGATAATTACATATTGATTTGCCTCAGACTAGGAGCATAAGTGAGAAATTCATGAACATTAGAACTACAAAACTACAAACAGTGTATTGTCTAGACTACCAGTGAATAAATATTAATGTGCCCCGTTCAATACTATAATTATAGTTTTGATCTGTTTAATTAATTATGAAATTCGCAATTTGTATTATTTCTCTGAAATAAGGTTTGATATGCAAGAGTGCAATCAAATATAATACATGTATTTTATAGTATGCAAGATTTGGATATATGTGAAAGGATATTTAGAGAAAATGAAGATGAAATGAAGCATAGCTGTGTGTGAATACATTCTCATAGGTTGCCAAAGACCAGTTAAATATAGTATTTAAGTTATATAAGGTCTGCTATGGATGGTTAAAATAACTAAACACTTTTTTTTTATCTCATATTCATTCATGTTATTTAATGCAAAATATCTTAGATTACAAGCTTTAACCCATCTACAGCTTTTTCTTTGGGGCAGTGGAAGGTATTAAAGTTTCTTCTTTTGCAATCATCCCAATCTTCCAGTTCTCTCTCATTTATGGTGCCATGTCAGAGATACAACATATGGCTTGTAGCAGAGCAGTGGGAGACACCAGTGGCGTGAAGCTCTTATTTGTGGGTGTGGCATGAGGTCTGAAACATAGCACTCTTCATGAGACAAAACGGGAATACAGAGGATCGCTCAAGAAGGGAAGAAGTTGTTCGTTTGTGAGCTTCTTAGAAGTGAGTGAAGTATACAATAAAATACATAAACAATATAAAGAAATGTGGGCAAGTTCATTCTTCTATTCCTCATTTTTTTTTCCAGTGCTCTGTTGGCATTGATTCAATCTAAATATAAGATTTCTCTAAAAATGCTTTTCCGTTGCTCTCTTGAATACCTGCTAATGATATTATAATACAAGCATGTGAAGTTTTTACCAATCTTCAGAGGTCCTTTAATATTAAAAGCATTATTTCACCCTAAAGTGTAAGCTACTCCATCACACTATGGAAACAAATAAACAAAAGATCCCAATTGATAGTAAAAGGATCATCTATGGCTACCCCATAGAGACTCCTTAAAAATCAAAAATACCCAGCTAATCTGGTGGATCCAAAAACAGATAACAATCCCAGCAGACATACTGATGAAACCTCAGCATTGGTCCCTGACATAATTTAGCATGAGATACCATCTACAACTTTAAGACTGGTTCAAACAGATGCGGATTAACACCAACCCAAATGGCAAAAAAAATATCACTACACTTTACAATTATTTAAATGATCAGGCTACCCCTAGCAAACTACTATACAGATATTCTAGGGAAGCTGAACGTAACGTCTCCATAGATGATGTGCAATGGGGCAACATTTACAAAAATGAAGCACACTCTTCCATAAATATAACATTGGAAGAAAACACATATAAACCCATCATGAGATGGTATATTACCCCAGCTAGAATGCAACTCTCAAATACTTCATTAGATGGAAATTGCTTTAGGGCTTGTAACATTATAGGAACAGTAAAACATATGTTATGGGACTTCCCCAAAAATCAAACAAATTTGGAATGAAACCTATGCTTCCCTGGAGAAATTATGGGACAAGAATATCCCTCAAAAGTCAGAGGAGGCTTTGTTGAGACTACCAATCCCAGGCCTGCCAAAAGAAGCCCAATTTTTATCAAATCAGATATGTTTAGCAACTAGAAGCATACTTGCAAAAAACTAAAAATTAACCACCCCAACATACAACAAAGTCTTGAGAATAATCAATTACATTCACTCGATGAGTGTATTATCTGCTGATATAGAAATGAGCTACAGAAGATGGGCTTCATGTTGGGTTGTCTGGACTCTGAGGGCTGACAGACGGTGAGTCTACTATCATGGACTTGATACCCTTCCCTCCTCTTTCCTCCCCCCCCTTCTTCTTTTACACTATTTCATTTTCTTTGTTCCAATCCTGATATATCTTACGTCAGAAACACAGCAAGAAATAGCATAAATTTCAAAAAGAAAAAACTGAGAAAAGATGAAGAAAATTCTTTATGTTACATGCTGCAGTGTATGGTATTATTTCTATAATGTTTGCTTGGATGTGGTGTATTTTCCTTTTCTGACAAAAAATACCATTATCAAAAAAAAAAAAATATTCCAGAAATATTATTGTAAAAGCAACACATTCACCCCTTTACAGCATTACTGTTAAACAAATACAAGCCAAGAGCAATGAAGGCTTCACCTCAGGACATGGTAATATCCCGCTGAGCAAGGCTGTATTAAATATGAAGCTGGAGGATAGACCCAGAGTCTTGGGGCCACGCATAGGTTTCCATTGACAGTTATACTGGCTTCCAAACCTTCAACATCAAAGTCTATGGTACCATGATTGAAGAGCACCTCAAACACCTGCTGTATTAGAACATCCTGCATGAAAAGTCTATATTGGACTATCCTTGTCCCCAGATGATCTGAGCACAAGCACTTAGTTTACTTCTTAGTTTGCACTGAACCAATGTGTCTTTTAACAAGAACAACATGGAAGACAAAATGACTTGAGAGATGCTTGAGCCTTTTCTAAAATCTCTTTTCTAATTTTGGGATAGGTTGCGTGATCTTTGACATTCATCTGCCATATATCAATTGCATCCATGTACCTCCTGTCTTTCGGATAATTAAATCAAAGTTGGAAACCAACATCCGGGTTTGATTGACAGCTGTACTTCCATGCAAGTTTGTAGCTCTCTGAAGCGTCCTCATAGGATTGCTCCTTCTCCATTATAAATCCCAGGTATTCATAGGCTTTACAGCTATAGTTATTATATAGTAAGCAGCATTACAACAGCTCTGTTGTGATATCATACTTGTCGGCCTTGATATATATATCTGCCAGCAGCAACCAGCACTTTTCCAGGTCCTTGGTCTCTCTCAGGGACCAGTTTATTTTTGACAGCCTCTTCAGCTGCTTCCTTGCTTGTGGGGTTTGCTTCAGGATCATGTAAGCCTGGGCTACAGCTAGAAGAGTTCATTCAAATCATTGTCTGGATTAAGATGATGGCATATTGACCCCACTCACTGTCCTTTCAAGCCTTTTGAACAGCTTCAGAGCCTCGTTAGTCTGCCCTATCAGCAGTAAAGGCCTCGACAGTAATTATATTCTGGCTCCGGAGTAACCCGTGAGCACCATGTCAAAGAACACAAGGGCCTCTGAAAGTTTTGCACTTTGCCATAGCAGGTCAATTAATTCACTCAATACAGTGAAGTTATCTGGCGCTTTTTCCAACACTTGATTAAAAAGATCTATAAATGTCTCATAATCCTATTTCTGAAATGTAGTGTCTGCCATCATCATTGCTATATTCTCATTAAACTGTCTGTACCAGAGAATGGTACTGCACTGGTGCTCATGGACTTCAGGTCAGCCATCATTATGACAAGATGTGCCATATCCAACATCACTTTGCTATCTGTCTCACAAAAACGTCAAGCATTTCAGTGCTATCCCATAGTCCTTTGTTTCCAAATAATGTACAGCAAGTCTATTACAAATGAGAGATGCCACTCGCTTTTGTGTTGGGATCATTTCTGGTTGTTCAAGCTGGATGCGCTTTAGTATCCACATCTGGAGTTCATAAACCTTATACAGTGTATCAACTACTTCTTCATTTTTAAAGCTTCTGTACATCTTTCCTAGTAATATCAGGCACTTGACATCACTTATCATGGAAGTAACATGTTCATGATCCAACACCTGCCTCAGGACTTTTTCTGCCTTGTTATATTGCTTGAGTTTCAGTGGGAGGTTAGCAAGATCATAGCACATGATTTCTTGCCCACTGATTTTCTGGGCAGCTTCATAGTAATTCATTGCCTTTTCATACTGATGTGATTTGACTGATGTGCTTGTCTGATCCTGCCGAGGTTGTAGAAAATCTAGCTGGTTAATAAATTACAAACAATTCTCCCCATGGCTTTCCTGGGCTATGCCAGTCATACCAGATGTTCAAGCATGTAGATAAAGTTTCTGGACCATTACTCTCTGATAAGTACATACACATGTTATTGTCTACTATGGCAAAATCCAACAACTTTCGGGTACATAGACACCGTTGGAAAATTGATTATTCGTTCAATTCTAATGATCCCCCATAAAAGAAACAACATGGAGAAGGCCTGGCGATCTGAAAGCCTATTCTAGAAAGCAAACCAAAAAGCCAAAAGTATTTGTCTGCGTTGAACCTAGATTATGGCTGATTCCTGCCCTACTGTTTTCATTACATGGTATGGAAGAAGCGAGACACAACCTCTCCGTAGCTTATTCTTAAAGTACATTTATACAACTCAGTGAATATAGTAAAACTGCATCAATTTAGATTAAATATGGGATTTTGATGTTAAAAAAAAAAAAATTGCCAATGTATCTAAAAAATGAATGTGCCAAATTGTTCATTTTACCTTCTTGTCAATAAATAAAATGTTCAAGTAAATAAAAGCATCATACCTCCATAATATTACATATGAATTTCAATGGAATTAACATAAATGTCTTTTCTCTACATTCAGAACGACATAATGTAATATGAAAGTGCAGTTTTAGGAACATAATTTAAACATAGCAGTTGTTTTTGTTCTATTCTAATGTGCTTTGCTTTTCGGTGCTTTAGATCTTTATACCAATTTGCATCAGTTAAAATTGTTTAATTATCTTTCTCTATAATACAGCATTTCTCGCCTTTTTCTTCAGTCGACTTGAAATTATCCTATATTGTAGAGTACAATAAATGGATATGGCATGTCTCTGGCGTAATATAATGTGGAAACCTAACATCAAGGTGCCTAGGAGAGAACTAACTTAATTTGATAGCAGATAAAAACTTAATTTAACATGATTGGAACGCCACAATCAGTTTTTTTAATTGAAAAAAGGAAGCTTTTGTCAAGAAACTGCTGACTGTTTTTGGAAGTGCTACAAAGTGATGTTTATTTATAAATTATGATGTGGATATAAAAGAAACACAAGGTTTAACTGCTTTCTATATACTCAATTTAAGTCTCATCTTGAAACTTTTATGCTTAATACAAGCACTATATATTTAAACAGCAGTTTATGGTCTCCATTCTTCCATTGCCAGGGTACAGGCTGATTAAATATAACCATATACTTGTAAGCTCATAAAACTATTTCTCCTATAAAGGGCCATTGGACGTGTATATGTTTTTTTTTATTTTAAAGGATGAATGGTCATCGTCTTTCTTTATGGTATTTTGTATAATTATATTTTAATTTGACTTTAATTTGAATAATTACATTTTAATTTGAATAATTAAATATTTTGATTAATTAAATAATGAAACATATTTGTCAATAGCAAAAGCAAATAAATACATAAATAATTAAACATTACCTTTACATTTTAAAATGTAAATGCAACTGCTCTTACTGTTGAGTTTTCTTATCTGATTCTGATTGGTACTGTCACGACCGATTCTTCAAATAGGCTTGCCCAGAACCTAGTTCTGATCCACCCATCGATACGTGATGGTTCTTGTTATTATCCCCCTAGCAGAGATAGGACCAGACCATTATTGGACCATTAGGACAATCACAGGAACACAGGAATTATCAGGCAAGCTGTAACTCTTCTTTTAGGCAGATGTACAAATTATTGACCCCTATGATCAGAGTTAACCCTTGCTTCAATAATGAGCAGAACTAATGTTTATTAGTCAAAAATTTAACAATCTTATACACATGGGTCACCCCTCATCACCAAGCCACACCCCCTAGCAACAGTCCTCTTAACGAATCCTCAACTCTTCCCTTTTAGCTATTATTATTATTATTATTATTAACCTTTATTTTTAATGCACCAACATATTCTGTAGTGCTGTACAGGAGATAAGAACAAGGAAGAATACAATGTTAAAAAACTGCAGAAAAATGCATGGCCCTGTTTTGAGCTTGGAATCTTTGCAGGAAGTGCTTTTTTCCAAAGCACCCTACAAGATTGGAAACTCGCTACTTACAATTTAAAGGGAATGGAAGAGGCAGAGACCTGGGGAGGAGCAGAAAGGGGATAGCAAGGGTGAGAAAGTAAGTGAGAGTTTACTTAGGTAGGAAGGTAGCTATGTGACCTGTCAATTAATGCTGTCAACCTTTCTAACCGACCCCTGTGGTGTTGGAGCTTAACTGACTGAATAACTGGGTCTTGGGGATTCACACTTTAAGTTTCCACTGTCAAAAAGCTAGCTGTCTAGGGGACCATTATGGCTAATTAGATCTACCTCCCCCGTCCCTGAGTGAAATTTCCTGGGTTCTCTACTTCTGACTTCTGAAGCCTTTCCAAACCTCCTCAGACTGTTACCCCATAAATCGGACCCTATTCCTGGAGGATTCGGGCAACATGCTTTATTATATTCCTCAGGGAAATCTGGTCATCTTGATGCCAAACATGAGAATATGGGGATTCTCATCCTTAACATTACATATATAAGTTATCTATGTTCTACTTATACCACAGGCAAAATTAAACCACAACATGTAATATTAGACTACACATGCCATGCATGCAACCATCATTATTATGAATCCACATATGCCAACAGGACAACCCTAACCCACACATCCAAGTGGTACCACAATTAAGATTGCCCTGCTCACAGGGAATTAGTCCAGATACAGTCCATATATCCATTTGTACAATCCAGATACTTATTGGAGGTGCAATTTTTGCCCTGAAAGGGACTCCTTGTGCAACATACCCTATGCTCTCCCGGGCACTGGTTGGTTGAATCAACCCCAAGAGTGGCCCCTGGGCATGACAGCTACCTTTCCATTATTACTGTTATAAACACTGCCACTTTTAGCTGCCATATTACAATTGTGCAGATAGAAGTTCCCTCCTCATCTAAGTCTACTCTCACCTCAGGAAGCTAAACAGAAAATGGTATATTGCATGAATGTAGATTTTTAAGTTCTAAAAATCTTTTCCTATTAGCAAGTTAAGTTGTTCAGAAGATAAGATTCGGTCCTCAGTGGTGGCTATTTTAGGCATTCATTGCCCAGACTTCTGCCAGCCTCCCCTTCCCAGGTAATCATTTTTAAAAGATTGTGTTACTTAGTCCACGAAACACTAATGCACTATGTACGTTTCTGTGATTAGATATATCAATATATAAATGACTAGTTTTTCCCAAAACTGTTTGGAAAGACCACTTGAAGATTGCTGTGGATCACATCTATTTTTTCTACCTGCCATTCAAGAACTGCTATGTATTTTACAGTAATGTGTAGAACTGCGAACTGCCTGATTATAAACACTTATTAAATGTGATTTTATATTTCTTTCCTAAACACAATGTTATCTGGAGTGCCAGAATCAAGCTCATGGACCACTTCTGCCCCATAGACCACTGTTTGGCAACCACTGGCATAGGATGAATATGTGTGTGTTTGCATCGTTCAGTCATGTCAGACTCTCCGTGACCATAACACACCATGCTGATCAACTTGTTATTCATAGCAGAGATACTGGAGTGGGTTGCCAGTTCCTTCTCCAGTGGGTCACAGCATACAGCTCCTGCTATTCCTAGGTGGTCTCCCATCAGAGTACTGACCAGACTAAATCCTGCTCGGCTTCAGGGTGGTGTGACATCTTGGTTCCCTGACTGGAAACAAACCCAGGTCGCAGCGGTGAAAGCACCAAATGCTAACCACTGGACCACCAGGATGAATATACCCGTGTGGAAATTCTGCAAGGAAAAATAATGCAAGTCTTCTATAAACAATGTCATGATGCTCTTTTTAAAATTATTGGGGAGATGTAGTAATAACCATTTCGCTTGCAAAAAATATGCTAATAAAACTTTTGGAGACAAAATGTTACAACGTGAGAGATAAAAAGCTTACACTGGAACTAAAATTAAATTATCTCCTTTAAAAGTTACAGTTGCAAAAAACTGTGGACGGTACTTAAAAATTAAACGTTTATTAATTCAATAAATTAAGTAAACTAAAAAAACTGTCTGTAGGCTGTTGTAGGCTATTGCTGGGCTTTCAGCTAAATAATTCACTGTTCACTGACTCAACCGTAAGAAGCATTTCAGGGCATGATCATGATCATTTAAGCAAGCCCATAAGTTACATTTTACATAGAGCCATTAGTAAATGAGACCGTCATCATGACATCAGTAAAACATGGAGTTTAAACTACAATCCATTAGTGTTTAGAAGTAAGATTTGCGATCAAAGTCACAATCCAGAAATGTAGAGATCAATAAAAATCAATACAGCAACTGTTCTAGTCCATGCAGATTCCATGATAAGTATTAACCCATTGAATCGTGGGATCGATATAACACAGAACTAAAACATTGCAGGTTTCTGAGCTTGAGACTGTTGTGCAATGAATTCTAATGCCTTTCATTGCTTTCCCAGTATTTTTAAGTACAGTAGTGTGTGTTTATTTGCTTTTGCAGTGTTACAATGTTTAGGCCCCCTGTGGGTCTTATCTAGTACTCATATAGTTTTTTGATACATTTGCCATTTACGAGTTTGAAAGCAATTGCGGGCTTGTTGAATTGTTGTAATTGAATATCGATTTTGAATCTTTAGCACTGGTAACAATTGAGGGCTTGAAATATCAAAGGAGAAGATAGGACAGAGTTACGTTTTTGACAACCTCAGTACTTTTGTGCCTGTAAATCGCAAATTGGAATGCGAGTAGCTAAAAGTAGCCAATTGAATATCTGTTTTTATGGGTTCCTGTAATTGCGATTTGGACAATTAAATACTGCCCTTACTCTGTATACTGCATACTTACATAGGCGATGCTTTAATTGTGATTCTCACAATACTGACTTTCCAAGTTGATTGTTTGACTTCAGATTTCAAAACCTCCAATCATTGGATCTCTCTACTCCTTCTCTTCTGTTTAGTAGATATGAACTTACCTTCAACCTCAAAGTGAGGTGGTTAATTCTAGTGAATTGTGAGAGGAACTTGTATTGTTCCTACGCCCAAGGAACCTATGCTTCTTGAAAGTAATGCTGCAAAATAGTTAAATCTCCCACAAGCATTTTGAGAATTTTCTAAGGACTGGAACATGTTATCACATTGATATGTTTTAAAAATTAAGGCAACTTGTAGTGGTACCTAAAAATCTGGGTGATCTGGATAGTGCACTGATAAAAAGCAAAAAAGGTCAACCAAAACTCATGTTATTAGCAAGAGAATAATGATGTTTAAAATGATAAAGTCATTGATGCTATTGTTGTCTAGTCGTTCAGTCATGTCTAACTTTCCATGACCCTATGGACCTCAGCATGCCAGGCACACCTATCATTATGTCTATAGTGCTTTTCGAATTATGGTATCCCCAGTAGTAACATACGGATGTGAGAGCTGGACCATAAAGAAGTCTAAGCGCCGTAGAATTGACGCCTTTGAATTGTGGTGTTGGAGAAGACTGCTTAGAAACCCTTGGACTGCAAGAAGATACAATAAATCAATACTTCAGGAAATCAAGACAAGCTGTTCAGTAGAAGGTGTGATCATGAGGCTGAAGCTCAAATATTTTCGCCATATCATGAGACGGCAGGATCCCTAGAAAAAACTCTGATGCTGGGAAAGAAGAAGAAGGGGACGACAGAGGCCAAGATTGATAGATGAGGTCACTGAAGCAATGAACATGGATTTGATGGAGCTCAGAGGCGCAGTGACTGAGAGATGCACTTGGCGTGCTTTGCTCCATAAACTCAGGGAGAGTCGGACACGACTCAATGACTAAACAACAACAAGTGCTTTTCCATAATGTTTTCTTGGCAATTATACAGGAGTGGGTTGCCAGTTCCTTCTCAAGTGGAACACACTTTGTCCTCCTTTCAAGGTTTCAATACAGGTAATTCAATCAGTATCACTAGCTATGGACCTTTTACCCTTGACAAGGAATAGGAATGACACATTCCAGTGCAGCCTATAATTGCGTAAATAGTTTAGAAATTAATTAAATATGGCATATCTATATGTTTTTTATCTATATTTTTTCAAGTCTATTCAGTTGAGCAATTGTTGGTTACTGGAGATCGTAATGTAGTCTGTAAACTAATTCTTCAATTGGCGTCTTTTAGCTACCAGTAAACGATTTGTGGGTTACAGGCTGAAAATCCCAGCAGTTGTCAAAATCGTAACTCCAACCCATCAAAGCCTTTGATATTTCAGGCCCGTAAATTTTACAATTGCAAATCACTATTCAATTGCTACAATTCCTCAAGCCCGCAAATGTTCTCACACCCATAAATGGCAAATGTAGAAGAAAATCCTACAAGTACCAGATAGGACCCGCAAGGGGGATAAACACCTGTTCGTAGAACTGTAATTGCAAATAAAAAAACAATACTGCACTTTAAAAGACAGGGAAAGAATGAAAGACTAAAACAGTCTCAAGTTCGCAAATCTGCAATAAAACATATTTTTTTCAGTGTTTAATTTCCGTGTTATATCAATCTCGGGAATGAAGGAGTTAATACATATCAGGCCACCACATGAACTAGAACAGTATCGCCATTCATTTTTATTATTTTGTACACTGCCGGATTGCGAGTCCGATTGCATATCGGACTTCTAAACACTAATTGACTGACGTTTAACATCCATGTTTTACTGACGTAATGATGACGGTCTCATTTACTATTGGCTGTTTCTAAATTAGTAGTTACAGCCTTGCCTAATTGGTCATGCTCTGAAATGCTCCTTACGAGTGCATGGTTACAGCAGAACAATTAAAACACAAATACACACCTCCGAACACATCAGCACAAAAACACAAGTCACAAAAGAAAGACAGTTTTATTCTTTGAAGGGACATATTTTTTTTCAGTTTTGCATCAGAAAGAGGGTATTTGATAATGTGTCACAGTGTGTTTTCTTTTTCAAACAAAGATCTCAGGGTAAAAATGTATTCAGAAGTTTAACCACTCTTGGGGGTTTCCTCTCTGCCTGCCCTTGACATCTACAAACTAAAGTTTGCCTCTTCCATTTCCCGATCCACTTGGCTTTCATGGCAAAGATATTGGAATGGGTTACCAGTTCCTTCTCCAGTGGGCCACAGCATACGGATCCAAGGTGATCTCCCATCCAAGTAATGACCAGGGCCAACCCTGCTTGGCTTCATGGTGTTGTGACCTCTTGGTTCCCTGAATGGAATTGAACCCAGGTCATAGTGGTGAAAGCACAGAATCCTAACCACTTGCCCACCAGGGAACCCAAGAATAAATATACAGACACTTAATACAGAAGGGGAAAAAAGTATCTGATTTTGAACGTTTGTCCACCGACAAAGGAATGATCAATCTATAATGTTAATGGTAGGTGTATTTTAACAGTGAGAGACAGAATAACAAAAAAAAAAAAATCCATGTCAGAAAAGTTATAAATTGATTTGCAGGTCAATGAGGAAAATAAGTATTTGACCCCTTCGAATTAGTACTTGGTGGCAAAACCCTTGTTGGCAATCACAGAGGTCAGAGGTTTCTTGTAGTTGGCCACCAGGTTTGCACACATCTCAGGAGGGATTTTGTCCCACTCCTCTTTGTAGATCCTCTCCAAGTCATTAGGGTTTTGAGGCTGATGTTTGGCAACTCGAACCTTCAGCTTACTCCACAGATTTTCTATGGAGTTAAGGTCTGGAGACTGGCTAGGCCACTCCAGGACCTTAATGTGCTTCTTGTTGAGCCACTCCTTTGTTGCCTTGGCTGTGTGTTTTGGGTCATTGTCATGCTGGGATACCCATCCACGACCCATTTTCAATGCCCTGGCTGAGGGAAGGAGGTTCTCACCCAAGATTTGATGATACATGGCCCCGTCCATCGTCCCTTCGATGCAGTGTAGTTGTCCCCTTAGCAGAAAAACACCCTCAAAGCATAATGTTTCCACCTCCATGTTTGACAGTGGGGATGGTGTTCTTGGGGTTATAGGCAGAATTCCTCCTCCTCCAAACACGCTGAGTTGAGTTGATGCAAAAACTTGATTTTGGTCTCATCTGACCACAACACTTTCACCCAGTTCTCCTTTGAATCATTCAGATGTTCATTGGCAAGCTTCGGGTGGGCCTGTACATGTGCTTTCTTGAGCAGGGGCACCTTGTGGGCACTGCAGTATTTCAGTATCTTCACGGCGTAATGTGTTACCAACTGTTTTTTTGGTGACTATGGTCTCAGCTACACTGAGATCATTAACAAGATCCTCCTGTGTAGTTCTGAGCTTATTCCTCACCATTCTCATGATCATTGAAACTCCACAAGGTGAGATCTTGCATGGAGCATCAGACTGAGGGAGACTGGCAGTTATTTTGTGTTTCTTCCATTTGCGAATAATCACACCAACTGTTGTCACCTTCTCACCAAGCTGCTTGGCGATGGCCCTTTAAGAGAGTGCTCCTAATCTCAGCTTGTTACCTACATAAAAGACACCTGGGAGCCAGAAATCTTGCTGATTGATAGGGGATCAAATACTTATTTCCCTCACTGATTTATAATCAATTAATAATTTTTTGACAAGCATTTTTCTTGTTTTTTTTTTCTTGTTTGTTTTTCTGTCTCACTGTTAAAATACACCTACCATTAAAATTATAGACTGATCATTTATTTGATCAAATACTCCCCCCCCCCCCCCCCCCCCCCCCCCG
This sequence comes from Discoglossus pictus, assembly GCA_027410445.1. Lineage (NCBI taxonomy): Eukaryota > Metazoa > Chordata > Amphibia > Anura > Alytidae > Discoglossus > Discoglossus pictus. The sequence continues at coordinate 41,365,526 of CM050166.1, read as the reverse complement.
CTGTATATGCACACACATGGCCAGATTACCCATTAGGCAAATTAGGCAGCCACACAGTGACGCTTCCCTGTGTGGGACATAATTTTTTTAGCTTAAAAAACACTAAAATAAATTTTTGGGGGCTTAAAAACAAAATACTGCAGTTTACAGACTGGTGCTCACTTTTCCTACATCCAAGAGAAAGGCAGAAACGGAACCAGTTTAACAGAGGCAGCATAATAAGGTTTATATTTTTTTTGTAAGGACATATTGATAGAAAGCAGCTCTTCAATACTATACTTTATTCTTGGAAACAGGTTATTTACTTGATTATAGGTATTCTGTCTGGATGGTTATATATATGATTATATGTATTTATTTATGTATTTATATCTGAATGTATATATTGTTATGCTAATTATAGGTGACCCATGCTAAGTTTACATGTGTTCCAGGTTAAATATTTATGTATTTATATTAAAATTATTGGTGTCCCTAGCTAAATATGAATACATTTGTATGCTTATAGGTGAAGCTGGTTAAATGCTCTTAGTTAGACTAACTTGTTTTCAAGCGATTTCTGCAGTGGTCCTTTAACTCTAAGTGATCATGATATGTGTTTGTGTAACATTTGATTGCTGCTCTCCCATAGAAAAATATAAATAATACGGCCCACCATCAAATGATCAATAAACAAGTAATAGCTCAGTGTGTATGAGTAGTTACAGTAAGTTGTAAAAACGGCTGTTATGGGTAAATGTTTGTGATTTGCTCACACAGCAAGAGAGTGATGTATATATATATATATATGTACAGAATAGGGAAAAATGGGTGGGTGCATACCTTTGCGCATGTACTTGCAGGGGCTCCTCCACTTTATTGCCTACAGGCTCCAAAAAGGTACTGTACACACATGTATTCAATAAACAGACAAATCCATTTGATTATATGCATCATCAGGTAACGGAGAAACTAAAAAAAGTTGACTTGAAGTCAGGGATTAGTGCTTAAATGTGGGACTATAAGAGGGACACATAGAAGTGTGGGGGATTTTCTCAGAAATAAAGGACTATTTATTTAAAAGAGGGGCGCTTGATTTGTATGGAAATGGCTACACCGCACAATCAAACTGCCAAATAAGAGTAGGAGAAGAAACCTCCTTTTGTGTAAGCCGTTAAATATCTAGAGTTTATTGGAATTTCTTATTAACCTTTATTTATAAAGTACCAACATTTTACCAGTTCTGTATACAAGAGGCAATTACACTAAATACAATGAGAATGCAACACATACCAGTACAGATAGCCCCTGAAGACAGCAGTAGAGAGGGGGCTTTTGACCGGGCAAGTGCAGGGGAGTAATTAGTTGTTTGAGGAGTTTTTAAGGAATACAACTGTATTTTCCCACCCTTAGCAGTTGCTCTAGCAGGAGCACATGATGAATATCACTTCCTCCCTCCCTATTTGTGGTTATTTCATTGTGTATTGTCACAGTTGTGGGGGTGATTGCTCTCAGTAGGGCGGACCACATTTATGTGATTGCCTAAGATCAGGATTGGTCATGAGGTCTCCTGTGCATGAGGGTCCTGGAGGCCTCAGATGGTTGGACTATGTTTGTGGTCTTGAGCAATCACCCCTGCTGTTTTCCTTGTTATGTTAATAAAGCTGTGGTCTGTTTTAAACCAATGTTGGTGTCAGTTGTATTATTTGGGTGGGCATTTTGTCATTCGGTATGGTTGCACACTATGTCACAGATGCTTAGGTCAAGTTATAGGGCCATTTACCTCACTATAAGTGCTCATCATGGTGTAAAAGAGCACAAGATTTTATGTAAAAAAATGTATTGCTTTTTTATTACACTAATAACAGCTAACAATCTATGGTCTTAACACACTCTTGACTGTTCCATGATTAACAACATCTGCCGACACTAAGCTCTGTTAACTCTGTGAACACAAACTTTACAGTTCTTCACTAAACTACAGGAATGCAGGAAGAGAAGTTAACCTTCAACTGCATTCTTTAGCTGATTTCAGCAGCCATTTATCTTCATAGATGAATTTGGAAAGGGTTAACTCTCTTTCTGCTTATGCTCCCCTGCAAAGAGCTCTTGCTGTAACTCTGTGTGGGGGCACTGCCAGTAGCTCTTGTAAACAGAAACTTAATTTATGATTTTTTTCTGTAAAAAAGGCACCTATTTCAAAAATTCTAAACGTTTTTTAACATGTTTATAGGAGAATATTACAGTAGTGCACTTCAAGTTGTTCTGAATTAACTGGCCTTTAATAATATAGATACAGAAGGAGTAGCAGAACCTTCTTCTGAGAACTTATGACAGTGGGCTGGTTACTAGTAGGTACAGATGATAAAACCTTATATCGCAGTAGTTTGCTCTAATTTACAGTATACTTTTTGTTCTTATCACAAGCCAAGATCATTAACAACATATAGTTGCTTATGATAACCCTGCCAAGGCTTGCTATATTTTCAAGCTAAGTTAGTTTTTATGATGACTTTGTGCATAAAATTATAGCATGCTATTTATCACCTTGCTAAGGGGAATCAGAACATTTGGGCGATGATAAAGAATACAATCAGCGAAAAGTCATTTTACTGCCAAGTTTCACGTAGATACATATTTGAATCATACTTTTATGGGATTGAATACTCTTTGTAGACATTTCCATCAAATTAATGTTTCAAAATCCACAGCCGGAGTTCCATATTTCTTGAAATGTATTGTTCAAAAGTGCAAATTTCAAAAAAGCAATTCTCTGTGGTTTGTTTTTGCAAATAGTTTTGAAAATTAAAAATAAAGTTGTTGAAGGAATAATTCATGTTAAATAGCTTTTGCTCTTTTTGGCTTGACAGTACTCTGCGAAGTACAAAATAATGTCATTTTGGATGATCTAATGATTAAAAATAAGGAAGTATTTAAGGTTATAATAGTAAATCATAAAGATACAGAGAAAAAGCTTTTAGGAGCATATTGATAACTAGATCAAAATAATAATATTTTAACTGAAATTGTACAAATTACTACGCGTACATTTGTGTTAAGCATTGATGACTTTCCGTAAAGGATCACTGTAATGCATTTAAATGTAAAGTTCATATTTTCGATTATGGGGCATAGACTAATAAAACAGTATGCAGTTTAAAATAAATAAAAGTTTATATTTTTTCTTACTTTTGAAATTGTCTGTTTCCCCTAAGCATAGCTGCTTGTCTCCTCCTCCCTGTGCCTTAACAGATGGTGTGGCCGCATCTACCGGGGGCTGAACTATCATGGAGCTTGGAAGCAGGAAAGTCCCTCTCAGTGATGTAATTGAATCCATCCTAACCTCATACACAGAGGTGTTAAAGGTAACAGCTCTATTGTAACTTGCTTCCATGTCAGGGCTGTGCCATTGATGGTGCATGAACTGTTATAGACCAGCTCCTTTACTTAGCATGATCGATCAGAACCAGACAAATGACTGTCAGACTTTATCTTTAGTCTATCACTGGTCACACCCCCTGTAAGCTGGTCACACCCCCCCCCCCCTGAAAAGCTGGTCACACCCCCTGTAAGACCCAAGAGTAGGAAACAAGCATGGCTGCTTTGGGAAAAAAATGGCAATTAAGAAAGACAAGCAAGAAAAAACATTAACTTCATTTTTTAATAGTTGGTACCCAACAAACATACATATGTACTTGTAAATGCACTATAGTGGTCCTTTGAGGTCTTCCATCTAATTGAATCAAAAGAGTAAAAGAGGTACATTATATAAAGCCTAGAGAGGAAGAATATTTCTGCTGTACACACCAAGATTATGCAACCTTTAAAGCTTACATGTAAAAATTAAGACAAAGGGATCAATAAAGGACCATTATATAAGAATAATTAGTCACATAGTAACATATTATTATTATTATCCTTTATTTGTAATGCGCCAACATAGTCCGTAGCGCTATACATAAGTAATTGAGGTAGAAAAAATATTTTTAGTCCATCAATTTTAACATTTTTGGATCTCCTCTGAATCTTGTAATATGTACATTAATTGTCAAATGATCCAGAGGAAGGCAAACAGAAAAGAAACCCATTGAAACACTGCCACTTGTCACATAAGGGGAAAAAATCCTTCCCGACTCCAAATTCTGGCAGATAACTCCCTGGATCAATATCCTCCCTTTGTTAGTTATCCTATATAACCCTGTATGCCCTTTTTATTTAAAAATAAACTCAACCCCTTTTCAAAGTTATGAAATTAATTTGTGGTCACAACCTCTTTTACTTCTAACCTCAAGGGATGTCCTATTGTCAGCTGAAAACCTCTTGGCACAAAATGTGCCCCAGACAAGCTTTATATTGTCCTTGGATGTATTTATATAAGGCAATCATATCCTCTCTTAGGTGCCTTTGTCTAGAGAAAATAAGTTTAATTTTGATAGTCTTTCTTCATAACCTAGTCCCTCCATTGCCCTTAATTTTGCTGCTTTTCTCAGTAGCCTTTTCAGCTCTAGAAAGTTCTTTTTTTAAGTGGTGCCCAAAATTGTACTTCATATTCTAAATTTTACTTGCCTTTACTAAAATAACAAAGTATATACCTTAACACAAATGCTTACTGACAGGTTGTTTGATAATAGCACGTAAACATTGTCATTTCTGGCATATATTCTTGAAAAACATTCATTGTAGAGGACAGTTGCAGAAGCCACAGAAGGGATGAAGATAATTCATTTGACACTAATCTGAATTCACAGTTGAATTCTGCTCAGGGAAAAGCTGCTTCTTGTCCCGATACCATGTATACATTTGCATTGCTAGTTAAAAAAGTCCTCAGATTTAAGAATGATAACAGAACCAAATGATACTGTACTCTGCCACATTTGATTTGGTTTTAGGGCCATATATGATGGAATCTTATATCTGCTCTAGAACAAACTCAACAGCTTGGAGTATGTTGTGAACAGAAAAGGTGAGCAATGTGTCCTGCTAAAGATATCTCTTTAAATGGTGACTGTTATGCCTGCCAGATTTTGGGGACTACGCTCACCCCAATTCTCTCTCTCTCTATGGGTCGCAACTGTTTGTTCAGATCTCAACACCAGCAGACACTTCAGATGACAGCATAATTTCTGAAGAGACAGGAACCATCAGACCCCTTTTCTTAGGATCAAAATATCACACACCATGTACCTTTGATAAGTACAAGCAGACTCCGACACTACCTTTGTTTAGTGTGTCCAAAATCAGACTGACACTTCTCTATTGTTACAGAGATATATAAAAACACAGAAAGATCTCACTCCCCCACATGCCTAACCCCTCCTCTTGTGGGCAATAGCTTGTTACACTCTCACCACCTGGTAGATGTCTATCCCATGATACATCCCCCATCTTTTAGTTGCCAGCTCTCAACTTACAAGGTTATAAAACTAAACTTCCCCCTTCCAGACTAAAGCCAGAGGATTTGTGCGTGGCTACCTCTCAAAGCCATATACATTCTTTAGAATCTTTAACCCTTTGTATATCCCAGATATGACTGCATTAACTTTATTATCTAAGCATAGCCTACTATCCTTCTTCTAATTCATATACAGTATTTTAATGTTAATCAATGACAGTACTATATGCACTTATTACATCCATGATATAATTAACTCCATGTCTGCATTACACCCATGATATAACTGTTAAGCAAGTTGTTAGTACCTTCTAACCACACATATAATAACTGATTAACCCCAAACAGTCCAGTGGGCCCTTCTATTCATACAAGTGACATTTTAGGATTATTCAAAATAGGCATTAGACATGTTTCAGATTTTTCCATTACCCTGAGCAATCTCATGATTACCACAATTGTATTGGTTATTGAGGAAACGTTGGATATAGATGGATCTTTATGGCTAAGATTTACTGAATATAGACTCCATGTCATTTTTAACCTCTCCTTCCTTGCTGGAGTATCAGCTCTCTGGGAGAATTCCTTCTTCATCCTAATTCCTAAACCCATTGATTGATCTCCTCAAATTGCAGTCTATAAGATTCCATAACATAAATAATATTAATAATAAAAACACAAGCCTGGATTGCTGATGTACATAAAGGCCAATGGAAATATTTCATGTTTAAAAGTGATTAAGCTTTCTAAAAAGTTTATGAAGGCAAATGAACGCAAATCAAGTTTGAATCTCGGGAATGAGCTAGTGGAGTGGACTCATGTGAATCACAACTGATTCTCTGCCCTGCTGAAAATGAAAGCTGAAAGCAAAATTGCTTTTCTCTCATACAATATGTAATGTTCTAGTTTGCTGCTGCCTATTGTCTCCATAAATGCGTGACAGTCCTAAAAACTGTAGCTAATGTCTCCAACAGAAAATAAAAAAGTGCCATTAGCATTCACAGCCGAGCAAGTATATGATTTGGGAACAAAGCCGTGGTGATGGCTCTGTATAATTTCCTGCAATTTTAATTAAAACTACCTACTCTTACAACAATTTTACTTTTTAATATTTGAAAAAACTATGCTTTACATGGATTAATGACTATATTTACATTTGTTTCTGAACTGAAGCAGACATAATACAATATATTTCAGCAGGGTTTATGTACGCAGTTAATTTACATTTAGTTAATGCAAGGAATGTGATTCAGCCTCTACCTCAACTGGGATTTTGCTTTGAATGGTGAACTATGATTAATGCTGCTGTTGACCTGCATGTGCATCTGGGCAGAAATATATGTAGAGCAGCCTGTTGCTTTGCTGTTTCTTGAGGTATGCACAGTGTGTGTTATGTTCAGCAGTATAATCATGGCTTCTAAATGACTGAAGTTAGCTTATTCTTGCATAAATAATAGTATATAATTAGTATACTTTATAATAGGGTTGAATGGAGTGAAAAATTAATTTGTCCTCTTTTACAGTAAACCAATAAGGGAAGACTGATCTTTTGTATTGGCACTGAGTATTTCATGTACCTGGCCATGATCCCAAGATATCAACTCAACTAGAAGATTCAACATTTTGTCATTTTTTTGGTTCAAGGATTTGTATTCATTAGACAACACAGTATTTTGGCATCAACAAAAAAACGAGGAGCCTTTATGAAAATTAAAAATTAACTCATGAAAGAGGTGTTGGGTAGGGAGGTGAACAAAAGAGGAAATTACTTATTTACTGAATTTTATTTACTTGAAGTTGCAGATATGGAGAAGCAGTGCTGGTACAGATTGAACCAGTTTAATTGTGTGTATGAAATGTCTAAAAACACATTTTATAAGTGTGCTTTTTCTATAAGTAAGGAAACTATATGTTACTTGTGACACCATATTAGCTCACTGACATTGAACTTGTAGCTTTGTTATGGTGTTTGATCCACATCTGTCATCTGTATAAATTCCCATCCCTTTAATTAGGACTGTCTCAAACTGATTCAATGTCCTGGTTGAGGCTTTAGATCTTGTACCCATGTATGTTACTGGAAAATGGAACATGTGATTAGGTCACTTGGTTAAACTATCTATATTTCAGCGTGGTTAAAGTTAAGGTCAGGTTTTATTTACAACTCAAAAAACAGAGCTACTATAATCAAACAATATTTGACCTAAGCATCAGTGACACAGGTCCATAACACACCCCATTACCCCAATAATGACACAGGAAACCAGTATTGGGATAAACCAGGCCACAGCTTTATTAATAACATACATGTTAACCAGAGGTAGCTGCACACCCCTACGCAGAAGGAGCTCACCACCCAGCCAGAGGACCAAAGGAACCCTGTGCCCAAGCGCCCTCTGGGCAACAATCACTCACCAGAATCTACACCAGCTAATGAGCTCCCCCCTAGGTTGATGCAGCACCCTCGCCAAGCTGGGACAATACACACACAATTCACACAACCTTACCAAATAACAGGGAGGGAGGGAAGGAACTGTCTTCCCCTGCAGCTTAACAAGTGCCCCACTCGCGGGAAACCGTCCTACTTAACGCCTCTCCTCCAACTCCACCCATTGTCCTTAACCTCTACCCAGCACTCAGCCCGGTCAACCAGCCGCATCCCTTAGTGCCTTCCCCAGGGGCTCCCTAGTACTATGCTGCTCTCTCTCGATCTCTCTCTATCTATCTATCTATCTATCTATCTATCTATCTATCTATCTATCTATAAGTAACATGAGGAAACAGAAGCAAAGCTAACTGTAAAGTAAAGGTAGAATAGAGGTATTTTCATTGGGCTAAATGGTATTGTCACAAGTCTTCTTCTTTACAAAAGAACATATTTATTTATTGAAAAAAAAATATCACAGCAACACAAAGACAAATTGCTAACAGTCTGTTAACATTTCATAGTTTTACATTTAGAAAAGCTGGTAATGAGTTGTAGTCTGTAATAATGGAAGTTCATTTGAAATAAAAAAACTTTATTAAAGTGATGATTACATCTGGAAAGTTGTCCACAAACATGTGAACTGGAAACTTCAGTCAATGTGGCATTAGTCATATGCAAGAAGAAAGGCAGTGAAGAATATATAGCGGAAGAATGAGAATGTGGGGGAGAGAAGCGCAAAAAAGGCCAATAGTGTATTACAAATAATTTATTGAACATAAAATATATATTGCAATCACATTTAACAACCTCAGCTTGCAGTATGCAGCTTTGAAAAGTCTCCAGAGGAAAGTCCACAGTCCTCCTGTAGATCTTAGCCCATGTACCAAGTGGTGGAGTCCCAAGAGGAATGTTGGAATCACTCCCCTGTGTCCAATGGGAGGATGGGGTGTTGAGGTTGAAAATATCCCCAAGCAGGTGCTTAGAATTAGTGGATTAAATGGTCCACATATCAGCCATCTCCTTCCTGCTTGTTGTAAAATACATAAAATTTTAGATTTTTAGACAGATTTATATTTTAAATGCATTTTATAGTAGAGGAACATGGCATTGTGCTATGCCAAGGGGTGGCCTCTGAACACCCAGAGGCCGTGGTTTTATAAAGTGTAAGAAATGGAACTGCCGCAGCAATCTAGGAACATGAGCTTGTGTGCCAGGTTCCCAGGTGTTTTCAAAGGCACCACATCCCTTACACTTTATTAGGTCTACGCCTCATGCATAGTCCAGGACCCTCTCTACCATATATGTTTCTGAACCAATTAGCATAACAGACGGAAAGGCGGGTTTGTATAGAGCAGGAAATGGATTAAGCACTACAGGTTAAAGGAGGACTGGATGAATCTTATAAGATTGGAAGATTGGATGAATCTTATAAGATTGAGGAAGAAACAGACCATAGGTGACATCATTTACTTTGGTAGTTATAGAGAAGGGTCCCATAATACTTAGCTGCAAGTATCTTTGAAGGAGCTGTCCACACGGGTTCTGAGTGGACAACCGGACAGATTCACCGACTTTCTTTCCTTTTAGAGTCTGCAAAACCTTTGAACTATTGTTGAGCAGTACAGTGGAGCTACAAGTGTTGGGTGACTTCAAGGACAGAGGAGGCCAGAATGTCAGATCGGACTAGTCAGAATTTCAGGATCAGGGTTATAAGCAAGATTAACATAAAAAGGGGTTCTGCCAGTTCTTGAATGAAAGGAGTTATTAAAAAACAAACTCTGTGAGGGAAAGTAGATGGAACCAGTCATCATCGAGGTAAGTTGTGAAACAACAGAGATACTGTTCAATTGTCTAAATAGTGAACTATGTTTGCCTATCAGTCTGTTGGTGAAAGGCAAGGGATAGAGATTGCTGTGTCTCTAGTCGCTTACACAGAAGTATGAAGTGAATTGTGAACCTCAATCTGATCTTTGATAGACTTCTGGGCTGTGGTGATTCTTTTCATGATTCTTGGTGAGGATGTCAACTACCACCATAATAGTTGTATGTTTTTGTGATGGTGGAAGGTTCACTAAAAAATAAGATTGAGGAGGCCTGACGATCTGTTGTGTGATATCTTGGATCTGGTACAGGTTTCATAGGAGGAGGCATAAGCAGTAATGGATCATTGCATGGCGGGCCACCAAAAATGCCTTTGGAGGATTCCTGGATGACCAGTAACTTTTTAGTATCCATTGAGATATCCTTTGGAGAAATAATAAAGCTGATAAACTCCAAGTATCAGTCTCAAAAGAACAACCAATATGTAATTTAAATAGATGATGACTATCTGGTCCAGCCTATCTCTAAATATGTCATTCATAAAATATTAAAATGCCACTGGGACATTGCAAATGCCAAATAGCATGACCAGGTATTCAAAGTGCCCATATCTTAAGTTGAGTGCCATCTTCCCCTCATCTCCTTCAGGGATAAGGACCAAGTTGTATGTCCCTCTCAGATCTATCTGGAAAAGACCTTGGCATTCTTAAGACTGTCACATAGTTCTGGGATAGGGGGCAATGGGTATCAGATCTTAAAGGTTACATTGTTCAGTTCTCGTTAATCGATAGACGGACCCATTGAAGCATGCCTTTTCTTAACTAAGTCATAGGGGACCAGCTGGTGAGGTATAGATACAAATTAAACCTTTTTTTAGGTGTACTTGTTCTGCAATTCAGGTTTGACCAAAGGATATATAGACCCAAATGGAATACAGGTCCCAGTCTGAAATGATGCACGAGGGCTGACTCATTCCATCTAGTGTCTGAAGCCCAGCAGCAAAAATTCCACAACATAATCTTCTACAGGCATCCATCTTTGTTTAAGGTTGTGAAGAGTCATTTCAGCAGTTCCCAACTTGTGTGGGTCATCATACACTCTCAACATGCCCTCCCGAAAAAAGGAAATATAATCAAACAAGGTGTAGGCCCACTTCATAGGTTCTCCCTTCAGGAGTCCGAAGACAAAATCGTAGTCAGAGAAAGCACTATCAGGGCAGGTGGATCAGGCTCATATGCAGGAGGCAAGCCATGGTCATTGATGCAAGCACAGATTAAGAATCTTAAGCCAAGCAGTGGTGCAGGGAAGTCAGAGAGTCAGTGAAATCCAAATAACACAGCCCAAGGGTCAAAATCAGTATATCTATATAATTCATGTGACATTCTGGCAAGAATCTGTACACCAGCTGGACTGGAGTCAGTGTATGTAAACTCTAGACCAGATCACAGTTGTTGATCTTGCTTTGCATAAACTATATCTTCACACCTGCTGCAAGCCTATATGCTGATGCAAACAAAACACACTGTGTGTGTGCATCCAAAGATGCTGCACTAAGGAATAAGAAGTAGATGCCACAGTGTGGCCAGAGGGACCTTGAGGACCATGACTTAAGTACAAACACACGTGCATCACCTAGCTCTCAGGATGTGATGTAAAACACACAAAAAAATCCTGTACATATAAAAATTCATATTTTCCCAAAAAATGTTGTACGTCCCAGGCTGACACAGCTGCTAAAATTGTTAGTTTAGGACATACTTGACAAACAAATGTCTTCTTTCTTGAACTGCAGTGGTCCTTTAACTACGCTGATGGAGGCTTTGCAAGAAGCACTGATGGCCAAGGCTTCTGCCAGATCACCTCTCCATGCTGCCGACCTTAATGGCTTTCAACCTTTGACAAAGAGAACCATTAGAATATTGTTCTACTCGCTACCAAGAACTCTCGTAAATATGTTTTGTTTCTACCCCCACATACTTATACAGTATTTGCCATTGCTATTGTTTCCTTAGTTATTGCAGATGAGTCAACAAAAGTGCATCCAAGTTCAGAATGTATATAGAAGGCTGTTGCTATTAGGAATGACTCTTCGGTGATATCTTATGACGACAGTTCAGTTACTCAGATTCAGACTATACATTTGCTCTTCTTTTTGTTTCACTTCCATTGCATGAATAGCATTACCACCCGTGCCAGCCATTGCTTGGTCTGAGTCAGAGATTGAAGTAATATTTTTTCTTTTTTCGCAATATATTTTGTTACTTTTATCTGTAATAAAATATCACAGAAAAAAAGAGTTTTTATGGCAAGTATATTTTTTTTTTTAATGTTTGTTCTTATAAGGCATTTTAATTATTATATCACAGTGGTGTGAAAGTCTGTGATGGCATTTTTTTTTCCATAGGAAAAAGAACATATTGCATGCAGAGGTGCACACTGTTGCCCCTTTAGAGCTTAGTAAATCTTAAGAGTTTCTCTAAAATAATTGCTATATATGTGATCCAATGAAAACATTTGCTGTTGAGGGATAATTAATTCTGTTAACAAAAACAAAGAATGTATTTTTAGAATTTAAGTTAATATCAATCATAAATAAATGTTTCAGCAATAAAAATGTTATCATGTAAATGTATACATCAAAAATCTTGATCCAAAGATATATACATTTTTTTGTTAATGATAACATCTCTATATCTAATACCGAGCTCCATTTTTGATACACAGCTTGATACTGCCAGCTATATACTGTGCGTTGCATTCATTGCTACTGGTATATTTGCCCAATGCCACATAAATATATATAAGGCCCTCTTTAGCTTACCTACATAACCATTGGGAACCACTCCTTCCCAATCAGACCGAACATTCTTTATTTTAATTTAATTTATTATATATAATTAGTTATGTATTAGAATAAACAACAAGCAAAAGATTGTGATGACTTGATTACCTGTGGAAGCAGAGCTATGGTGGCATTTACTAAATTGCTGGTATAATAATAAGGTCCTCCTGATGCAGCACTGTGTAGTGCATGCTTATTAAAGGGGTCAGGCATGCTCAGTGCTGTCCATCAGTGCAGGGAGTGTATTAATTGGGCAACCTGCAATGATTATAATGTATTACAGCAATAAACCTGCTTAAAGTATACTATGTAGATGCATGGTCAGTTGCACTAACTATTAATAAAGTATCTACCTAACATTAAACACACTAAACTAGACCATTACCCCTTTGAGCCCCTTATACCCCAGGACCTGCTCTCAATATCTGAACCCTCTTGCCCCACCCTCTTTTTTTGCAGTGGGGCATATTTTACCCCATTAGGGTCTCTTGGTTAAACCATGGGAGTCTTCCATGGCACCTAACAATAATCCATTACCATAGGGATGCATTGGGAACCCCATAGTAAATTAATCTATAACCATGGGAGTCCTTATGGCACCTAACATTAACCTATTACAATCTCTCCTGTGATTGACTTTTTCAACAGCCAATTACAGAAGGTTCACATTACTGTTAAGCTATCAGTTTAAACAATCAATATGGATGTGCCAGTTTAGCGAGGGATGAAGACCAGGGGACAAGGGAACTGGATCATCGCAGGAGAGTGAGGGTAAGTATAATTTCCCACTCAAAAGGCATGAATGTTTTATTTTTGTAAATTAAATTTTTTATTTTCAATTTATTCTTTTATATGTAATTATATTTTATTTATCTGTAATTATTTTATTTTCATGTAAAATTTTGTCTGATTGATTTTTGTTTTTATGTAATTTATTTATATAGGGTGTATGGTAAGGACCTACTGTATGAGGACCATTGTTGGTCCCAATGGGGGGATAAGGTCCATGGAGGGCCATAACGGCCCCTATGGTTGCATTTATGGTGCCATAGGGATCTATAGAGACCATCAATGTAGGGGGTTACGTTTAGGAGCCATGGGGGTCCTAAAGACCCCCGATAGTAAAAAATGGTATACCACATGGGTTCATAGTGACCACCATGGTAAGGGGGTTAATGTTACGTGCCATGGGTGTCCATAACAACAACCATGGTTATATTAGATTACTATGGGGTTCCACAAGATATTTCTCACTGTGGGCTAGTATTGAGAAAGGGTTTAGAGAAGGACCTCTAGAATTGTCTAGAACAGTGAGGAGACATCCTGGAGAGCGAAGAAGGGGAGCTGGGGTGGTGAAGGCAAGAAGAGAGATACTGAGGAGCTGAGGAGTGAAAAACCTTGAAGCCAAGGAGGAAAGTGTTATAGGCTAATCGTGACTTTATTGGAAGCCATTGGGAGATTTTATCATCTAGGACAAAGAAATACATTTAGAAGAGAAGGAGATCATATGAGCAGGTGCGTTAAAGCACCAGTGTTTGATGTAAAAATACATGTTTGAATAATCTGAGTCTTACTAAAAGCATATTTAGGCATCAGAAATGTAATTAAGCTATTTTTTTATTTAGAAAAAAAAATGTCTCTTTTGGATTCTGGAGACATTTATGTTACGTGGTTAAGGGTTACATGTATAAGAGGGGTATTTGAATTCATAGAAGACAGGGTTACATCTATTGATGCAAGCTGCCTGCATCAGACCATGTTTGTGGGACGTGAGCGGGTGAAAAATCCCAAAACCTCAAATCATTTAACATACCATCTACCCCTCTGCCTTCTCTACTCCCCCACCCATCCCTTCACTGTTCAGTAGATAACAGGTATGGGCTTCAAGCAATAAACAAGTGCCCATGTGCTTGCATTATACAAACAAAGCTTCAAAAGCTAATATTATGTTATTCGCTTGTTACATACTTAACAAACATATGAGATGTTCCTAAAATGTAGAGTTCCTTTAAGTATTGATTGCTGAGGAGAAAGACGAGAGACAGTAAGACCAAATAATAACATAGCAATGTAGAGGTTCCAACACTTTACTCTTCTGCTATCTCATCTCTAACTTGGCATCTAATGTCTCTCGTGTTAAATGTATTATCAATGCCATAAAGGAAAATACTATTTTTAACTGACATATTACCTAATGATTTCGGTACTTAAAAGCTACCTTTCCATTAATATTTTAGTAATCAAATAATTTTGTGTCCTTTGCTCACTTTCTCACAAACTTACATATCCCTAAAATGGAGCAGAAATTGGCATTCATCACACCATGTTTTAACACAATTATTATTATTATCATTCATTCCTTGACGAGAAAAATATATATGCATGATAACGTCATATCGTCAGTTTTTTGTGTTACTTATGAAAAGTAATCACGAATCATTATAAAAGCTAGAGCTGAAATAGAATGAGACTCAGAGCATCCATTTAAACAATGGGATTTTAATATGTAAAGCTACTGCCATCTAGTGCTTTTATTTAAATAGTAGTCTGCTAACAATATTGTTCAAAAATATTTCTACATTATAGAAATCCAGGCAGAGCTTCCTATTCATCATATTATTATGAAATACATTGTAAACAGAACATATATTATTGCATATTAAGTATAAGTATATATAGACCCCTACTAATAAAATGTAATGGTTATACACTATCGGTTGTACTGCTTTAACTATCTTCTCTGAATAACATCCGTTTATAAGGAGGGCTGTGGGTACCTGCACTGGGCATGGGCTATCCAGTGTACACATAGTAAAGCTAGTTTACCAGCTGAATAAGCCCAGGATCCTAGCTTTTGATCGCTTTTGTAAATATGTCTATATTTATTTTAGGATCAGAGAGATTTCCGGCGCTGAGGCAGCCCCAGGCACGCCGGGTCTGCCGCAGCTCTGTGTGAACCAGCAGAGCGTGGGCGCTCCTGATTGGTTGGAGGCAGGAGGATGGACTTCTGCCTGTTTCGCGGGCTTCCTCCTCACTGTGCGCCGGCCATTGCTCGGATTCCCTCCCTCCCCTTTTTAGTTGGTAGTTAATTTAAAAAATAAATAAATAATGTATATATATAATAATAATGTACAGTGGAAGGGGATAAGGTTGGTAGAGCTCAGTTCAGGATGCTAAGGTTTAAAAAAAAAAAAAAAAGAAGCGTATAAAGGGAATTTAGGAATTCTAGGATGTATGTTAGGTGAGTCGCCCGGCCCACGGGCTTAAGTGGGAATTGCCCTGCCTCATGGGCGTGCTTAGTAAAGCACTTGGAGGCTCTGGGCGCGGGCCCAGGGTATGAGGTTACTGACCGGGCCAGGTTCCTCCTCCGAGATGTTTAATTAAGCTGTGATGTAATAATGTTAACTATGTTAATTGGTTATTGGAATTTGGTTGCTTTTCTAAAGCTGTGGCCCGTAATTTTTCCCAAGAAACACTTGGTCAGTGTGCTTATTATTTAATGGTCATGGTAGGCATGACCATTAATGAGGGTAGGCCAATAATCCAAGGTCTTTTTGAAGATTCTTCCCCCCCATTTTGTAGCCATAGACCTACGGGGAATATGCTCTGGGGATTTAAAGGGGCATGGAATGAATTGTTTCTTTGTTGCATCAGAAAATGGTTATTTGATAATGCGTGATTTCTTTTTTTAAATAAAGGTTTAGGAGCAC
Organism: Discoglossus pictus; assembly: GCA_027410445.1. Classification (NCBI taxonomy): domain Eukaryota; kingdom Metazoa; phylum Chordata; class Amphibia; order Anura; family Alytidae; genus Discoglossus; species Discoglossus pictus. The sequence goes on along the minus strand of CM050166.1, from coordinate 41,349,354 downwards.
AAAATCTTATTCAAAATTGTAACTATAAACTATAAAATAAAGACTGTGGTTGCTATTGCTGTAGTAGGGTACAGGGTGCATTGTGCAATCTCAAAATACCAGAAGAGGAGAAGAGGCTGACCCCAGAAAGTAGTAATTTGTGCAAAATAATTGTGCCCTTACCTTGTAGCATCATCACACTATGAACTGGCACTAACGCCCACTGATTACCATCTGAAGCAGGGCAAAGGACTCACTTCAACATTAAAAATGGGGATTTCTGTGAGTGGGCACTTATTTCGGTGCTTTACCATAGCACATAGATGTCAGTTTTATAAACCCATGTACTGTATATTTTTGGAAAACTTCAAACATACAAGACAATCAGAAACTTATTTTTTTACCAGAAGCACTCTAAGTACGATTCCTTCCAATTTGGGCATTGCAGTTTCTCACTTTTTTGTGCTAGTTCCTATTACATTATTATATGTATTATGTATGATAACAATGGAATTCCTCAAGATTGGTTTAAAATATTAAAGTATCATTCTTGCTGTTGTGCCAATGCCTTTTTTGGCTTGCGCAGAGCTTTTAATAAACGTAAAACTAACAGTACATTTGTGTTCACATTTTGCCATCCATACATCCAACAATAAGTAATCGCATGCAATACAGTTATTGCATTGCACTCTGGGAAAGTTGGTAGAGAAAACGAAAGTACACAATGAATTTTCATTCATAGCTTAGGAAATATTTGCACGGGTCAGGAAACCTAAATGCAGTCACTGTTTCAATCTTATTGGATCTCATCAGTATGGGTCTGGTACCTAATTTGTGCTATGGATTTTGTGGGATATTTATTAACCACAACATCATTTAACTTATGGTGGGCAAAAGAGTGATAGCCCTGAGCTGTACAGAATACAAAAAAGTAGTACATTTGTGTTCACATTTGGATGTCTAAAAATAAGTTATATGTTTACAGAGAAAGGAGTGATATTTCCTTTACTATATATACTGGTGACAATCAACCTTTTTCACTTGGAGAGCCGCATATATGGCCCCAAGTCCTTAAACAATGGTTTTGTTTTGTGTACATAAAGGCAGTAAAATCATTTTGGGAGAAAATAAGCTGTAAATTAATTGTTAACAGAGGTACATATCAGTGGTGGAGCTAGAGAATGGAAAGCCCTGGTGCAAAGAAAATAAAAAATGTATACCCCACACCCAAGGTGGGGTTGAAAAAATGATTTTGCGCTTGGCCACTCCCCTGGTACCAACCAACTCAATGCAATGCCCCCATGGTGCAGCCAAGGGGTCCTGTGGAGCCAGTGTGGGTGGTCCTACACTACACAATATATATATATATATATATATATATATATGTATATATATATATATATATATATACTATCTCTATATAGCAACCAGTCCCTCTCAGCAGCAGTCTTCACATAGCACCGAGTTCCAATCAACATCCACTCCCACACATCACCAAACCCTCTTACCATACATCCCTATATAGCACACAGTTCTTGTCAGCAGCCATCCCCTCTCAGCATCCATATCCACACAGCACCCAATCCTTGACAGCACCCACATCCCATAGCAGCCATCCCTATGACTTTTGCTCTCCCTCTGAGAACCCACCCCCAGTACTTTGCTGTCATGCACACCTTGCTTTATTAACTCATCCCTGATACACATCCCCGGCATGTTAAACTGCTCCACACTGCCGCCTCTTTGCACTTCAGTAAAAAGGCTCTTTTTAAAAAACAAATACAGCACTGCCCCAGAGGAGGATCCTGGTGCATTGCACCACTGATAGCTCTGCACCTGGTAAAGATAATGGGCCTCATTCTATTATCGGCCGCAAGCTATTCGGCTATTCTATTCCCCTCCGGCCGGGGATTCCGGCAGGCTTGCGGCCGGTGCCTTGCTATCTCTTGCGGCCGCTCGCGCCGGAGGAAATCCTTTGATCTAAAACGGCCGCAAGGAAATCGGCCGTAAGAAAATCCTATTTGCAATTCAATTGCTCCGGGAAACCTCTCTGCAAGGCTAAAAGCGAGCCCCAGCTTACTTGCAGGAAAGAGGTCCCGCTAGCACCAATTAAGCACGAAATATAGCCCAAATAAAGCCATCCTGCACTTTGAGAAGACTATAAAGTGATTTTCGGTGTTAGCAAAAATAGCACAAAATTCCCCTATACTCAAATCCGTAAAATATTTTTTTTTTTATATACGTCAAATATTCATGTAAAAAGTCCATAGGGCTTGGAGCACCTCAGACCCACCCACACCGCAGCCGGAAAATAAACAGTTAATTTAAACTCGGGTTTGGGCTGATGTGCAAGCTTGAGAGTGGGTTACTTTTAATCCTCATGTCCCCCAATATGATCCCTAGCATTTACAGAGCTTTACAGAGCAGTCTTGAATTTATTTTTGACTTTTTAGATTTCAGAGCTTACGGCCGGTTGCAGGATATACGGCCGGCCGTAAGAGGAGATCCTTGCAAGGAATCGCAGCCTTACGGCCGGTTTACGGCCGATAATAGAATGAGGCCCAATGTGTTTTGGAGTGCAAGAAGAATGATGTGCTAGTTATGCAAAAATAAAATGGGTTCTATATTATTGAAAAGGCTCTTTTAATCTAGAGAACAGGCTTTGGGCTGCGTATAAAGTAAGTAACAAGACACTTGTGTGTACATTTGCAGAGAATCGGTCTCACTTCTACCTAAAAAAAGTTGATGGCTTGCCCTATATTTACGTGATGTCTTTGCATTGTGGAGGATGTAATGCTGCACTTTGTAGAATAGGAAGAAAGGCCTTTGGGCTAAGGTTGGAAGTTAAAAACTGTAAACAACTTTAAGGCATTCCTGGGTCAGCAGACAGGCAGACGATGTCCTTATAAATGGCCAAATATGGGCAGTACCCTAGTATTTTATGATGTAGCAAGGGCAGTTTCAGCCAGATAAAAGCCTACTGTAAGGTCTAATGTAGTTACTAATTGGCAAGAATAGCTTAAGATGAATTCTGTGATTTGTGTGCAATTGATCTCCTTAAAAGACCACTGCAGTTTAACAAAAAAATATACTTATTTATCAAGTATGCACCAAACAAACAATATTTGCAAATATTATGCGTAAGCCATGGACATTAATTTTTTTGGAAACATCTGAATTTTGAAGGCTTTGTGAGAATCTATGTTTTGTTAGTTACATCAGATCTTGATAGCTGAACGATGGGGGTGTGCTTCTAATCATCAGTGGAGAAAAGTATAGGGCAGGAGGGAACAGACAGAAGCCCAGAGCCTTTGTTTGATAACTGGATAAGTGGGAAATTAGCACCAGATCCCTCACCTTTCACCGGACTAGAAGTAGACACCTTGCATCATTCATAGCAAATACAATGATATAGAAATGTAAAAGTACATCTCACACTAAATTAACTTATGTATAGCGCTACGGAATATGTTGGCGAATTACAAATAAACGATAATAATAATAATAATAATACCAATTTTTGGAAAATGATGTGCTAGTGCATTTTTTCAATTGAATATGGTTTTGATTGAGAGAATAGGACAGCATAAAATTGTCATACCATGATTGCAAGTCATCATCCAGGCTTTATGGAAATTCAATTCCCCCCATAAATTTCCTTCTTCATGAAGAAGGGCTTCTGGATAAATATCTTCTAAAAGCTTTATGTATGAAATCCCTCATCACCTTGGTCTTAGTTTTATATACTGGGTATGTACATATGGTAGGGATGAGGGACAGCAGACACAATCCTTTAATGGATTTATTGTACTGGTGCAAAAATGTTAGCTGCCTCGGCCCTATGGGAGTTCTTGCAAGAGAATTTACTGAGCGATTAAATGTTTGTATTCATAGCCAGAGGATTTGTATGTTACAGAAAAATGGGAATATATTCCGAGACTTACGTGTCAACGTATGCAGCTATACGAGTAATTAGCGAATCAGAGCCAATAAACACTGTAGTGCCCATAGCAACCCCAGTCAAGTTAAAGACTTTCAGTAAATATTGCTATATGGACTATATAAAGCTATGTGCTTCCTGTACAAAATCTGACTGGGCCATACTGAGACTGAACTATGCCAATTACACATGTACTACATGGTATGTAATGACAAGTGATATACATTGAATACTCAGGTAGGATAACTGTTGGGGGGTTGTAAATCTATTTGTAGGTTTATTGCGGGCAGCATGCAATGGCTAAGTTAGGGCGTACGTGAGCTTTTGACTTGTGAGATTTCCTGCTGGAGCCATCTAATCGAGCTCACAGTGTCAAACTTCATTATTTTCACATAAATCCCTAATATAGTTTGTAAAGAGTGTGTAACGCTCCATACACAGAGCATGCGCTCTCTTGAAACTATATAGGATGGTACGTATTTGCGGGTGCATGCGTGCGAATCCGTAGCTGCTGCGCATGCGCAGTCCTATCTAAAACCCTACAATGCGGCGCCTGCCGTGCTGTGCGAGGAACAGAGAGGGGGGGAGGAAGAGAGGGAGAAAAGGACAGGGAGGGGGAAAGGGGGAGGAGACAGAGGGGAAAGGGGGAAGAGACAAAGGGGAAAGGGGGGGGAGAGACAAAGGGGGAAAGAGACACAGGGGAGGGAGGAGTGGGGGAAGAGACACAGGGGAGAGTGAGGGGGAAAGAGACACTGGGGAGGGACAGGGGGAAAGAGACACAGGGGAGGGAGAGGGGAGAGACAAAGAGGAGGGAGAGGGTGGGAAGAGACACATTGGAGGTAGAGGGGGGAAAGACACAGGGGAGTTAGAGGGGGAAAAGACACAGGGGAGGGAGAGTGTGGGAAAAAGACACAGAGGAGGGAGTGAGGAGGAAAGAGACACAGGAGAGGGAGAGGGTGGGAAAGAGACAAAGGGGAAGGAGAGGGGGAAGAGACACAGAGGAGGGAGAGGGTGGGAAATAGACACGGGGGGGCAAGAGACACATGTAATATTATACTGTCAAATATATCAATCAAATGCAAATATCCTTATTTATAAGTAAAGTTTCAACCATTTCTGGGATTTGTTTTGCAAGAGGTGTTAAAGCTACTTTGAACCAGAAGAGGACAGCGGTGGGCAGTTATTCCCAGGTCCAGGAAGTGTAATTAGTGGTGATCCCAGGTGTCATACACTACATACATGTGAAATGGGCTTGCATTTATTTTTTCCAAATAATGATTTTTATTGAAATTTCTCACTCTCTCTCTCAAAATGGGCCAATACTTTGGGGTTTGGCCTAAGCAATCATTGATATCTTTTACAAACTGCATATAAAGGATAAATATACTATATTTGAGATATAGTAACATAATTATTGAGTTTGAAAAAATACTTTTATTCCATCAAGTCCACCCTTTTAACTTCTCCTCTGATCCCTGTAATTAGTGAATTGTTAATAATTAATTGATTAATTCATCCAAAGGAAAGCAAACAAAAAAACAAAAAAAAACAACTGAAACACTGCCAATTGTCAGAACGGAAAAATAGGGGGGGGGGGGGGGATCCTTTCCTACCCAAAAATGTCCTTTTGATTCAAAAATATATCCAAACCCTTTTTAAAGTCATCTACTGAATTTGCAGTGACAACCTTATTTGGTAGAGAGTTCCACAGTCACATCTGATAGAGGAGAATTAGTAGTGTATGAAAAATAAAATGTTTGCATGATAAGATCCAAAAAAAACATTAATTAGCTTACCTTGAAGTTAGCAAAATGTCCTATGTTTTTTGGCAGCTGCATCTGATGGTGTACACCCCTAGAAAATCACATCTAAATTAGCACAACATTCAAATTCAGAATGAGGCTAATACATTGTATCATTTGTCACCTTCCTCTGCACTTCCTCTTCCTTCTGTGCAAACTGTCTCACTTGGGATGTAAGTGCACTGTAGGCTGCAAAGAATAAAATAGTCTCACTCACTCACCTACCTCTCACTCACTCACTCCACCCATTTCACACTCCACACTCACTCCACCCACTTTACAATCACTCACTCTACCCATTCCACACTGACTCCACACACACTCCACCCACTCCACTAAAACTCACTCATCCCACCTACATTCACTCACTTTACCCACACTCACTCCACCCATACTCACTCTACCTACACTCACCTACCTCTCACTCACTCACACCACCCATCCCACCCTCCACACACACTCCACCCACTCACACTCCACTCACTCACCCTACCCACACTCACTCACTTTACCCACACTCACTCACTCCACCCATATTCACACCACCCACACTCACTCATTGACTTCACACTCATTCACCCATACTCACTCCATCTACACTCACTCCACCCACACTCACATACTCCACCCATTCCACTCACACTCACTCCACTCACTCACCCCACCCACACTCACTTTACACACACTCACGCACTCCACACATACTCATTCCACCCACACTCACTCATTGACTTCACACTCTTTCACTCCACCCACACTCACTCCATCTACACTCACTCCACCCACACTTCCCATATTCACTCAACCAATACGCACTAACTCCTACCACACTTACTTCATACTCACTCACTCCACCCACACTCATTTACTGTACCTATACTCATTCTACCCACTTCACCCACACTTACTCCACCCACACTCACTCCACCCATACTCACTCCACCCTCACTCACTGATTTCATATTCCCTCACTCCTCTCACACTTACTCCACCCCCACTAACTCACCCCACAAACACTCTCTTATACCACTTTCACCCCACCCACTTCACCCACACTCAGTACACCCATAGTCGCTCAGTCAACCCACACTCACTCCGCCCATACTCACTTCACCCACTGCACACACACACTCACTCCACTCACTCACCCCACCCACAGTCACTCAGCCTACCTACACTCACTCACCTTACCCTCACTCACTCCACCCATACTCACTCCGCCCACACTCACTGACTTCACTCACTCCATCTACACTCACTCCACCCACACTCACTTATTCCACCCATACTCACTCCACCCACTGCACCCACACTTATTCCTCCCACACTCACTTACTCCACCCACACTCACTCCACCCACACTCACTCCACCCATACACACTCCACCCTCACTCATTGACTTCACATTCACTCACTACACACTCACTTAATCACCCCCACACACTCACCCACCCACACTCACTCACTCCACACACACTCAATTACCCCACACACATTTCCTCACCCCACACTCACTTACTCCACCCACACTCACTCACCCCACACACATTTCCTCACCCCAACTCACCCCACTCATTTTACCCACCCACACTCACTCACTCCACCCACTCACCCCACACTCACTCTACTTATACTCACTCCACCCACACTCACTCACTGACTTCATACTCACTCACTCCACCTACACTCACAACAACCACACTCACTCCACCCTTACTCCCTGACTTCACATTCACTCACTCCACCCACACTCACTAAACATACCCTCACTCACTCACTACACACACATTCACTCAATCCACCCACACTGACTCACCACACACTCATTCCACAAACACTCACTCACTCATCCCACCCACTCACTCACCTTACACACACTCCCTGACCCCACACACTCACCCCACATACGCACTCACCCCACACACACTCACTCACTCACTCCACCCACACTCACTCACCACACAGTCAGTCACTCACCCCACACTCACCCCACTCCACTCAGTCCAACCACACTCACTCACTCCACTCATACTCACTGACTCCACACTCCCTCACCCCACCCACTTCACCCACACTCTGTACACCCATACTCGCTCAATCCACCAACACTCACTCCACCAAATATAAATTCAAGACAGCACTGTAAAGCACTGTAAATGATGGGGAACACAATTGGTGACATGAGGATTAAAGGCACAACATTCTCAAGCTGGCACATTGCCACAGTACAATACTTTATTTCACGTTTAATTTATGTCCAAAGTCCGATGGGCTTGGATACCGAGTTACGGGCTTGGAGGTTATTCAAGCCCGTAGGACTTTGGTCGGAAATTAAACATGAAATAAAGTATTGTATTTGGGCGATGTGCCAGCTTGAGAATGTTGTGCCTTTAATCCTAATGTCACCCATTGTGTTTCCCATCATTTACAGTGCTTTACAGTTCTGTCTCGAATTTATATTCGCATTTACAGTGGTCCCCATTATTTACATGAGTTATGGGCTAATAACTAATGGAACAAATAAAAAAGCCATCCTGTACTTTTATTGAAAGAGAAAGTGATGTTAGGTCTTAGATTTAACAGAACAACATTCTCAAACTCGCAAATCGTCATAAATAAATACTTTATTTCATGCTCAATTTCCGTCATAAAGTCCTACGGGCTTCAACCTCCAAGCCCGTAGGTTGGATTGAGGTTGAAGCCCGTAGGACTTTATGATGAAAATTTAACATGAAATACAATATTTTTATTTGCCGATTTGAGAAAGTGGTAATGTTGTGCTATTAATTCTAAGACCTAAAATCACTTTCACTTCTAATAAAAGTACAGGATGGCTTTCTTATTTGCTTAATTAGTGGTACGTTTTGTAAGTAAGAGCGTTGTCGGACCTCTTTGGTGTAAGTAAGCTGCGGCTCGGTTTTATCGATTTATGGGTTTGACGGAAGGGTGATCATAGCATTTGAATAGCGAATTGAGATTTCTTGCGGCCGCAAGATCAAAGGCTTTGATGGAAGTAAGCTGCGTTTGAGCAAATCGCAAGGGATCGCAGCTCGAGGCTCTTAACCCGATCGGAGCCCGCAAATTGAATAGCTAAGTAGCTTGCGGCCTCCCCTTGTGGCTACATATTCCAAAAACATAGGCTTTGAATGAGGCCCTATGTGTTGTATTACTATACTTAGACCATGAAAATTTGCCCTTTTAAAATTTAGATTTTTTGTTTATGAAACTCAGCAAATGATACTATGTAATGATCTATTTTCCCAAAGGGTTCCCCTACTTCAATGTTTGATACTAGAACAATATTATTTGTGATGACCAGATCCAAGATAATTTCTAGCAGGTTGTATAACTCGGGACAGATAATGAATTCTGAGTGCACTCGAAAACCTGCCCCCCTTAACTGAACAGCCTGTCTCTTTCATCCAGTTTATTTTAGGGTAGTTAAAATGTCCCATTATTAGAACTTGACCATGCTTAGAGGCATTTCCAGTTGTAGTAGTACCGTATTGGTCCGAATATAAGCCGCACCTTTTTTCCGATTTTTGAGCTTGCGAGTTAGGCTTATATTCGCGACCGTAAAAAAAATCATTGCCGATTTGGGAACTTTGCTTGTTACGTGTGTGGCTTCTATTCGCGAACGCAAAATTACTGCCGATTTGCGCGATTGCGAGTTAAGGGTGCCGATTTTCGTGCTTGAGACTGCGGTATTGAATAGCGATTTACGGTTTTAGTGATTCCTACATCCTGTAAAGCCTGTAACCTGCAAAAAAAGCTACAGTGCTAATTAGAAAGCCTGTTTCTTGCAATGGCTGATCACTTTGAGAGTCTTTTTGTCTCCAATTTTACGGGTGCGGCTTATATTTGAGTACTATCTTTTTTCTATTTTTTCCCCTTGAACTTTACGGGTGCGGCTTATATGCGGGTGCGGCTTATATTCGGACCAATACAGTAATTGCAGTTCCTCGTACTCACTTATATTTGGGTGTTTATACCATGTTTCTACCATTTTGTTATTTGTTCCTTCACTCAGGGGTGGCGCTACCAGTGGCGCAGGTGGTGCAATACACCAGGGATCTCCTCTGTGGGGCAGTGTTGTGTAATTATTTTGTCTGCCTAACCCGCCATGACTCCTCCTTGCCAACACTGCCCCTTGACAGGCATTTCCACAGAAGCTCCAAGAGGTTGGAGTGTGAAGCAGTTCAGAATGCTAGTGCTGTGTATCAGGTAAGAGATAAGATAGCAAGGGCTGGGTTACAGCAAAGTACACAGGGGTGGGTTCTGTCAGGGCGGCTAATGAGATAGAGATGAGTGTTATGTGAGGTGGGTGCTGAAAGGGGTTGGTGCTTTGTGGGGATGGATGCTGAGTGAGGTGGGTGTTGAGAGAGACTGGATACTATGTGAAGATGCCACAGGACCCCACCCCATGAAAGAAAGGAAATTGTAGCACTTGCATTCTAGAGCTAGTCTGCAGGCAGAGGAACTTTGTGCAGGCAGGAGGTAAGGGAAAGGGAGCAGCTATGGGAAGAGGAACAGCTATGGGTGAGGAGTGTTGTTATGGGAAGAAGTCTTAGGGAGGGGAGCTGTTATGGAAAGGAGTCTTAGGGAGGTGCACTGATGAGTTGGTAACGGGGGGGGGGGGGGGGGGGCAGCGCAAAACATTTTTTTACAACCCCACAACTATATACTGTCATAATCTAGTTGAAATAATGAAGAATAAATATGTGTTCAAACCTAAAATATGTACAGTAAACTCCCGATTATCCAATACTCAAGGCTCAGTCTGAGAAGATAAAATAATTTTATGTTAGGCAGAAAGTGACGAGAAGAGAAGCGTCATACTCTTCATGCACCGAAAATGGAAAAGCTTGACCAGGCCCTGTATGAATGGTGATTGTATATCTGGATCCATGTTGCAGGAAAAACCGAGAGAATTTCATGAGAAAAGGAATATTGGAGGTCAGTGTTCATTTTCAAGTGCTTGGCTCACCCAATTCTAGTTTCGTCAGGGCATCCGAAAGCTGGACTTGTCAGCTGCAGCTTCATTTCATGAAGTGTTTAGTCAATTGGTAGCAGAAAATCACTTGACCCCCGAGCAGATTTATAATGCCGATGGACTGGATTAACGTGGAAGTGTCTGCTTAATTCTACTTTGGCTAGTGGTAGTAAGAAGATAGCTCACGGGTTCAAGCAAAATAAAGAGCTTATAACTGTGCTCGTTTGTGCAAATGCATCAGGAAATCATAAGCTTAAGTTGTGTGCGATTGGCAAATTTGCTAAACCAACGTGCTTTAAAGCAATGACTCGCCCCCCTGTAGATTCCATGCACATAGTAAGAGTTGATAGGACGCAGACATTTTTAACAAGTGGTTTTTATCGTTCTTTTGTTCCCAATGTTAAAAAAAATAATTACAAAAGAAAGGAATAAGAGAGAATAGTAAAGTTGTGTTGCTCCTGCACATCCTCCTGCTGAACAGCTCATTAAGGGCAACATTTTTATACGTTATCTTCCACCTAACGTCACAAGTCTGATCCAACCAATGGATCAAGGAGTGATACAGAATGTAAAAATGTTCTACAGGCGTGACTTCATGCAAAAAATTACTCATTTTGACGGTACAATTCTAGAGTTCCAGAAAAAATATAATGTCAAAGATGCTATCTACACTGTCAGGTGAGCTTGGGATTTTGTGGCAAGGGAAACAGAAATGTTGGACAAAGTTGTGGCCAGCTGTCAGGCCTGAGTAATCCTAATCCTCCTCAGTCGACTTTCAGGAGGTTCAAATCGATTGTTCAGCTGTCAATATCAGAGTTTATAATGAAATATGTGAGTTAATTGACCCTGGTAATGACAAAATTAATTTGTCTCGGGATTAACTCAACGACTGGTTTGCTGTGGATGAAGCTATTCCAATCACTCTTACACTAAACTCTGAAGAAATCAGGTGTTGCGAATCGTGGAAGAAAGACTGTTGCAGAGGAGCAAGAGAGTGATGATGATGGGAGTGAGGTGGAAAAAGTATCCTGGCAGAGAGCTACTGCAGCATTTGAAACTGTAACAGCTTTTGCAGAACAGCAACCCTTCTTCACTTCTCAGCATCTTGTGCAGCTGCACATCATGCAAAACCTGACTTTGCATGAGAGGCGTAAGGCCTCAAAACAAGGTGATAGGACATCCGGACAGGGACTGACCGGAGGACCAGCGCCAATAGAAGCTCCGGCAGCCCCGGAGGTGTCCAAGGGAGAGGCAGGCTGCGAGGACGCAGCTGCGGCAGAAGAGGCCGCAGCAAGAAGCTAGGAGCCGGCGCCGAAGTGTGCTGCGGGCTCATAAGAGTAACAACATTATAATACCCCCCATACCGGTATTGGAAGGTGCCAGAAGAGCCCCAGGACCCCGGAAGACCTCCAGGGCGGTAAGTCGGGCGTCAGCCCCGCACCGGAGGCCAGGCGGAGGGCAGGGGAGCAGCTGGGGGAGGCATAGGGCCCTACTGAGGGAGGCGAACTCCTGGGGGCCACCATTTTGCCCAGCACATCTATCAGCACAAGGCCTCCACAACGAACTAGCAGGCCTTTGGGGACAAGTACCAGCTCACAAACCTGATAAACTCCACAGAAGACCCATATAAAGGTCTGGCTCCAGAGTTTAAGATTCTGAGGCCCCTTTGGGAACCCTGAGGAAATAAGGAGTGTGCCCATTTAGGAGCAAAAACAGGAGTTAAACTACCCCTTTATTTCCATCTTTATTTTTGAACCCAATCTGCACACCAATACTGGTAAAGCTCCAACTCTCCTTATATAACTGCTGAAACCGCACCTTGAACACTGGGTAGGCAAAACAACTAGCCAGGACCACTGACAAAACTGGATAAAGCAATAGCACCACCTAGTGGCATACAGAAAACAGTGCAGCTTAAAACTCTTATCAACACCCGCACGAAAGTGTGCACTGACTACACCTGGTGGGACTTTGATAAATACACAACCCAGATCTGCTGGGGGCACAGAATTGCGGAGCATACCAGCTTAAGGAGATGTAACTGAAGTGACTATGCACAATTCTCGCCGGCAGGGACTGAGAGATGCCAAGACACCACTACAGAAACTAGATATGAGCAGACACAACAGATCACAACAGACCTAAACACTAGAGAGGAAAAAGCTAATACGGAATGACCCCCCCCAGTGGAATCCATCCGATGTCTGGACATTCAACGGCTACCCCGGGAAGAAGCAGCTCCATAAAAATGGTGAAAAACAAAAAATCACTAACATCAAAAAAAATTGATGAGCATTTCAAGGCCTCAGAAACACAGGCGGCACTGATGAAGGACCCTGTCTCGGAGCAATCTGACACCTCAGACTTGGATTCCCAAGAGGTGGCCCCACAGCCTGAAGTTTCCATCAACAGCAACTCAATGGCAAGAATCGAGGCCCTCCTGGCCTCCCACATCAATAGGGCGGTCACATCTTTGCAGAAAGACATACAAGAGATTGGCCAAAGGACCCATCAACTCGAGGATACCGTTGACCAGGTGATAGAGGTTCAGGAGAGAGACAGGGCCAGCATCACTGACAACACCTCCCGTATCTCTGGTATAGAGGATAAACTGGAAGACTTGGAGAATAGATCCAGACGATTTAACCTAAGGATCAGAGTCGTTCCTACGGCAATAGTCGACCTCCCTCGCTACCTTAAGGCCACGATCGATGAGATCCTCTCCGGACACCCGGACCATGAATGGGAAGTTGAGCGTGCGCATAGAGCCCTTGGGGGAAGCCGTAACCTGGACCTACCTAAAGACATCATCGTCAGGCTTCTACGCCAACAATCCAGGGACCTGATCCTTGCAACTACCCGCAAAAAGACCTTGATCACAGGCCCAGACGGGGCCAAACTTCAATTTTTTGCGGATCTCTCCCCTTCCACACTACAAAAACGGAGGCTGATGAGGCCTGCCCTGGAAGTCTTCCTCCACCACGGCATCAGGTACCGTTGGGGATTCCCATTTGCCCTTATTTTCTCAGTGGGAAGCACCCAATATACAACACGCTCTCTAGACGAATGCCAAGAACTTCTAAAGAGACTGGATCTTACTGGGGGGAAAGGGGTTGGTGCTGAAAGGGGTTGGTGCTTTGTGGGGATGGATGCTGAGTGAGGTGGGTGTTGAGAGAGACTGGATACTATGTGAAGATGCCACAGGACCCCACCCCATGAAAGAAAGGAAATTGTAGCACTTGCATTCTAGAGCTAGTCTGCAGGCAGAGGAACTTTGTGCAGGCAGGAGGTAAGGGAAAGGGAGCAGCTATGGGAAGAGGAACAGCTATGGGTGAGGAGTGTTGTTATGGGAAGAAGTCTTAGGGAGGGGAGCTGTTATGGAAAGGAGTCTTAGGGAGGTGCACTGATGAGTTGGTAACGGGGGGGGGGGGGGGGGGGGGGGCAGCGCAAAACATTTTTTTACAACCCCACAACTATATACTGTCATAATCTAGTTGAAATAATGAAGAATAAATATGTGTTCAAACCTAAAATATGTACAGTAAACTCCCGATTATCCAATACTCAAGGCTCAGTCTGAGAAGATAAAATAATTTTATGTTAGGCAGAAAGTGACGAGAAGAGAAGCGTCATACTCTTCATGCACCGAAAATGGAAAAGCTTGACCAGGCCCTGTATGAATGGTGATTGTATATCTGGATCCATGTTGCAGGAAAAACCGAGAGAATTTCATGAGAAAAGGAATATTGGAGGTCAGTGTTCATTTTCAAGTGCTTGGCTCACCCAATTCTAGTTTCGTCAGGGCATCCGAAAGCTGGACTTGTCAGCTGCAGCTTCATTTCATGAAGTGTTTAGTCAATTGGTAGCAGAAAATCACTTGACCCCCGAGCAGATTTATAATGCCGATGGACTGGATTAACGTGGAAGTGTCTGCTTAATTCTACTTTGGCTAGTGGTAGTAAGAAGATAGCTCACGGGTTCAAGCAAAATAAAGAGCTTATAACTGTGCTCGTTTGTGCAAATGCATCAGGAAATCATAAGCTTAAGTTGTGTGCGATTGGCAAATTTGCTAAACCAACGTGCTTTAAAGCAATGACTCGCCCCCCTGTAGATTCCATGCACATAGTAAGAGTTGATAGGACGCAGACATTTTTAACAAGTGGTTTTTATCGTTCTTTTGTTCCCAATGTTAAAAAAAATAATTACAAAAGAAAGGAATAAGAGAGAATAGTAAAGTTGTGTTGCTCCTGCACATCCTCCTGCTGAACAGCTCATTAAGGGCAACATTTTTATACGTTATCTTCCACCTAACGTCACAAGTCTGATCCAACCAATGGATCAAGGAGTGATACAGAATGTAAAAATGTTCTACAGGCGTGACTTCATGCAAAAAATTACTCATTTTGACGGTACAATTCTAGAGTTCCAGAAAAAATATAATGTCAAAGATGCTATCTACACTGTCAGGTGAGCTTGGGATTTTGTGGCAAGGGAAACAGAAATGTTGGACAAAGTTGTGGCCAGCTGTCAGGCCTGAGTAATCCTAATCCTCCTCAGTCGACTTTCAGGAGGTTCAAATCGATTGTTCAGCTGTCAATATCAGAGTTTATAATGAAATATGTGAGTTAATTGACCCTGGTAATGACAAAATTAATTTGTCTCGGGATTAACTCAACGACTGGTTTGCTGTGGATGAAGCTATTCCAATCACTCTTACACTAAACTCTGAAGAAATCAGGTGTTGCGAATCGTAGAAGAAAGACTGTTGCAGAGGAGCAAGAGAGTGATGATGATGGGAGTGAGGTGGAAAAAGTATCCTGGCAGAGAGCTACTGCAGCATTTGAAACTGTAACAGCTTTTGCAGAACAGCAACCCTTCTTCACTTCTCAGCATCTTGTGCAGCTGCACATCATGCAAAACCTGACTTTGCATGAGAGGCGTAAGGCCTCAAAACAAGGTGATAGGACATCCGGACAGGGACTGACCGGAGGACCAGCGCCAATAGAAGCTCCGGCAGCCCCGGAGGTGTCCAAGGGAGAGGCAGGCTGCGAGGACGCAGCTGCGGCAGAAGAGGCCGCAGCAAGAAGCTAGGAGCCGGCGCCGAAGTGTGCTGCGGGCTCATAAGAGTAACAACATTATAATACCCCCCATACCGGTATTGGAAGGTGCCAGAAGAGCCCCAGGACCCCGGAAGACCTCCAGGGCGGTAAGTCGGGCGTCAGCCCCGCACCGGAGGCCAGGCGGAGGGCAGGGGAGCAGCTGGGGGAGGCATAGGGCCCTACTGAGGGAGGCGAACTCCTGGGGGCCACCATTTTGCCCAGCACATCTATCAGCACAAGGCCTCCACAACGAACTAGCAGGCCTTTGGGGACAAGTACCAGCTCACAAACCTGATAAACTCCACAGAAGACCCATATAAAGGTCTGGCTCCAGAGTTTAAGATTCTGAGGCCCCTTTGGGAACCCTGAGGAAATAAGGAGTGTGCCCATTTAGGAGCAAAAACAGGAGTTAAACTACCCCTTTATTTCCATCTTTATTTTTGAACCCAATCTGCACACCAATACTGGTAAAGCTCCAACTCTCCTTATATAACTGCTGAAACCGCACCTTGAACACTGGGTAGGCAAAACAACTAGCCAGGACCACTGACAAAACTGGATAAAGCAATAGCACCACCTAGTGGCATACAGAAAACAGTGCAGCTTAAAACTCTTATCAACACCCGCACGAAAGTGTGCACTGACTACACCTGGTGGGACTTTGATAAATACACAACCCAGATCTGCTGGGGGCACAGAATTGCGGAGCATACCAGCTTAAGGAGATGTAACTGAAGTGACTATGCACAATTCTCGCCGGCAGGGACTGAGAGATGCCAAGACACCACTACAGAAACTAGATATGAGCAGACACAACAGATCACAACAGACCTAAACACTAGAGAGGAAAAAGCTAATACGGAATGACCCCCCCCAGTGGAATCCATCCGATGTCTGGACATTCAACGGCTACCCCGGGAAGAAGCAGCTCCATAAAAATGGTGAAAAACAAAAAATCACTAACATCAAAAAAAATTGATGAGCATTTCAAGGCCTCAGAAACACAGGCGGCACTGATGAAGGACCCTGTCTCGGAGCAATCTGACACCTCAGACTTGGATTCCCAAGAGGTGGCCCCACAGCCTGAAGTTTCCATCAACAGCAACTCAATGGCAAGAATCGAGGCCCTCCTGGCCTCCCACATCAATAGGGCGGTCACATCTTTGCAGAAAGACATACAAGAGATTGGCCAAAGGACCCATCAACTCGAGGATACCGTTGACCAGGTGATAGAGGTTCAGGAGAGAGACAGGGCCAGCATCACTGACAACACCTCCCGTATCTCTGGTATAGAGGATAAACTGGAAGACTTGGAGAATAGATCCAGACGATTTAACCTAAGGATCAGAGTCGTTCCTACGGCAATAGTCGACCTCCCTCGCTACCTTAAGGCCACGATCGATGAGATCCTCTCCGGACACCCGGACCATGAATGGGAAGTTGAGCGTGCGCATAGAGCCCTTGGGGGAAGCCGTAACCTGGACCTACCTAAAGACATCATCGTCAGGCTTCTACGCCAACAATCCAGGGACCTGATCCTTGCAACTACCCGCAAAAAGACCTTGATCACAGGCCCAGACGGGGCCAAACTTCAATTTTTTGCGGATCTCTCCCCTTCCACACTACAAAAACGGAGGCTGATGAGGCCTGCCCTGGAAGTCTTCCTCCACCACGGCATCAGGTACCGTTGGGGATTCCCATTTGCCCTTATTTTCTCAGTGGGAAGCACCCAATATACAACACGCTCTCTAGACGAATGCCAAGAACTTCTAAAGAGACTGGATCTTACTGGGGGGACCCGACCCCGACAACATCCGCATCAGCAGTTCTATCTCTTCCAAAAAGACAGTGGTCTGAAACGACCAGGCAAAAGAGGCCTACAGACCAAACCCCCAAAATCGCTCATAGGCGACCCACCCAGATCATGGACTCGCAGATGCAATAGCACACTTAATGCCACCCTCAGAGACTATCAAACAGGTTAGAACACTTGAAAGGGTACCAGGCTACCAAAGACTAATCTCGGCATCCACAGGATCTACAAGGGCTGTCTAAAAACACCATACCAATATTCCCTGGTGGAGACCAACATAGAAGTCGCTTGGAACAGAACCAGCCTTTTCTCATGACCTTTTATTTTTCTTACTTTTTTACATAGGCCCTCAAAGGAGCTTGGGACCCCAAGCGGGGCCACGTCAACCAAAGACTTTTGAACTGTTACTAACCCATGTTTTGCTTTCCCTCCCTTTTTAGCAGATTTTAGCAGACTGTTAAAGTTTTAAGTTTTAATGCAAATTGAAGAAAATATAGTAAGTCTGTCGGGACCTTCCTTCACTAGACCAGGTCTAATTGTTTATACTGTTTTTAGTTAATATAAAAAATTCTGTTATTAATGTTTAAATAAGCTATCCATGGTTCTGGCTTTAAACTGCTCCCTTAACGCTTTCTCTAGATTACTCTCACCTGTCCTTGCCGGCGGGAATTGGAACAGAGGTAGTTAGTGTTTTAAGAGTGTAGAATGCTTAAGACAGGGCGGGTAGTCCTAAGACAGCAAGACCTCTTGGCAACAACTGTACTCTCTTACCTCTGTGCCTTCTACATTGCTGCTCTCCTCCCTGCCACTTATCAGCATGGGCTCACTTGCCGTTGTACTCCCCCCTGCTGTCTAGCTGAAACCTGTCACCTAGTGCTTCCACATACTTGTCATCTCTTTCTCTCTGGCTGTTTAAGGGAATTTGAACCAAACCAGGGTACACTTTACATAGCTGAGGCAGAGGCAGCGGCCTGTCTGCTGGACAGTGGGCCAAGCTGCCCGGCTTCAGAGAGTGGAGAACCCCTGGTACTATTGGAACGGATCTCTTTTAAGCCTACTAAGTTGGGTTCAAATAGTTCAGAGACAATATCAGATTTGTTTGCTACTACCTTTCCTCCCTTAGACTTCCTGGGAACACCTTCGAACTACTCATTCTCATGCCTCTTTACCCCCCACAGAGCTAATCATACTAGATCACTTCTTGGCCGGACTCAACCACTCCTGTTCCCCAGAGGGGGAAAACCCTTCCGCACTCCCGCCTCAGCGATCCTCCGGAAGGGTAAGGCTACACTAATGCATCAGATATATACACCTCCAGTTTACCTATGACCACACCTATGACATTACTCACCCACAATGTGAAGGGTTTCAACTCCCCCTTCAAGCGAAGGAAGGCTTTCCTATATTATAAGACCCATAACCCCATGGTGATCTTCCTACAGGAGACACACTTCACCAGGAATAAAGCCCCAACCTACCTCAACAAAAATTATCCTCATTATTTCTACTCCACCCAAGTCTCCAAAAAAGAAGGACTGGCGATATTGCTCCATAAGAGCCTCCAATTTCAACTAACTAAGATAGTGGATCGAGAGGGCTACTACATCATTTTAAAGGGGACGATTTTGGGTACTCTAGTTTCACTGACCTCCTTCTATGCCCCCACGACAGCGCGCCACATAAGACCCTGACCAGATTCTTAAGGGTTCTGGAGGGGGGAGAATGGGGTAAATTAATTATAGGAGGGGACTTTAATTTGGTATTAGACCCAGTGGCAGATAAATCTAAAACTCCACAACAAGATCGCTTCTCCAAAAAAAACAGGCATATCTTATCTTAAAACTCCTACACTCCTTAGACCTGGTTGACGCCTGGAGAGGTCTGCACCCGAGAGGGAGGGAATATACTTTTTACTCCCCCACCCATGGGACTTATTCTCGTATAGACACAATATACATAAGCAATCCGCTTCTAGACAGCTCAAACAAAGCGATTAAAGTTCCGTGTACTTGGTCGGATCACGCAGCGGTCATACTAGAGGTGGACTTGGGAGCTCAATTTCGGATGCCCTATACCTGGAGACTGAATGAATACTTATTATCACTACCCAGATTCCAGGAGCAAACTGAGAGGGAATTAGTTGAATTTTTCGAGTCCAATACGGACAGGGGTACATAGGCGGGATGGGTCTGGATGGCCCATAAAGCCTACATAAGGGGGGTGCTCATCAAGCTAGCCTCCCAACACAGAAAACAAAACAGGTTAAAAGAAAAGGAGCTCACGGGGAAACTAACTCAGTTGGAGCGGCAACATCAGCTTTCTCCCTCAACAGCTTTGAGAAAACAGATAGACAAAACCAGGCTAGAGCTGGATAATATACTGACCATAAAAACGGATAAGGCATTAAGGAGGACTCAACACTTGTTTTATGCCAAGGCAAACAAACCTGATAAGCTACTGGCAAGGAGTCTAAAAGCAAAATACGCTCAAGCCAGGATATCCCAAATCAAAAATAGGAAGGGCGATCTCACTTACAGCCAAAACGAAATACAGAAGGTCTTTAGGGACTTCTATCAAAACATTTACTCCACTCAGAATTTGGCCGCAGAGAATGTTATTCACTCCTACCTAAACTCCCTTGATTTACCCCAGATTTCACCCCTAGACTTACAAAACTTAAATAAAGATGTAACGGTCAAGGAAATTCTAGACGCCATTAAAGAACTGAAGCTAGGGAAGTCCGCCGGCCCTGACGGGTTCACTAACATCTACTAAAAAAAGTTCTCAGAAATTCTAGCCCCCCATTTATGCAGTCTATTCAATTCAATTCTGAGAGGAGAGACAACCCCCCCAGAGCTGAACCATGCCGACTTAACGCTCTTCCCCAAGGAAGGTCGAGACCCAAAGGAAGCTAAAAATTATAGGCCCATCTCGCTTCTTAATGGCGCATTGGACATCGAAAAAGCGTTTGACACCCTGGAGTGGCCCTTCCTATTTGCCGCACTGGCAAAGTTTGGGTTCAGAGGAAACTTCCTAAACCTGCTGCGTACATATTATACACTTCCCAGGGCCACACTAAAATTGCCTGGTTCCCATACGGTCAGCATTAAAATCGAGAGAGGTACGAGACAGGGTTGCGCACTGTCTCCACTTCTCTTTGCTCTGGCCATTGAGCCTTTGGCTCAAGCGATTAGAGCTAACTCCTCTATAGAGGGGGTGCGGGTGGGACACCAGCATCTAAAGTGCTCTTTGTTTGCTGACGACCTTCTCTGCACCCTCTCGAACCCTAGCTCCTCCGTGGACACCCTGATGGACACGATAAGAAACTATAGCAACTTATCAGGCCTGAAGCTAAATCAGGACAAAACAGAAGCTTTAAGCGTTGGCATCCCTTTAGAAACCCTAAATCACCTGACGGGAACTCATAAATTTCTATGGCCCCCCTCACACATCAAATATCTAGGGATCAAACTGACCAACTCATTAACTGATATGTATAAAGCCAACTACCCACCTCTCTATAGGGCTCTGCGGAGAGACCTGGAAAACTGGACTAAAAGGCATATCTCATGGACGGGCAGAGTAGCCACGGTAAAAATGAACATATTGCCGAGGCTGCTCTATCTTGCCAGGATGCTGCCAATCAGATAAAAAACACAGAATTGGCTCGCTTCCAGACCCAATTGTTTAAGTTCATATGGAGAAATAGACCCCCTAAGATAGCGAGAAAAACAATGTACGTACATAAATCCAAGGGGGGCCTGTCTTGTCCTAATTTCCTGAATTACTTCAGAGCAGCCCAACTTGACTCTATCCCCCTAGCTCACTCCATCCCACTTCAACCAAACTGGGTCTTTGTTGAGGAGTTGCAGATGGCCCCGCTAACGTGGGGTATTATACTTTGGGCTCCAGGTACAGGCACGTTTTACTCTAGAATAAAGAATCCCATAACTAAGTTTACACTAAGAGTTTGGAACTGGGCTAGGAGGAAATACAAACTAACTCACCCTGTATCACCTCTCACATCAATCTTCACATCACCTTCCTTATCAACCACCATCACGGCGGAGTCCAAGGAATACTGGACTTCTCATGATCTAGATAAACTAGGGGCTTGGTTTGAGGGAGATAACATGATAACTTCAGAATCTATGATTAGGAACTTTGAGGTACCACACCGGGAATTTTTCAATTACATTAAAATTAGAAGCTGGATTGAAGAGATACATAGGACCTATGGGCCCCCGAGGGAATCTTGGATGTCGGTAGTGTGTAAAAGTGAGGCCTTGTCCAAAGGAATCTTAGGATCACTATACAATATCTTCAATTGTCCACCAAGCACATAGAGGCCTTCCTTTGTATCGAAGTGGGAGTTGGATCTAGGACAAAATTGGGATGGGAATAAATGGGCTGAATCCTTATCGAACCTATCTAAGGGTTCATTTAACTATAGCTTGCTAGAGACCTCTCTTAAGATTTTACACCGGGCATACACAACTCCAGTTTGACTAAACAAGATATCCCCAACAATCCCGGATAGATGCTTTAGGGGGTGCCAGGGAAGGGGAGACTTCATACACACATGGTGGAGCTGCCCTAAGGTGTTTAAAATATGGTCTGAAACGACCAGACTAATCTCAAGAGTTCTCAAAACCCCACTCCAACCATCAATAGCAGCCTGTCTCCTGGGAACACGCTTCTCAAAACTGGGAAGGGAGGGGAATAAACTGGCCCAATTGATATATCTAGCAGCTAAGAATACCATCGCAAGACGATGGAAGAGCAGGGACATTAATTTCCACGAAGTAACAAACAAAATAAATTTTATTTGCGCTAATGAGCGGATGACCCATATCATATCAGATACCCATCACAGCTTCCTGGAGGTTTGGGAACCCTGGATTTTATTCACAGATAGCAATATGCAACAACTAAGTTAAGGGAAAACAATAAAGAAGCCATTCCTGATGTGCTGCTGGGGAGTGGAGTGTGGAGCGGACAGGAAGAAGTGGTGAGAGGACATGGAGAGATACTTCCTCACTATTCCAAAGGTACAGAGGGGGTAGATGGTAACCTCGAGATTGGTTGAGCAGGGAGTAACTGGGAGAAGACACTTCACCTTACGCTTTATAGAATGCTATCAGTTTTCTTTTTATTTCATTTACTTTTATCATATTTCTTTCTGCTCCGGTCCATCCATGGAAATGTGAATTCCTGTAATTTGATAAATGAGACCTCAAAAGCTGTATATCTTGTTTGAATATCAAGAGACAAGTTTGAATATATTTAGCCAAAATCCCCCAAAAAACGAAAAAGAGTTGTAACGGGGTTTTTATTTAAATGAAACGGTTCCAACATGTTAGAAATAAGGTGTTAGTTATGTGAAACTTTGTGGACTATGTTAACCATTATTCTTTTCTTTTTGTTAATACAAATCCAGAATTTCTCAATAAAATTTATGTTATAAAAAAAAAAAACAAGGTGATATTCATTAATTTATGCAGAAAGCCGCACCCAAGTCTACCAGTACAGCATCATCTACAGATGAAGATCCAAAACTAATCACATTCACGTCTTCTGATCGTTTTCCAGGTACATTATCAGCAGATCCTGATGACCACTGTTTTTTTGCTCCAAGCAGGGGAGAGAGCAGCTGGAGATCCCGATGTGATGTTTATGCAGTAAACTCTACTTTTTAGTTCATTGAAGTTAACTGAATTGAAAAAAAAATTATGTTAGTGATATTCAGTAGTTTTTTGACTGCCGTATAATATGCACACTGCATTAAAAAATATATTATTTACAGTGTAATAAAACTGTGTTGAAGTTAAGTCAGTCTTTATTTGCTTTAATTTGCTTTTAATTACTGTATTCCAATATTAATATCAATTAAATACATTGCGTATGGTTTTGTGTGGGGTATAGGGCTAATTAGGGCTATTCAAGCAACCGGAAACTACACTTATCCGGCATATGGCAATCCCTGTGGGTGCCGGATAACCGAGAGTTTACTGTAGGGAAATGAGTATTTTATTAAACGAGCATTTATCCAGTTCCAACTAATGGAATATAGGAAATAGCAGAGAAAAAAAAAATATACAATACAATATTACATTTTTATACTAGATACAGAACATCTGAATTCTGCTGTGATTTAAAAAAAATCACTATTTAAACAACAATGGAAAGATAACAACCTAATGTAAACACCACCTGCCACTAATGTGATTGGTCAATATAATAATTATTCAGTGGAAATAGATAAAGCACATGTGCTGTGAAAAAGTATATCAGTGTCTAGCTGATTCTGCTTCTTTGAACAGAGGACAATTTATATTATGTGTTAGGTTCATCTAGTCATTAATCCACTTTATTAAATGACCCTTATAACAATACAGCAATGTGAAGATTTAAGTTATTAGCACCATTATGAAAATTATTTATATACAGTATAATTAAATAAAAATAAAATCTTCGTGAAAAAAAATGAGAAAATGAATAGCTGTGTAGGAACAGCATACACTTTATAAGCTGATTGTTCGCAATATGGCACAGGAGTTGAGTCAAAGTTAACATATACATAATGAAAAATTCAGAAAAGGGCACATTTATAGTGATCAGGTAACAATGCTATTTTCTTAACAACTATATGTAGAACTGAACTAATATTGTACTTTTGTAATATGTTTGGTCATATACACTAAAGCAATGAAAGGCATCGTATGTCACTTGAAAAGCTGCCCATATGCCCTCATGAGTCACACAATGGGTTTTAGCTTTTTGTTTTATCTGGATTAATTGTTAAGAGAGGGATAGATGAAGATAAAGAGATGTTTTGTACTAAGAAAGTGATTTGCTAGTTGTGAATACACAAAATAGACTCTGTTGTTGAAGAGGGACATGCTTCCCTCTCTAGAAAAGAGACTTGGAGCTACATAGGACTTGGACATGGCCACCTGCTGGCAAACAACTGTACTAAAGAGTGAAGAGAGTACTTGGAGAACCTCTCAACTTCACTGAGGTACACAAGCACCTTCACCATGACAAGTTAGTGATCCAGAAGGGGATATAATGCATCTATGTGAATCCATCTTTTTCATAGTGATATATGGATCTAAGCCACATCTTTATTTAATTGTTGTTACTTGCATTACCTTCATTTTAAAATCTCTCTCTCTCTCTCCTTAAAGCTACCCCTTTTAGAGCTGATTCGCTATAGAGCTGTTTTTCCTGCCAGCCCTGTTTTAACGCTCTGATTCTCTATAGCACAGCTTTCCTATAACGCTGTTTTTGCCTGCCCGACCCCTTTTAACGATCTGATTCACTATAACTAGTGATGTCGCGAACATAAAATTTTCGGTTCGCAAACATCGGACGCGAACTTCCATCAAATGTTCGCGAACGGGCGAACCCGGCGAACCTCCATAGACTTTAATGGGCAGGCGAATTTCAAAACCCACAGGGACTCTTTCTGGCCACAATAGTGATGGGAAAGTTGTTTCAAGGGGACTAACACCTGGACTGTGGCATGCCGGAGGGGATCCATGGCAAAACTCCCACGGAAAATTGCATAGTTGATGCAGAGTCTGGTTTTAAGCCATAAAGGGCATAAGTCACCTAACATTCCTAAATTGTTTGGAATAACATGCTTTAAAACATCAGGTATGATGTTGTATCGATCAGGTAGTGTAAGGGTTACACCCGCTTCACAGTAACAGACCAATCTCCCCGTTTAATGCACCGCAAACAACCGCAAACAGTCCCTTTGCACAACCGCAAACTCCCCATTTGCACAAGGTTGGATACCAAGCTAGCCATGTCCCGTTCCTTGTCCTCACTGATGTCATTGGAGGTCTCTTCCTCCACCCAGCCAACAAGGGTCCCCGAAAGGTGACAACAAGCCCCCTGGGACGCCTGCTGTGTTTGGTCTTCCACCTCCTCAAAGCCACCTTACTCCTCTGACTCCTCTTCTTCAGACTCCTCTCTCTGCGTTGCCTTTGTCTGCGTTATTATAAGGTGTGTACTATTAAGTAGTACTATTCATATCGGTTTAATCCCTGTTACGTCCACTATTAGGGAACGTGTACATGGCATTGATTTTTGGAACAGGGAGATGGAAAAAGATGCTTGGTCGGACCTCCTACTTCGAATTTGGGGCACTGCACGTGCAATGTAATGTGCCACCAAATAGGAGTGGTGTATTAAGTTGTACTATTTATTCCTATCAGTTTGATACCTGTTACGTCACCTATCAGGGGACGTGTATATGGCATGGATTTTTGGAAGCGGGAGATGGAAAAAGATGCTTGGCCGGTCCTCCCACTTCAAATTTGGGGCACTGCGCGTGCAATCTAAGGTGCCACCAGATATGAGTGTCACTGTGCACTGGCAAAAGTTGGCAGAGTAGATGCAATAGGCTTCACACACACGCCTGTAGGCAGGCAACTGATATTCAATCGATTACAGTCAAAAAAGTGTTGTTTTATGTCACTGTACACTACGGTTGCACCAGATGTGACGTATCACTGTGCACTGGCAAAAGTTGGCAGAGTAGATGCAATAGGCTTCACACACACGCCTGTAGGCAGGCAACTGATATTCAATCTATTACAGTCAAAAAAGTGTTTTATTTCACTAAGCACAATATAAGCTGTTAGGTGTTAGCCTGTCACACACACACGCTGGCAGGCAGGCATATGCAATTAGATTACACAGAAAAAAATTATAAAATAAAATAAAAGATGTTCTAGCCCTAAAAAGGGCTTTTTGGGTTGATGTCCTTCAGATGGAAGGCTCTGGAAGGGAGTGTATGCTGCTGATTGGCTGGAATGTGTCTGCTGACTGTGAGGTGCAGGGTCAAAGTTTCCTCAATGATAAAGTATAGGGGGCGAACCGAAAAGCGCATGTGTTCGCCGTCCGCTGCGAACGCGAACATGCCAAAATCGCCGGGAATAGTCCGCGGGCGAACTGTTCGCGACATCTCTAACTATAACACTATCCAGGAATCCAGGATGACCCAGAAGCTTCAACATCAATAATTTAAAGTTTATATTTCTGCTAATGTTCAGTTTGTGTTAGTGTCTCTCTATAGAACTGCCTCGCTATAGCACTTCCTCGATATAGTTCTGTTTTCGCCTGCCAGACCCCTCTTAGGGCTCTGATTCTCTATAGCACTGCCTCGCTATAGCACTGCTTCTTTATAATGCTGCTTATGCCTGCCAGACCCCTTTTCACGCTCTGATTCTCTATAGCACTGCTACGCTATAACGCTGTTTTTGACTGCAGGACCCCTTTTAACGATCTGATTTACTATAACACTATTTTTTTCTCCAAAGAAAACAGAATCCAGGATGACCCAGAAGCTTCAACATCAATAATTTAAAGTTTATATTTCTGCTAATGTTCAGGTTGTGTTGTTTGCTGCTTCTTTGAAGTTCATATAAAACCCAAAAAGTTTAAATTTCAATTAAATTGTGTGTTCTTTCATGAGTTCCCCTATCCCTATCTTCCCCATGTTGGACTGCCCCATTTAAAGATTTTTCGCTTAACACTCCTATTGCCTGGAATCTGTCCAAGACAAATGGTTCCTACTACTTATGAAAACATGAGACCCAATATTGATTTACAGGAGAGTCCTTTGGTCCCTACATTTTATTATTTTAATTCCCTATTTATTTTCAAGGGTCAAAATAAATGTTAAGTTTTTTAAATGCTACAGTGAACCATTCAAATAGGTTAAAATGTCTTTGCACTACCAATGTGACTGTTTGAATTTAGTAGAATAACATTAATACAATTTATTAATAAACAGTTTATAATTGTGCAATTATGCAAACACACCTAAAATGTATAATTCAACCTATTTATCAAAATCGTTTCAAAATGTTAATCTGCAAGTATAGACAGTAGAAACTCTGTGCTATTATAACTGAACTAGCTACTTGCCCGTCAAAAATTACGGCATTAAAATTTAAAGGCTGTCAATGCTGTTTGCCACACAATGTGAGCACCTTCGGCGCTCATTACGAGCCTCTCCCCCTATCTACTTTAAGGGATTCGCCGCTCATTGCAGGCCTTGGCAATCCGCAACGTTCGTGGTTCTCAATTATCAACTTTGGCACTCATCGCGAGCCTCTCCCCAGTCTCTGACCCCTGTGTCTGTTTCCCCCTCTCTCCCTGCCCTGTGTCTTTTGTTTTTCCTTATTTCCACCCGTGTCTCTTTTCATCCGTCCCTCAGCCCTGTGTCTCTTTCCACCGTCTACCCCCTCTCCCCACCCTGTGTCTTTCTCCTCTGTGTCTTTTGTGTGGCTTGCGATGAGTGCCATTGCTTGCGTTGTTCGGCTAAGTGTTACTGGCTTCGTGATTGTGTTTACTATCTTGCGCTAAGTGTTACTGGCTTTGTGATTGTGTTTACTATCTTGAGCTAAGTGTTACTGCCTTCAGCCTCGTTTTCATCTGTTTATGTTTTTTTCGCCCGCCATTTTTTTTCGCTTAGCCAATTTTCTATTGGTGAAAAATGCCAAATATTCCTCAAATTAACTTCAACCTCACTCACAGGCTCCCTGGCTCTCCCCTGTGCCGTGTGTGAGTGTGTACATTTATTTTTTTAATTATCATCATTCAGATTTTTATTTGAATTTCTGAAATCAAAAAATAATAGGATTTAGAAAATAAAATAAAATAAAAACCAGCAATCATTCAGACATAACTTCACCTAGTTTTCAAGTAAATTATTTTAGTGCCTCACCCATGTATTCCCAGTCAATTGATGAGTTATTAAAAAAAATGTTGTTGAATTTGTATTTCACCTATTTATTTTTACAGGGCGTTGGTTTAATTTATTTTCTTTTTTTCTACATATAATAACATGTTCATTATGAATAGCTCTCGCTTGGCTTCTAATACTATACAGTGGATAAAGATTTGTTTAGCGAGTGAGTATATAACAAAGAGCCTCAGTTTCATGTTCCATTCAACCGTTCAAAGAACAATGTTACAATTCATCAGTGAAGGTATCTTAAAGTAATCTCAGAGAAGTCATGACATTGTCAGTGCCTTCTACTAGAGATAAGATGAAAACCTATTCACAAGATAAAGCTGTGTATATATAATCTATTACATAGCACTTACTTTTGAAGAAAAGGTGTCATTAAGCAAATGCAAGGGATAACTCCTGTAATCTAATTCCACAAAATAGGTCTTTATGATTGTATTTACTCATTTGTCTTCTTCTACAAATAGAACTTGTATGAACGTTACCACACACAGTGCTGTGCAGGTCTTCATATTTCATGAAACATAAACCAAGGGAAAACAAAGAACAGGAAATCATTGCCGAGACAAATCAGCTGTCTGTGCAGGACAAGAGTGAGAAGTGGAAATTGAAGAGAAAGAGAACAATCTAAAATTGACAAGTTCTCTGTGGCATTTACAACTAAGGGTGTATTGCAAAGAGCAAAAAAATAATCACATGCTCAAGTTTGGAGAAAATATTTTCTACGTACCTACCTGACTCTTTAATTAAAGGGCCAGTTAATTCAGCACATTTTGGAATACATCACTATAAATGAACGCTAAAAATATGTTGAAATACTTATTGAATAGGTGCCTTTTTCACAGAAAAAATCAAGAGCTCTGTTCAGAGAGCAGACACAGATACAGTGACTTGCAAAAGTATTCACCCTCCCTGACTTTTCACCTATTTTGTTACATTATTATTATTATTATTATTATTATTATTATTATTATGTTTTGTTAATTTTGAATTTTATGTGATGGATCAGAACACAAAATCTAAGTTGGTGAAGTGAAATGAGAAAAATATATACATAAAACTATTTTTTGGAACTAGAAAACAGAAAATTGGCATGTGCGTATGTATTCACCCCCTTTGTTATGAAGCCCATAAAAAGCTCTGGTGCAACCAATTACCTTCAGAAGTCACATAATTAGTGAAATTATGTCCACCTGTGTGCAATCTAAGTGTCAAATGATCTGTCACTACATATACACACCTTTTTTGAAAGGCCCCAGAGGCTGCAACACCTAAGCAAGAGGCACCCCTAACCAAACACTGCAATGAAGACCAAGGAATTCTCCAAATAAGTAAGGGACAATGTTGTTGAGAAGTACAAGTCAGGGTTAGGTTATAAAAAAATATTCAAATCTTTGATGATCCCCAGGAGCACCATTAAATCTATCATAACCAATTGGAAAGAACATGGCACAGCGACAAACCTGCCAAGAGACGGCCACCCACCAAAACTCACGGACCAGGCAAGGAGGGCATTAATCAGAGAGGCAGCACAGAGACCTAAGGTAACCCTGGAGGAGCTGCAGAGTTCCGCAGCAGAGACTGGAGTATGTGTACATAGGACAACAATAAGCCATACACTCCATAGAGTTGGGCTTAATGGCAGAGTGGCCAGAAGAAAGCCATTACTTTCAGCAAAAAACAAAATGGCACATTTTGAGTTTGCAAAAAGGCATGTGGGAGACTCCCAAAATGTATGGAGGAAGGTGCTCTGGTCTGATGAGATTCAAATGTAACTTTTCGGCCATCAAAGAAAACGTGATGTTTGGTGCAAACCCAACACATCACATCACCCAAAGAACGCCATTTTTCAGCAGCCGGGACTGGGAAACTGGTCAGAGTTGAGGGAAAGATGGATCGTGCTAAACACAGGGATATTCTTGAGCAAAACCTGTACCACTTTGCGCGTGATTTGAGGCTAAATCGGAGGTTCACCTTCCAGCAGCAATGACCCCAAACACACTGCTAAAGCAACACTTGAGTGGTTTAAGGGGAAACATGTAAATGTGTTGGAATGGCCTAGTCAAAGCCCAGACTTCAGTCCAATAGAAAATCTGTGGTCAGACTTAAAGATTGCTGTTCACAAGCGTAAACCATCCAACTTGAAGGAGCTGTCAAGCTCATAGAGACTTATCCAAAGTGACTTGGAGCTGTGATTGCCGCAATTGGTGGCTCTACAAAGTATTGACTTTAGGGGGTGAATAGTTATGCACATTGACTTTTTCTGTTATTTTGTCCTTTTTGTTGTTTGCTTCACAATAAAAAAAAAAAAAAAACATCTTCAAAGTTGTGGGCATGTTCTGTAAATTAAATTATGACAATCCTCAAACAATCCATGTTAATTCCAGGTTGTGAGGCAACAAAACACGAAAAATTCCAAGCGGGGTGAATACTTTTGCAAGGCACTGTAGGTGGTTAATCCTTCCCAAATTAATCTCCCAGGCAAATGACTGCTGGAAAATGCCAAATATGAGCCTCATTTAATTGCTGTGATTTTGAACCGGGCTCGCAAGTAGACCTCACAAGTTACTTTGCTATTCATTTGGCTTCCGTTTGCGGGCTCCGATCGAGTTACGGGCTCCGAGCTGCGATTTATAGCGATTCGTCAAATCACAAGTTACTTCCCTCAAAGCCTTTGATCTTTCACGGTCGCAAGAGCTGCGATCGCAAAAATCGCAAATTGCTATACAATTGCTCAGATTTCCCCTTGCTAAACACTTCGTCAAGCCTGCAAATGGCTAAACTCAAACCACAGGCTAATGGTAGCAAGGAGGTCTTGCAGAGGGCTTAATGACAAATCGGAGCACTTTAAAAGCAAATATAAAATCAATGCAGCTCTGTAAATGACGGGGAATACAATGGGTGACATTGTAATTAAAAGCACAAAATCCACAAGCTTGCACATTGCAAAAATAAAATACGTTCTTTCATGTTTAATTTCCATCCAAAGTCCTACAGGCTTCAACCGTCAAGCCTGTAGGACTTTGAAATCCAACCTCCATATTTCATGCAGTCCTACGGGTTTAAATAACGAATTACGGGCTTGGAGGTCATTCACGCACGTAAGACCATGGAGCTTGTAACAGCCGTTGTCACAGATGCAGATAATCATGAGCAGTCAGGAGTGTTTTTGTAAACACACCTTAGTCTGCTGATTTTTAAGTTATCAATGTAATAAAAAAAAAACAATAGATAACTTTAACATAGAATCTTGTGTTCTCTCGCATCATGAAGAGCACTTATAGTGAGGTAAATGGCCCTTTAAGTCAGCTGAGCCAAGCCAGTACTAAACCATACCTTAACTTAGGTAATGGGCACACAAACTCAGTTTAACCGGGAAAACCCACAGTGAGCATGTCTTTGTCTGTGCCTGTTCCAGTGGAGTACCAAATTTAATGTGGAATGAGGAGAAAACTTTTGTGAAAGGGATGCTGTCACACTAACAACAGTTTTGTTTATTTTAAAGTGTTGAAAATCGTCTGTACATGGAATCCTTCCTGGTATTTCCAGTATTTATTTTTTTGTGTTGCATTATTACATTAATATGCAGCTCAGTATGCTACTTGTTGACTCATAACACTTGCAAAGGGTGCGGGACTTACCTTTTTACCATAATGTGTCAAATAACGGCTTTCTCGTCACACCCTCACCTTATATACTAATTTTTAAGGCTTCTGATTGGTAAATATGTGTCAATCATATTTCAGCCAATCAGAATTCACTATTTGAATATAGGAACTGTGATAGGTTACTCAGATATCAGTAAAGGTATCTGTCCCTTTTTCTGATTGGTTAAGATTTCAACCTATCAGAGTGCATGGGTTGAAATCTGTGCATTCCGACTGGGTTAGTCTCTAACCAATCAGAGGGCTTTTTTTCCACCAATTCTGATTGAATGACAGTTCAGAGAGATTATAAAGCAGGCTACAAGGAAATGGATATAGTTTAAGATCTTATAGTTAAATGTATACTAAAGTGAGCTGGGTTAGTAATGCATCTCATAGAGGAGAATTTATAGTGTCTGAAAAAAATGCATTCCATGAAAAAATTCCAAGGTAAACGGTTAAACCATTAGCCTGAAGTTTGCAGATTTTTTTGCTTTTGCAAACAGTTTTCTCTCAATGTTGACCCCCCCTGAAATTTCCAGTGGAAAATTAGCATATCTTATACAATGTAACTTTTTTTCCTGGGGATTTTGCAGACATGCTCAGTTAGCACCTGAAGTCTGACCTACCGTGGGAAGTCACTTCACCGATTGCTTTCTCTACATCCTAGGTGATACTACCCCCCAGTCCTATCACTATACTATTAAATTCCACACTCTTATATTTGCTCATAGATTTGAGATTGATATGGATAGTATTAGTGTATCTTTTCGATAGAGATGGTTGATCTATGTGATTATAAAACGCCTAAGCTCCAAACTACCCGCGTGTCGCCTATGCATCTGCGTGTGACGTCATAGAGAGACGTCGGGGCGTAGTGCGTGCAACCCGACGCACGTTTCTTAAAATTTCATCAGGGGTTACCGGAGGAGTGTCAGAGGAGCTATTTATGCTCCATGGTTGCCGTGGCAACCTCAAAGCTTTTAAAATAACAATTATTAAAAAGAGTATAACTTAAAATACTGCTGGGTATATGAAGATAGATAGCTAGGACTTAAAAAGTCCGATTGCAATTATAATAGCTATAAATAGCACACATTTCAGATATGGCAGAAATAAGGAAGGGACTAAAACCCTTTATATAATACAGCATTAACTCTTATGTATGTCTTTTAGGTATATATGATATATAGATATTATTATTTATATTAATATGATAGATAGATATCCTAAAGGAAGGTGACATATTTCTCTACAGTCACACATGAGAGAAAAATAAATATATGATTGTTATTGTATATTTATATATATTTTATTCAACAAAACTCACAATGTGATATTGTTAAAGATATATCATATACCTTCTAACACATATATAGTTGTGAGCATGCGAGTTGTTGCTAACGCTTGCGGGCTCGCGCAGCGAGCCGCGGCCCTCGCGAAGCGAGGGCAGTGGGCTAGGACCTCAGTTGCTGGCATGGAGTGCCGAAGGCGCTCCATGCCAGCAACTGCGACCCTCGCAAACTTAACATCGCAATGCAAACAACACGACACACCAATTACGACCCTCGCAAACTTTTACTAGCAACGCAAACAACATACGACACACGTTAACACACATTACGACCTCGCAACACTCGGACGCGACTCGCGAACATTACAAAATTCAAAACACAATACATACACACAGCACATACATAAAAAACTTACCTACAGCAACAGGGAGCATCCAGGACCTCAAAAAACCAACTTACACCTTAATTTCACTCAAAAAAAAAGAGTTTACATACTGAAAAATTTCAGAAGCGACAGAAAAAATGGCCGCCGAGCAAAACAAAAATGAGGCTACACACGCAAACACCATACGAGACACATTAGCACACATTACGACCTCGCAAAAATCGGACGCAACACGCCGACATACAAACATTTAAAACATAATAAATACACACAACACACACATAAAAAGCTTACCTACAGCAAGAGGAACCACCCAGCACCTCAAAAAAGCAAGTTACACCTATATTTAAATAAAAATAAAACACTTTAGACACTAATAAAATCGCTAAGCGAGAGAAAAAATGGCCGACGAACAAAACGAAAACGAGTCTACAGCACTCTCAAAACGCAGAACACCACAACACACTCGCAAAACACCACAA
Source organism: Discoglossus pictus (assembly GCA_027410445.1). Lineage (NCBI taxonomy): Eukaryota > Metazoa > Chordata > Amphibia > Anura > Alytidae > Discoglossus > Discoglossus pictus. The sequence goes on along the minus strand of CM050166.1, from coordinate 41,315,148 downwards.
GAAACTCGCAAAACACCACGAAGCACCTACGGATAATCCGCGAAGACGCATACCACAGATAACCCGCCATTTTACGCCAATGCGGAAGTACACCACTACGCTAACGGTTTGGTCTCGCGCACGCACAGTATTACACTGCACACATTCAGCACGCTTACACAGCAGCTCCACACCACTAATGCTGCAGCAACATCAAAACAGATTGCAGCTCTTCAACACAATGCTTCACAATAGGTAAACTATATTCATTTATTAATGTATTATATATTTCATTATTACACACCAAACACCATTAGCTCACTTACGATTTCATTGCCGTCATTTTTTGACGGGAAATTCGCTAGTACAATATAGTTGTTAAATCATATATTTACATGATGGATATAGGTCACATCAAATGTTTCTCCTATTTCTTCTGGGATCATGTATATGAAGTAAAAATATTTATATTTTCATTGTGACATATTATGTCCAATTTATGATATATGATAATGCATCAGTAATACATGAATACCCTTTATAAAAACTTAAATAAATGTTGTGAAAGTAAATCCATCATTAAGACCCCAAGGTTTTTTGGTCTTAAGTGTAAAAATCCAGTAGGCCTCCTTTTTCAATATTTCCTCTTCTGATATATGTTTTATACCGTCAATGGCTATAAAGGATATATTGTTAAGATCTCCATTATGTTGAGAATTTACGTGGTTGGCCACTGGTGTATCATATTCTTTAGTTATGCTGTATATATGTTCTAATATTCTGCGTCTGAATTCTCTACAGGTTTTACCTACATACTTCATACCACATTGGCAAAGCATGAGATATATAACCCCTACTGTTTTACATGTCATTAGTTGCTGGATCTTGAAATTGCTAATTCCATCTTTTGCGGGGAATATTTTGGTGTTATTTACATATTTACATGCTCTGCATGATAGGCATTTAAAACAGCCCTTCGTCTAATTAAGCGTAAGTCTTATTTTTAGCACCTTCTAAATGACTTCTAGATAGCATATCTCTCAGATACAATACGAGATCTCCCCCAAAAGTAAGTATACCCTCTCCTTATAAATACATATGGACATAGAGAGAGAGACTAAGACACGGGCTCTCTTCTGGCTCACTAACTTGTCATGGTGAAGGGGCTTGTTACCTCAATGAAGCTGTGAGCTATATCATGAAGGGTCACCCAAGATGGGCAGATTCATTTTAAAAAAGGTCAGAAAAAATGTAGTCCACTGGAGTAGAAACTGGCAACCCACCAGTATCTTTGCCATTAAAACCACATGGATAAGCACAACCAGAAACACAGACAGATGTACCTAGTGTGCTGCATCCATGTGGTCACTGAGAGTCAGACACAACTGAAGCACAGAACAACAACAGCAAGACTCACCTGAGCTCTGCTGCTTCTTTGGTCTAGTAGAGGCCGGGGTGGTGACAGAAAGGTCACAAGCTTGATGTGTGGAGCAGGGTAGTCAGAATCAGTAAGACCACCAGAGTATTGAGAAAACCAAAGCTTTACACGCAGCACATTCTATCTGCATGCACTGTGAGCAGGGAGTTGTTTTTTTTCAATAAACTTTATTGAGATTGCACCAATGTATTCACTTACTGGGGCACTGTGATAGGTGTAGTCCCTGTATGATACAGGACTTTTCCCTCCCAGCCATTCTGATTGGGTGATGCTGCATTTGACAGACAGGCTCAGCTTTATCACTTAGAACACAGTTTTGGAATAGACAGCATTGTGACTTTTTTTTTTCAATTCTCACATGTACCCTGATCTGTAGTACTTTAGACGGAAATTAAACCTTAAAGTATTGTATTTTGGCGATGTGCGAGCTTGAGAATGGTGTGCTTTTAATTCTATTAATGTCACCCATTGTGTTCCCCATCATTTACAGTGCTGTATTGATTTTAAATTTGCATTTAAAGTGCTCTGAGTTTTCGGGCTTGAACCACGAGTTACGGGCTTGCGTCTGCGATCATGTTCAAACCCACAAATGCTGTCGAGAGCATGGTTTCCGATTCTCGAGACCGGCGCCTAACTTGCGAGCCCGGCCAAGTAAAAGGAGTAAATCACACCCAAGTGGCTTAAAAATGGTTTAAAGATCAAGATACAGAGTAAAAAAACAGGCATTTAAATTATACAAACAAGAGGGGACAGAGACTGCTTTACGGGAGTACAAGGAAATCAACAAGGCTTGCAAAAGGGCTATTTGACTGGCTAACATAGAAAATGAAAAATGAATTGCAAAAGAGAGTAAGACTAACCCTAAAATATTTTTTAAGTATATTATTGGGAAGAAGGCGAGGAAGGAAGCTATAGGAACATTATAATGTGACACAGGCCGTCTGACAATTAGTGACCAGGAAAAGGCGGATGAGTGGTTGGGACACTGCAATATAATGGGGCTACACTACCTTTGCCAAATAATTGGTTAACGCAGGAAGTAATCCAAAAGAGGTTGGAAAAAATAAATGTTAATAAAGCCCCCAGTCCGGATGGAATACATCCAAGGGTACTGAGGGAACTGGGTTCAGTAATAGCCAAACCATTATATTTATTTTTTTCAAAATTCACTCAACACAGGGTCTCTACCAAATGACTGGAGAAAAGCAGAGGTGATACCTATATTTATAAATCGAGCAAGAGCAAATCCAGGGAATTATAGACCAGTGAGCCTCACTTCTGTAGTGGGAAAGCTTTTAGAAGGGTTAATAAGGGATAATATACAAGAATATGTCTATTTGAACAGGATTATAAGTATTAATATTATCGTTTATTTGTAACGCGCCAACATATTCCATAGCGCTATTCATAAGTTAAATTACAGGCAATGACAAGTTCAAGATTCACACATTGCAATGAATGGAGCTTGGAATCCGGTGTCCATAGCGCTTTCCCTAAAGCACCTTGCAGGATTGAAACTCGCAAACTTACAATCTAAAGGAGGAGTCAACATGGATTTATTAGGGATAGGTCATGTCAAACAAATCTAATTAGTTTCTGTGAGGAGGTTAGTAGGAACCAGGATCAAGGCAACTCAGTGGATGTAGTCTTTTTGGATTTTGCAAAGGCCTTTGATACAGTGCCACATGGGAGATCTTTGTGCAAACTAGGGGATACAGGAATTGTAGTAAATACTGTATCTGCTCATGGATTGAGAGCTGGCTAAAAGACAGGAAGCAAAGGGTTGTAAATGGAACATACTCCGATTGAACTAATGTGGTAAGTGGGGTTCCTCAGTGTTCAGTATTAGGTCCTCTCCTTTTTAACATATTTATTAATGACTTAGAGGTGGGACTGGAAAGTAGTGTCCCCATTTTCGCTGATGACACAAAGTTGTACAAGGCAATTAATTCAGATAATGATGTGGTTTACCTCCAAAGGGATTTTCATAAAATTGAGGAATGGACAAGTGGCAGATGAGATTTAATGCGAATAAATGTAAAGTTATGCATCTGGGAAGGAAAAACAGCCATGCAATTTATAATCCTAATGGAGCAAATCTAGGGTTATCAGATATTGAAAGGGATTTGGGAGTGCTTGTGGACAACCACCTAGGTAACAGTGCTCAAAGACAAGCAGCAGCTGCAAAGGCAAATAAAATATTAGCATGTATTAGGAAGGATATAGAAGCAAGGGAAGCAAATATAATTCTGCCACTATACAAATCCTTAGTATGCCCTCATTTGGAATATGAAGTACAGTTTTGGGCACCACTACATAAAAAGACATTTAAGAGCCGGAAAAGGTACAGAGGAGGGCAACAAAACTAATAAGGGGAATGGAGGGGCTAAGTTATGAAGAAAGACTAACCAAATTAAATGTATTTTCTCTTGAAAAAAGGCATCTACGAGGGGATATGATTACCTTATATGAATACATCCAGGGTCAGTACAAAGATTTGTCAAGGGAGCTTTTTGTGCCAAGAGGTGTTCAACTGACAAGAGGACATCCCTTGAGGTTAGAAGTAAAAAGATTCCACCTTAAAGAAAGAAAAGGGTTCTTCACAGTAAGGGTGGTTAATCTGTGGAATTCTCTACCAGAGGAGGTGGTGACAGCGGACTGGATTTATTTCTAATTAAAAAGGGAATTCAGTGTTATACTGGATAATTAGAGAGAGAGTATTGATCCAGGGAGAAAGTATCTGAGGTCAGGAAGGAATTGCCTTCCTCTGGATTAATTAATAATTTAAAAATAAAAATAAAATAAAAAATAAATAATTAAATAATTGATTAATAATTAATAAACAACTAATTAATTAAAAACTAATCCGCATATTGCAGATCAGAGGAGAACTTAAAACTTAAAACCGTAATTACTATGTAACTATGTAAGTATGTAACTATGTAAAAATCGGGCCCGCAGCAGGCCCACAAACGTAATTCCTACTTTTTTGGACTTACGATCTCCAATTGAATGAGGCTCTATGTCAGTAGTTATAATAACAGATATATCTCTCTGTCTGATCCCTGGCTCCTAACATCACCACAGGTAAGCTAAGCCTGCTTTCTGATCTATCTGTCTAAGACTGAACTCCTAATCTTTCCACCCTCTACTACAGCTTCCACTCCTTAAATATCTCTCACTGTTGACAACACCATCATCACTCCCACCTCCCAGGCCCGCTGTCTTGGGGTTCTACTGGATCCTGCCCTCTCTTTTATTCCTCACATCCAATCGATAACAAAATCTTGTCAGTTTCACCTAAAAAACATCTCCAAAATTCGTCATTATCTTATAGAAGACACAGCTAAAATTCTAATACACTCTCTCATCATATCTCGAATCGACTACTGCAATTCACTGCTTGCTGGCCTACCCATCTTTCGTCTGTCTCCCCTCCAATCCATAATGAATGCCTCCGCTAGACTCATCATCCATAACAAACGCTCAGTGTCTGCAGCTCCTCTCTGTCAATCACTCCACTGGCTTCCCATAGCTTCCCAAATCACATTTAAAATCATGACCCTAACATATAAAGCCCTCAACAACAATGCACCCCCTTATATCTCTGCTCTTGTTTCAAAATACTCTCCCAACCGCCCCCTTCGTTCTGCTAACGACCTTCTTCTTTCCTCCTCTCTCATGACCTCCTCTCACTCCTGTCTTCAAGGCTTTTCTCGTGCTGCCCCTACTATTTGGAACTCCTTGCCTCGCTCCATTAGATTATCTTCCTGCCTCGAAACCTTTAAAAAATTACTAAAAGCACACCTGTTTCACAGCACATCACGTTCAGCCTTTATAATTACAACTGCACACTCCACAACTTAATAACACCTTCACCCACAATCTACAGTACAACACACAGACCCCTCCAATTGACTAAACAAATTGCATTCACGTTGCCATTTTGTATTTGTCACCCTCTTGTATCACACCTAAACCCTTAGATTGCAAGTTTGCGAGTTTTCAATAGTGTGTCCGTGCCTTGAAAACAAGCACTATGTACATTTGATTGATTGATTATAAGCTCAAAAACAGGGCCCTCTATTCTTTATAAGGTGTTAAGTTTGTTTTTTTGCCATGTACTAAACCCCTGTACTACGGAATATGTTGGCGCGATATAAATAAAGATAATAATAATAATAACAATCTGTCTGATCCCTGGCTCCTAACATCACCGCAGCTAAGCAATTATTTATTGTAACTTCTGGCTACCGTACTCTGACATCCTTGCCTTCTTATGAACTGATGTGCTGAACTGATTATTACTGCAATCCAGACCATTTTGGAAAAGTTGGTGGCACAATAAATTTACATGATAATTTATTTATACATGTGACTAATTACATCTTTAAGGAATAGAGCTTCTTAAAACCATAGTGCACTAATGGCAGTGACATCTATGATATTTCTCACAGAATGCTTCATTTCTCTTACACTCTGAAGACAGTGAGATAAGTTCCTAGTGATAGACATGTGTCTCCGAATAAGTTGAAAAAACCCACTTAAGAGGTGTTGTGTAACTAAAATGCTCCACAGCTTTGTTTTTTCATGAGCTATTTTGATATTTAGCAAGTGAATACTTTTTAGTCATAGAATGTCTTCATGATACATTACACATAAGTTGTTGCATGCTGTGCTGTATATATATAGCATTTATTTACAGACCAGATGGTATATTGCTGTTAGCAACATTCATTCTTGGCACATTATTCTACAAATATATAAATGTTCAGGCACATTTTTGTGCATAAAAATTACGCAAATTCTGTGTTTTTCTGTGCAGTTTTTACCTACAGTTGATATATTTAACTTATTTAGTTTGTTATACTTTTGCTGTACTATGTAATATGTAATATGTATTTTTATTATTATTATTATTATTATTATTATTATTATCATACTAGCAACTTGCCCGTCAAAAATGATGGCAATAAAAAGTTAAGCCTGGCAATGCTGTTTGCCACACAATGAGAGCCTCCCCCTCTACTTTACTGGCCTCACGATGAGCGCCTTTGGCGCTCATCACGAGCTTCACAATGAGAGCCTTCGGCGCTCATCACGGGCCTCGCAATGAGCACCTTTGGCCTCCCCCCGGTCATGATAGCTTTATTGTTGCATGACATAAACATTGTCAGGTACATAGCTTTATTATCTTATTGACAGAGACAAAAGCAACACTTTTAGTTCCATTAGAATGTGCTAAAATAAGGCACAGTTGATGCATGAAGGACTTGCAAACCATAGTAATCCTAGCAAAGAGGAGGATACATAGAAAATATATAATAGCAGAAGTCCCTGATAAAAGGATGTATAGGAACATTAAGGATAAGTGGATAATAAACATTGAGTTAATGAATAGAATACTGTTTGTAGTAAATTGTGACAGGCATTGAAGATATGTTAGTGATGTATGAATCAATTAATACTTTATTAATTTAAACTAAGCAATATAAACTAATTAAAAAAAATGAATACAGATTGACAAAGTGTCTGAAGTGTTAATTATTATGTATAAAAGTGTATACTTGAAAAAAACATTAATCATGAAAACTATTGAATGATGGTGTATGATAAGAGAAGAGTGAAGGATAATATGAAGATGTAATTATAAAGTAAGCTTAAATAAGGTCTAAGTTGCTATAGAAAAGCATGACAATCGTGACTGTGAGGAAGGAATGAGTGTTTTTAATATTAAATGTTTTTGAAAATTGGTGTACCTGGTGAATTACAATAAAAAAGTAAATGATTGTTGAGAAGTGATGAGCATTTAAAATATTGCAAATAACTAATCCTAATGTGTATAATTTTAAAATGGTGCATGTGAACTTATAATGTTTAAACCTAAATACTAAAAATAGTCAATGGCTAAAAATTTTAAATCTACTATGGTGCTTAAAGAAAAGATGAATATGAGAATCCTTCATTGAGACCATTTGGACTTTGCGCATTTAATCAAAAAATCTATTTGCTCTCCTGTTGAAGCAAATATTTGTCCATGTCCCCTCCTCTTGGATTTTTAGTTAAAGTGTTGATCACATAAAATGTAATACTGTCCACTTTGTTAGAATGACAACATTTAATGTGTTGTGAGATTGGCGTGTCTATTTCTCTTAATATAGAGTATGTGTGCTCGAGTATTCTTCTTCTAAGAGGTCTGATGGTTTTGCCCACCTAGAGCTTGGGGCATGTGCACATCATCACATATACAATGTAATTAGTGCCACAGTTCACAAAGCTTTTAAGTGGATATTGTATTTTCGTGATGGGTTGTATAAATCCCTTATTGCAAGCCTTGCAATACACCTGAAGAGGCCGGTTGTGGGAAGCCATGTTTCCTCTTTCCTGGCTGACTGATAGAAGCTCTTTACAAGGTTGTCTTTTAGACTCCTTTCCCTTCTATATGTTTTTTTGCAGAAGGTACTGTTGCAGAACAGGACCAATATTTGGCAATTATAGCTTGTATTTCTCGCCAATCACTCCCATATGACATGATACAATGGATCAGTTCATCCTTTTCTTTAACATTTGTGTCATAATGTAATGTTATACGGTCTGTCTTGAGTGCACGTTTGTATGCTCTTTTCTTTTATTGGGACAGCCACGACTCTTGAATTTAATCCTTAACTCATCAGCTTATGTTTTAAAGCTTTCTGTTGCAGTTTCTTTTCAATCTCAGATATTGTCCAATGGGAATACCTGCCTTCTATGGCAACGGATGTTGACTAGACCAATGCAGCAATGAATTTGATGCAGTTGATTTGTGGTATACCGATGCGTACAGTAGATCTCTCCTTCTCTGTCTCTTGAGATCTTAAAGTCCAAAAATGTAATTTCTTCCTGATCATGAGTATATGTGAATTTGAGACCAAGGTCATTAATATTAAGTTGTTCAACAAATGATTCTAAGGTCTGTTTGGTTCCAGTCCAGAGTAATAGCACATCGTCCATATACCGTTTCCATAATAGGATATGGTACGCAAATTGATCCATTGGTTCTGCAAACACTACAGTTTTTTCCCAGTTCCCCCGATACAGGTTCGCATAGCTAGGGGCACAGGCTGTCCCCATAGCTGTCCCCCGTATCTGGTGGTACCAGGATTTGTTAAAGAGAAAAAGTTACTTGTGAGGGTAAATATAAGTAGGAACAAGACAAAGTTGTTGAATGTATCCTCTTGCTGTCCTTTCTGTCTCAAGAAATACTTGGTTGCTTTAATACCCATATCGTGAGGAATGCTTGAATATAATTGTTCAACGTCAATTGTGACAAAATATCTGTTGTCTGGGATGGATATACCCTCTAGATGTCTCAATACGTTGAGTGTCTCCTTAGTTTAAGCTGGTAATTCCTCAACGAGAGTTTTTAAATAGTCATCTGCATAGATGCTAATTTTTTCTGTAAGGTTATTACTCCCGGACACTATGGGAAGGCCTGGTATTGGATTTATGCACTTATGAACTTTTGGTAAGGCATAAAATGTCGCCAGTGTTGGTTGTTTTGGGTATAAGTAGTCATGAGTGTTTTTGGTCAATCAGGTTGGATTCTTTAGCGTCATTTAGGAGTAGTCCTAATTGCTGTCCGAATTCAGGTAGTGGATTTTTCTTACGTTTTTGATAAGTCAGTGTATCTGTAATTTATCACACATCATAAGATAATCACATGCATCCTGAATGACAATATTGCCACCTTTGTCGGCAGGCTTTATAACAATGTTATTTTGTTTCAATTGTTTTATCGCTGCTATTTTGAAATTATTCAGATTCCACTTTTCCTTTGATGTATTTTGTTGAGTAATCTCAGAATATTGCTTTAATTCCTTTTGGACTAAATCTAGAAAAACTTGAATATTGGTGTACTGATTAATATCTGGGGTAAATTTTCTATTAGCTTTTCTTTTTAAACCTGCAGTACTGCTTTGAACTTGTTGTTCCTGTTCATTTAATAATTATATTAAATCATTGAAAAATCCGCAATCTTCCTTTTCCAATCCTAGATTGATCACTTCTCTCTCTGACTTTATGGTAAAGTATTTCTTAAGTGCCAGTTTGCAAGTACATAATATCTTTGATGTTGGTAATGAATCAGATACTCTTGATGGTATGTATGAAAGTCCATTAGTCAATAATGATTTGTGGGATTGATTCAACTTAAGTTGGATAGATTGATGATATGGATTTCCTCTGCTCCACTTATGGAGCTGTCATTTATATTTGTAATTTGGCGGTTACTTTTTGAATCACCATCTGTAATTGTTGTTGTCTGATTAGGTTTGTTTTCAATTCTGAAAGTTTTCCAATTCTTTGTGGTTCTAACTTCTTATTTTGTATCTTACAATCATAATGATCACTAAGGGTATGACTCAATTGAAATGAAAATTCTTCTATGTTCGCAACTTGTAGTTGCGTCTTGACTTTTGGTCGCTCCCCTTCTTATTAACCATTGTGGTTTGTTGCCTATTAGACTTCACTATTCTGCTTCTCCAAGAAAAAGTATATGGTGGAGTAACCTGAGAAGATGGCAATTCCATTTGAGAGGGGCATTCCTTATCAGATTGTTCGATGTCCGATGAACTGATATCTGTTTCATTAGCTTTTGAGTGTATATTTACAAATCTGTAAATCTTTCCTTGTTGGTAATCAATGGTATCTCTTGTGTATTTCTTTTGCTTTCTTGCAATTATGTCATGCTTACATTTGTCAATATTCGCATGTAATTTTGTACTTAAATCTTCATATTCAGTTTATGTCTTTATATTTGACAAAGTTTTCATGACATGTAGTGACTTGTGTATTAATTATCTGTAAGTTTTATTTTTCCTTCTGAAGTACCAGATCATATGACCATTTATTGACGATGTCTATCCAACTGTGTGTAAATTTGTCTTCACATAAATGAGATGCTGGGGATAGCTGAATTCTTAACTCCCTTGGTATTACCCGGGGTTTAATGTAGTTTTGGAGGCTCGAAAACCCTCCCAAATCATTCTTATTTTTTTCTTCAGAAGTTTAAACATTTCTTTAGATGTTCCTAAAATGTTTGTGTCATGCATTATATTAGATTTTGAGGTGTTGGTATTTGTAAAAGTAGCCTCTGCTTCTCTTAACAGACCAGAAGCATCCCATATATTATTATCCTCAATAAATGTATATCTTTTTCATTATATAAGTGTTATATAAGTCATCCACTTAATTTCTAAAAATGGGATAACACAACATAATCCTAAGGATGTAGGCAATGTCTTCTATGATTATCACAGACAATTATACAACCTAGAAGAACAAGTAAACTTCATCAAACCCAGTTGGGGAGATATACAAAAAATATCTTGTCATGCCAAACAATGTAAAATCCCAATGTTGGCCCTGTCATTAGACGCAGAGTAGGCATTTGACACTCTCTACATTCATTTTTGCTGTTGTTATTGAACCCCTGGCGAAAACCATAAGGCTGGGGAAGGAAATTAAGGGAATTGATATAAAGGATCATGTGAATAAGGTGATGCTTTTTTGCGGACAACATTCTGTTGACATTAACCAATCCTCATAGGTCGTTGTGTTTTTTGTTCCACATGAAACAGTATCATTTTAAGTGGATAAAAAATGAAATCAAATATTTGGGAATAAGATTCTCCCCTAACCTTAGGAAACCTGTTGTTAAAAAATGTGAAACCTTATATCAGGAGATCAAAGACATGTTTTGCAGATGGGAAAATTTGAAATTATCCTGGCTGGGTAGAATAGCGGTAGTAAAAATGTCAATACTACTTAAAATAGTTTTTCTGAGGTGGATGCTCCCCCTAAAGTTCCCAAAAAGGATTTTAAGCTCTATGCAAACACAGATAGATAGATTTATCTATCTAAATAAAAAACCTAGAATTAATAATAGTATTGCTAAATGTAAATTCAATAAGGGTGGGTTGGCAACACCTCCTTTGATTGAGGATTACCATGAGGCAGTGAAAATGGAACAAATATTAGATTTATTGTTTTGTGACAGATCAGCCAAGTGGAGAGATATAGAAGTATCATTCAATCAGAGGGTAACCATAGAAGATTTTATTTGGTATGATCCTGGCCAAGTAATATTAAACAACCTTTCATGGGTAACGAAAGCATGTCTAAAATCATGGTTCAAGATTAATAAGAAATGTAAATTCATAGAATACCACTCTCCTGCGACTTCAATTAAACTTGTTATTAAAAAGGAAGGAATATTTTTGTGATAGATGGGGATTAGTAAAGGTTAACGACCCTTATGACAAAAATGGATTTAAATATTTTGAAAGTTTATGTGCTGACTTTAATTTACTATCTTCTAAATTGTTGGAACATAATACTTTAAAGGAACTTATTAAAATCTTGATTTATTCTGTACGAAACCCCTTACTGACTTTGAGAGGAGATGTTTCAATAAGAAAGGGAAAAATATAGGCATATCAGACCGTATTCACCTTAAGGAAAATAGTACTTATTTGGGGAAATCTTCCTATGTTGAGCCCTGCGCTGAGCCACATTTTGCTAACCTTTGGCGCTCATTGCAAGCCTCTCCCCCTGTGTTCTTTATAGGCCTCGCACTTGAGCACCGTTGGCACTCACTGCAAGCCTCTCTCCCTGTTTTACTACCTTAGGTTAAGTGTCACTGGCTTTGATTACGTGTTACTGCCTTGAATTAAGTGTCCTGGCTTGAGTTAAATGTTACTGCCTTGTATTAAGTGTTACTGTTTAGCGTAAATTCTTAGCGCTTAGGGACGGTATTTTCGTCCTTCGGCTGCCTTTTCTGCCGTTTGTCTGCATTTTACGTCCTTCGGCCTCGCTTTGGTGATTTTCGATCGAAAAAAATCCAAGATATGCCTCAAATTAACTTGCAACCTTACTCACAGGCTACCTGGCACTCCCCCTGAGCTGTGTGTGAGTGTGTAAGTAAATTTGAGGCATATTTGTGTGTTTTTGCAGTCTGGCGGTCCGGCTGTTAAATGCTTATTTTTGCGGGCCGTAATTTCTCGGCCATCGTTAAGTCCCAAGTCGTACGGGCCGTAAATTTGCGGGTGTCACTAAGTTGCGGTGAGCGGCTTCTGCACTCTTTTTATCTAAGTCCCGCATGTCTCGGGATGAGCGGCTGTGGCGCGCATCTCAACCAGCGCAATGAGCGTCTTCTGCGCTCATTTCCTAAGTTCCGCTGGTCGCAGGGATGAGCGCCTGCGGAGCTCATCTCCACCAGGGCAATGAGAGCCTTTGGCATTCATTGCGCAAGTCCCGCGGGTCGCCAGCGCAATGAGCGCAATGAGCTTCCCTGTGATATAATTGGTATTTAAAGAAGAATAAAGGGAAAATTACTTTAAACTTTGCCATCTGCAACATTGCCAGATACCTTTTGGATTAAGCAAGCATTATATTTATAACTAGCGACTTGCCCGTCAAAAGTGACGGGGCAATAACATTTGAAGCCATGGGAATGCTGTTTGCCACATAATTGAAACCGCTTTGTACTGTGAGGACCTTCGGCGCTCATTGCGAGGCTTGCGCTGAGCGACTTCGGCACTCATCGCATGCCTCGCAATGAGCGGCTTCGTCCGTCGAAATCGAGTTAAATTTGCTTTCCACCTCACTCACAGACATCCTGGCTATTGCCCCATGCTGTCTGTGATGTTTTTGTAATTTTTTTGAGTGTATTTAGTGTGTTTTTCAGTTTTTTTGTTTGGCTTCTAATCTCATAAATTTTTGCATCTCGTATCCTTTTTATTCTAAGTCCTGCGTCTCGTATTAATTTTTTTCTAAGTCCTGCGTTTCGTATTTGAATGGCTCGCCTCACTTCGTGAGTTTCGCATCGACTAAGTGCTACGGTTTAACAGCTCGGCGTGTCGTGAGCGTTTTCCGGCTTTTGTAATAGTGTATCTTGTAGGTTGTAGTGTGATGTGCAAAGTGCTAAGTGTTTTGCAGTGTTTTGCATGGTCCGGGTTCGTGTAGCCTCGTTTTCATTTTTTTCGGTGGCCATTTTTTTCCTCGCTTAGGCGATTTACGTGTGGAGAAAATTGTCTAAATCGAGTTAAATTCATGTTCCACCTCACTCACAGACGTCCTGGCTTTTGCTCCATGCTATCTGTGATGTTTTTGTAAATTTTTTGGGTGTATTTAATGTGTTTTTCGGGTTTTTTGTTCGGCCGCTAAGCTTGTAATTTTTTGCGTCTCCTATCTTTTTTTTTCTAAGTCCTGCGTCTCGTATTTTTTTTCCGAAGTTGCGCGTAAAGGCTCGCTTCGCGAGGCTAGCATCGGCTAAGTGCTATGGTTTAACAGCTCGCCTCGCTTTGCGAGGCTTGCAGCAATGAGCAGCTTCGACGCTCATCAACTAAGTGCTCCTCGTTAACTGCTCACATCGCTTCACGAGGCTCACCTAACTAGTACGCACCTCGCAGAGCGTTACGACGTCTCGCAGTTTAACAACTATTATATGTGACTAGAGACTTGCCCGTCAAAAAATGACAGTCAATAAAATGTTAATGCTGTGAAAACTGTTTGCCACACAATGTGAGTCTCTGACATTCGTAACATTTTTGTATAATTTTCAAAGAAATCCAAAATGTTTCATAAAACTTTTTATTTTTTTAACTTTCATGTTAAAATGTTTTTTGAATATTAACTCTTTTAATTGTCATATATGGAATAACAATATAACAATGTGTAAAGTTTTCATGAATACATATTGTAAACCACCAATTAACAGTTTGTAGCATGCAACTTGTATTTGAAACAATCTTTAAAGGTTTTTTTTTTAACAATACTAACATTTATAATTGATATTTGTGCATGAATAAGATATGACTTTGTAAACTTTCTGCAAATAACTATTATGATCAATGATATTATTTTTAACATTCTTATTTTTTTTAAAGCCTTTTTAAACTAAATTAGCATTGAATCAAGAGAAAGGCAAACAATAAAAAACCCCATTGAAACTTGGCCAATTGTATCAAAGAGGGAAACAAATTAATTCCTTCCTGACCCCATTAACTGGTGATCGGATTACTCCATGAATCAATACTCTGTATTTAAATTATACAGTTCAATGTATTAACAAATGATGAAACTTGTTGTAACATACATCTTTGACTATATCCAATATATATTGAAATAACTTTCCCCAACTTTGAAAATACAATGTTAACATGCGAAATAGTAACGTAAAACAATAACATTTAACCGTGCAAGTAAAGAAAATGTCACTTAATTGTTTTTTGGGGCCAATCATGGGAAAAGTTAACTTCTAACACATTCCAATCTGTCTAAGCACTGTTTACTGTTGTTTTTCTTGTAGTTTCCATTTTTTTTGTTCTGGTTGTACTTTGTGCAAATGGCACATAGTGTTTCCTAAGTGAAATATTGGTCCCCTATTTAAAGAGTCCCAGAGTACTACATTTTTTTCCTGGAAGTAAAACCTCTGTTCTCTATGTTTTTTTGCCATTCTAGAGAGTTTTTTATTGAAATAGTGGTTTTCTGAAATCAGTTTGAGTAACATAAAATTGTCGTATAAATGAAACCACTGTCCTCTATATTTACAGCCCCTCATAGTACACAATGTTTTTTGTATAAACGCATCCATCTTCCAATAAATGACCCTGACTTTGGTTTTCTTCAACATGTACTTTAATTTCTTTTGGATTAGTACACCTTGAAAAAGCAACATAGAGTTGTCCATGTGCAAAAAACGGTTCTTTTAAAAAAATACCAACAGACTTAAAAGTTTATCCTTGGGATTTATTGATGGTCATGGCAAATGCCTTGATAACTGTATATTGTCTCCTTTGAAGGACAAAAGGCAAACCACTCTCACTTGGGCTAAATCAATTCTTGGTATAAAAACCCGTTCACCTTTATGGGTCACAGTCATAATTTCTGCATATATAATTTTTTTTTTAAATCATGCACAATTTATCTGGTCCCATTACAAAGTCCTTTTTTGGATTAATATATCTCAATAACATGACAATTGCCCATTTTTTCAATTGTAAAATATGTGGTGGCATTCCAGATGGTGTTAAAGAATTAATAAATTTGATACTAAAATTCGATTCACTGTCTTTATCATCTGCCAGAATTGAATCTGCACTGTAATAATTATTTTGTGGTGCATTTATGAATTTAAAAATTTCGTTATTTAGATTCAAGGCTAGAGATTAGTGATGTCGCGAACCTAAAATTTTCGTTTCGCGAACCGCGAACGCGAACCTCCGCAAATGTTCGCGAACCGGCGAACATCATCGAACCACCATAGACTTCAACGGGCAGGCGAACTTTAAAACCCACAGGGACTCTTTCTGGCCACAATAGTGAAGTTGTTTCAAGGGGTCTAACAACTGGACTGTGGCATGCCGGAGGGGGATCCATGGCAAAACTCCCACGGAAAATTACATAGTTGATACAGAGTCTGGTTTTAAGCCATAAAGGGCATAAATTACCTAACATTCCTAAATTGTTTAGAATAACGTGCTTTAAAACATCAGGTATGATGTTGTATCGATCAGGTAGTGTAAGGGTTACACCTTACATGACTGGTGGTCTATAGGTGACATTAGTACTGACCTTTATCTGACTGGGTGTCTATAGAGTGACATTAGTACTGACCTTTATATGACTGGGGGTCTATAGGTGACATTAGTACTGACCTTTATCTGACTGGGTGTCTATAGAGGGACATTAGTAATGACCTTTATATGACTGGGGGTCTATAGAGGGACATTAGTACTGACCTTTATCTGACTGGGTGTCTATAGAGGGACATTAGTAATAACCTTTATATGACTGGGGGTCTATAGAGGGACATTATTACTGACCTTTATCTGACTGGGGGTCTATAGAGTGACATTAGTACTGACCTTTATATGACTGGGGGTCTATAGGTGACATTAGTACTGACCTTTATCTGACTGGGTGTCTATAGAGGGACATTAGTAATGACCTTTATCTGACTGGGGGTCTATAGAGGGACATTAGTACTGACCTTTATCTGACTGGCTGTCTATAGAGGGACATTAGTAATGACCTTTATCTGACTGGGTGTCTATAGAGGGACATTAGTACTGACCTTTAGCTGACTGGGTGTCTATAGAGGGACATTAGTACTGACCTTTATCTGACTGGGTGTCTATAGAGTGACATTAGTACTGACCTTTATATGACTGGGGGTCTATAGGTGACATTAGTACTGACCTTTATCTGACTGGGTGTCTATAGAGGGACATTAGTAATGACCTTTATATGACTGGGGGTCTATAGAGGGACATTAGTACTGACCTTTATATGACTGGGGGTCTATAGAGGGACATTAGTACTGACCTTTATCTGACTGGCTGTCTATAGAGGGACATTAGTAATGACCTTTATTTTACTGGGTGTCTATAGAGGGACATTAGTACTGACCTTTAGCTGACTGGGTGTCTATAGAGGGACATTAGTACTGGCCTTTATCTGACTGGGTGTCTATAGAGTGACATTAGTACTGACCTTTATATGACTGGGGGTCTATAGGTGACATTAGTACTGACCTTTATCTGACTGGGTGTCTATAGAGGGACATTAGTAATGACCTTTATATGACTGGGGGTCTATAGAGGGACATTAGTACTGACCTTTATCTGACTGGGTGTCTATAGAGTGACATTAGTACTGACCTTTATATGACTGGGGTCTATAGGTGACATTAGTACTGACCTTTATCTGACTGGGTGTCTATAGAGGGACATTAGTAATTACCTTTATCTGACTGGGGGTCTATAGAGGGACATTAGTACTGACTTTTATCTGACTGGGGGTCTATAGAGGGACATTAGTACTGACCTTTATATGACTGGGGGTCTATAGGTGACATTAGTACTGACCTTTATCTGACTGGGTGTCTATAGAGGGACATTAGTAATGACCTTTATCTGACTGGGGGTCTATAGAGGGACATTAGTACTGACCTTTATCTGACTGGGGGTCTATAGAGGGACATTAGTACTGACCTATATCTGACTGGGTGTCTATAGAGGGACATTAGTACTGACCTTTATATGACTGGGGGTCTATAGGTGACATTAGTACTGACCTTTATCTGACTGGGTGTCTATAGAGGGACATTAGTAATGACCTTTATATGACTGGGGGTCTATAGAGGGACATTAGTACTGACCTTTATCTGACTGGGTGTCTATAGAGGGACATTAGTAATAACCTTTATATGACTGGGGGTCTATAGGTGACATTAGTACTGACCTTTATCTGACTGGGTGTCTATAGAGGGACATTAGTAATGACCTTTATATGACTGGGGGTCTATAGAGGGACATTAGTACTGACCTTTATCTGACTGGCTGTCTATAGAGGGACATTAGTAATGACCTTTATCTGACTGGGTGTCTATAGAGGAACATTAGTACTGACCTTTAGCTGACTGGGTGTCTATAGAGGGACATTTGTACTGACCTTTATCTGACTGGGTGTCTATAGAGTGACATTAGTACTGACCTTTATATGACTGGGGGTCTATAGGTGACATTAGTACTGACCTTTATCTGACTGGGTGTCTATAGAGGGACATTAGTAATGACCTTTACATGACTGGGGGTCTATAGAGGGACATTAGAACTGACCTTTATCTGACTGGGTGTCTATAGAGTGACATTAGTACTGACCTTTATATGACTAGGGGTCTATAGGTGACATTAGTACTGACCTTTATCTGACTGGGTGTCTATAGAGGGACATTAGTAATGACCTTTATCTGACTGGGGGTCTATAGAGGGACATTAGTACTGACCTTTATCTGACTGGGGGTCTATAGAGGGACATTAGTACTGACCTTTATATGACTGGGGGTCTATAGGTGACATTAGTACTGACCTTTATCTGACTGGGTGTCTATAGAGGGACATTAGTAATGACCTTTATCTGACTGGGTATCTATAGAGGGACATTAGTACTGACCTTTATCTGACTGGGGGTCTATAGAGGGACATTAGTACTGACCTTTATCTGTCTGGGGGTCTATAGGTGACATTAGTCCTGACCTCCTGCTGCAGTATTATTACTCCCAGTACTCCCAGGCTTGCTACTATTAGATATAATAACCTCAGTTTCGTTTCCTTATCTGTTGGTAACATCAAAATATGATTATTAAATATTTCATATTTGTTTGTTTTTTTCTCCCAAAGTGAACCCCTTTGTGTGTGTCCCACAGATGTGGCGTTTCCGCTCTGCGTATGTTGGATTTGCACCGCTCAAAAAGTATGAAAAGAGATCCCCCCCCCTGGAAGCCCATTAATGACATCATCAGTAAATTGTATGTAACAGATTCCAGTGTTTAGGGTTTATGACCCAATACTGCGATCATATCACTTATGACAAAAATCCGTATTTGTCGTATTATTCAGACGCGCGTGCATTTTTGTGTTACATTTCCTGATACTTTTATTATCTTGATCTTTATATATTTACTAGCGACTTGCCCATCAAAAAATGGCGGCAATAAGATTGTAAGGCAGGTAATGGTTTGGACGAGACATTCATTTTGTTGGCGGTCGGAGATCCTTCGGCGCTCATTGCGAGGCTGTTGGTTGTATTTTTTTTCTGATAGGCGCTTTTGCTGTTATTTTTTGGTTGGCGGTGATGTGTTTTTTGCGCTTATTGCAAGGCTTTGTATGCTATAAGCAGCGTTGGCGCTCGTTGTGAGGCGCGCAGTGAATGGCTTTTATGTTTAATGTGATAATGTTTTTTTTGTGTATATGTATTTTTGTATGCTAATGAAATAATTACTAAATGAATATACTTTACCTATTTGTAAGTAATATATGCAGGAAGCATTGTGCTGAAGAGCTGACAATCTGTTTTCATGTTCCTGCAGCATACAATGTAGGTTTTCAGTGCTGTGGAGCTGCTGTGTAAGTGTCAGCAATGTGTGCAGTGTGTAGTGTAAATAGGCTTCGTGCGCGAGGGGAAGCCGTTAGGGTAGCTGGGTACTTCCGCATTCTGTAAGTTAGTGTTGTAAAATGACGGGGAATGTGTATGTGGTACGCGGGTGTGGATAATTTAGCGTCCTTGTTAATAGTGTATCTTTACCTCGTACGGCTTTTTAGGAAAATCCGTATGTGTTTTGCGTGTTTAGAGTCCTGTAGCCTCGTTTTCTTTTTTTCAAGGGCCATTTTTTCTCTCACTTAGGTGATGTTTGGGTGTCTAAACTCATGAATTTGGACTTAAATGGAGGTGTAACTTCACTTGCAGAGTTCCTCGGTGCCCGCCTTGCTGTGGGTAAGCTTTTTATGTTTTTGTTGTGTGTATTTATTGTGTTTTTAATGTTTTTAAGTGCGTGCGGTTCGGGCGTTAAGGTCGTATTTTTGTGAGCTCGTAATTTTTTTTGGATGGTAAGTCCGTAAATTTGATGGTGTAAGTCCCGCCTGCAGCTCATTGAAGCCGACGTGGGAGCCTTCGGCGCTCCTTGCCAGCAACTCTGGCCCTCGCTTTGCAAGCCCGCAGCGTTAGCAACAACCCGCCTGCTCACAACTATATATGTGATATCTGTAACGTCTTCCCCAGTTGGCACTTGTAAATCGGCTAAGCGACAAAAAAAATGGCGTCCGGAAAAAATGAAAACGAGGCTACACGACCCCAGACCGCGCAAAACATCGCCAGCCATGTACGACTTTTACCTAGGAACAGACGAGGTACAAAATACACTATTATAAATAACGGAAACTGCTGGCGAGCCCCGTAACACTTACACAATCGCAAACATTTTACAACACTAAATTGCAACTAATAACATTACAAATCTAAAATGGCGTGTTACACGACTATACAAGCGGTTTCCCCTTGTGCACTGCGCACATTGCTGACACGTACACCTCGGGTCACCAACAGTCCAAATGTACACTGTAAGCTGCAGGAAAATCAAAACTGATTGTTTGCTCTTCAGGTTATTGATCACTGGATATATTAATTACAAATAGGCAAAGTATTTTAGTAATTAATTAATTCATTATTATAAAAAAAAAATATATAAAAAAAATACGCTTAATAGCATATTTTACACTGCGGTTACTTTACATACATTAACGCTTCGCACTTCCTAATACATTTGTTCATTCACAATAGTTATTATCCTGCATTCATTTAATAAGTATTAATTAGTAATGGAAAATAAAAATGTAGACTTTACACTACACTAAAATGTTTTACTTTTTACTCTGCAGTTATATATCTGGATTACTGCTCATTGGCTGCCAGCGATAGCACTCTTAAAGCAGTTACAAATCTAAATCACTTTATTATGCTCTGAGACCTGAATAAATTTTTTAATTTACACTGCACAATAAAAATTATATATTTAACACTGTACTTATATATCTGTCTTTGCGATGAACGCCGAAGATTGATCGTTGCAAAGCACGAAACATGAAGGACACGAGGGAAGAGACTCACAATGAGCGCCGAAGGTCCTCAGAGTACAAAAAGCATCACATTGTGTGGCAAACAGCATTGCCATGGCTTCAAACTTTATTGCCCCATCATTTGTGCCAGGCAAGTCGCTAGTGATATAATATAACATAATGCAATACAATATTATACAGTACATATGGGTGTTGGAACTGGGGGGTAAGGGGTAACCCCCCCCCAGATTTCTTATCGTATGTATGTATGCGTATAGAAGCTAACAGGGGAGGAGAGAGGGGGAGGAAACACAGGGGAGAGAGAGAGGAAGACACAGGAGAGGGGAGAGGGGGAGGAAGACACAGTGGAGTGGGGGAGGAAGACACAGGGCAGAGGGGGGAAGAGAAACAGGGTAAGGGAGAGGTGAGGGGAAGAGACACATGGGAGGGAGGAGAGACACAGGAGAGAGTGGGGGGTAGAGACACAGGGGAGAGGGGGGAAGAGACTAATGGGAGGGAGTGGTGAGGAGACACCGGGGAGAGAAAAGGGGGGAAAGACACAGGGGAGAGGGGAAAGAAACACGGGAAGGGAGAGGGGGGTAGAGACACAGGGGAGGGGGGAGTGACACAGGAAAAAGGGAAGGGGGAAAAGACACAGGAGAGGGGGGAAAGAAACACTGGGGAAGGGGGTAGAGACACAGGCAAGGGTGGGAGAGACACAGGGGAGAGGGGGGGATAGAGACACATGGGAGGGAGTGGGGGGGAGACACAGGGGAGAGGGGGGAGAGAGACACATGGGAGGGAGTGGGGGGAGACACAGGGGAGGTCTTCTGCTTTATTATTATTCTTATTATTTTTACTATATAATGTGTAGATGTACCGGCTGGGCATGCTCTTGTGCATTATTATTATTATTATTATTATTATTACTATATATTGTGTAGATGTACCGGCTGGGCATGCTCTTCTATATTATTATTATTATTATTATTATTATTATTATTATTACTACTACTATATAATGTGTAGATGTACCGGCTGGGCATGCTCTTGAGCATTATTATTATTATTATTGTTATTATTATTATTATTAGTATATAATGTGTAGATGTACCGGCTGGGCATGCTCTTCTACATTATTATTATTATTACTATATAATGTGTAGATGTACCGGCTGGGCATGCTCTTGTGTATTATTATTATTATTATTATTATTATTACTATATAATGTGTAGATGTACTGGCTGGGCATGCTCTTGTGCATTATTATTATTATTATTATTAGTAGTATTTTACTAATAATAATAATAATAATAATAATAATGCACAAGAGCATGCCCAGCTGGTACATCTACACATTATATAATAATAATAATAATAATAATAATAATAATAATAATTATAATAATAATAATAATAATAATTATAATAATAATAATAATAATAATAATAATAATAATAATAATAATAATGCATGCCCAGCTGGTACACCTACACATTAAATAGTAGTAATAATAATAATAATAATGCACAAGAGTCCTTCAGCACTGCACTGGACACTGAATAAACTTGCCTAATGCCTAGCTATGGTTTTCCCTATTGATGCAGTATCATCCAAACTGTCCCTCCTCTCAGTAAGACTGCAAGTTACTTATGATTCCAAAATGGCTGCTGTCCATGAGGTAGAAGGGTGTGGAAGGGAGTGTATGCTGCTGATTGGCTGGAATGTGTCTGCTGACTGTGACATGCAGGGTCAAAGTTTGCTCAATGATAAAGTATTAGGGGCGGGTCGAATCTCATGCTATGTTCGCCAAAAAAAGTCCGCCGGCGAACTATTCGCGACATCTCTACCAATGGAGTCTTTCTACAAAAATAAACAAAATTAATACAAATGGATCAAATCTTTTTAAACATAAGAAAATCTAAAAAAAATGGTACCACTTGCTTTTATAACTTTTATGACATAATTTATAGGTTGACAATATTTTATAGTAACATTTAAATGTATTACTCAGTAGGTTGACACTCCCAATGCAGATTGAAATAAGTATTGCTTCCCTGAAAAAGAAAAAACAAACAAAATAATAAGTTAATTCCACAAATTTCAAACATTACATCCCAAAATTCCTATAACCAACAATTTTGTGCTGGATACAAACAACTCTCCAAGTTAGGAGCCAAAGCGTACCTTCTATGCCCTTCATATTTGAAAGATTTCCATCTAGTCGCATATGGTTTAAAAGGCCTTTTTGTATGGTTCCATTACCCCTCGTTGCCATGATATCCCACTGCATATTCCTGGCCTGTTCTTTCATAACTACATGTCCTCTACCAACAATACTTTTTCTTATGGCATTACCTAACAAATTCTGTTTTGTAAAGTCCATGCCTTTGTATTTCCCTGCAGGTATTCGTACCATTCTGGGTTGCCCTATATCCAAGTCAGGTCTATGTGTGGCTTTACAGTAAATACTATGGAATTTCGAACAAAAAGCAAATGGATCTTTATTTGGTTGTGGCACAATAGTATTTAAGAAGGATGTATGGCTGCTGTCCATGAGGTAGAAGGGTGTGGAAGGGAGTGTATGCTGCTGATTGGCTGGAATGTGTCTGCTGACTGTGACATGCAGGGTCAAAGTTTGCTCAATGATAAAGTATTGGGGGCGGGTCGAATCTCGCATATGTTCGCAGTTCGCCGCGAACGTGAACATGCTATGTTCGCCAAAAAAAGTCCGCCTGCGAACTATTCGCGACATCTCTACTAGAGATGTCGCAGACAGTTCGCCCGCGGACTATTCGCGACGATTTTGGCTCTTTCGCGCTCGCATCGAACGGCGGACACATGCGCTTTTCGGTAAGCCCCCTATTCTTTATCATTGAGGAAACTTTGACCCTGCACCTCATAGTCAGCAGACACATTCCAGCCAATCAGCAGCATACACTCCCTTCCAGAGCCTTCCATCTGAAGGACAGCATACATTTTAGAATCATTCTGAAGCTGCATTCGTTGTGAGAGGACAGATAGTGTAGCTGCTGGAGATTTAATAGGGAAATAGATAGCCAGACTGTGTATTTAGCTTCCACTACAGACCTGAAGGACTCATCTGATATCTGCTGCAAGGACAGCAACCCAAAAAGCCCTTTTTAGGGCTAGAACATTATTTATTTTATTTTATAATTTTTTTCTGTGTAATCTAATTGCATATGCCTGCCTGCCAGCGTGTGTGTGTGACAGCGTGTGTGTGTGACAGCATATTGTGCTTATTTTCACTACTCATACCTGGTGGTGTACCATACATTGAAAACAACCATTTTTTTCCTGTAATCTAATTTCAGTTGCCTGCCTGTGTCAGGCTCACAGCTAATATTCTGCTCTGTTTCACCAGTCATAGTT